>OX579674.1:2535790-2986918 GCA_951230895.1 Carpatolechia fugitivella | reverse complement strand
GTGCGGAATTTCAAGCGATACTATTAGACAGAGATTGTTTGCAAAGGAAAAAGTAGATTTTGACAAGGCGGTGTCTATGTCCTTGTCCTTGGAGGCGGCGGAGCGGGATGCGCAGGCCGTAGAAAGCGGCGGCCACGACGCGGCGAATGTGTTTAGTGCGGCTCAAGTACATACAATGCGATCGACAAACTGTTCCGGGTGTGGCGACATTCGCCACAGCTACAGGGATTGCAAGTTCCGAGAATATGTGTGTAGTCGGTGTAATAGAAAGGGCCATCTACGACGGGTATGTCCAGTGGTGGGCGGTGCATTCCCAAAGACCGGGGGCGGCGGCTACAATGAGGTTCGGGCTCCGGCAGCGGCAGGATGCCGAGTGGGCCGTACCAATGATGCACAGTTCGGAGGGAATATACAGCAGCGCGGTGGCGGAGCGACGCGCTGGGGCAGTGACGGCGGGGGCCGTAAACGTGGCGAGCCGCTGAATCGGAGCGGCGGCGGCGGCGCACGGGTCGCACGCGGCATGAGCAACTACAGAGGCAGCGCCGCCGGCACCCACTGGGTGCAAGAAAACGGCGGCGGGACCTGCGGTACGAGAGGGCCGAAGCAAGATAGCGGTGACGACGACGGAGATGGTTGCGACGATGAAGAACCAATGTACCAAATGTCGATAAGACAATATAGTGCGGTAAGCATGCCTATTTCAATTAATGGAAAAATAGTAACAATGGAAATTGACACGGGTTCCGCAATTTCATGTATAAGTGAGAAAACGTATAAAAATCATTTTGGTGATGTTCCGTTGCAACCATGTGAGTTACTTTTAAAATTTTACGATGGAAGCAAATTACGGCCATCAGGATTTATTGAAGTGAATGTTGTATATAATAACAATAAAAAGCTTTTAGATTTATATGTAATTAATCATGGTTCGACAAGTCTTCTAGGTAGGCAATGGTTAGCTGAATTAGGTATAGAAATCCCAAAAATATCAGTGAATAACGTTAGTCAAGTACCGCCGCCGGTAGGAACGGCATTCAACATAACTAAATATGTAAATAATCTACATTCCAGGTTCAGTGATGTATTCAAAAATGAGCTGGGTTGTTTCACCGGCGGGAGAGCTACGTTGCACTTGCGGCCGGACGCGCGGCCGGTGTTCTGCCGCGCGCGGCCACTACCCTACGCGCTGCGCGAGCGCGTCGACGCCGAGCTCGACGCCATGCTGCGCGCCGGCGTCATCGAGCCGGTGCAGCACTCCGACTGGGCGACCCCGCTGGTAACTGTTTATAAACCGGATGGTGCTTTACGTCTGTGTGCTGACTATAAAGTCACTTTGAATCGCGTTTTGTTAGTTGATCGATATCCGGTGCCGAAAGTAGACGATTTATTGTCGAGATTGAGCGGTAGCACTTATTTCACGAAGATAGATTTATCTCAGGCATATAATCAGATTTGTTTAGCCGATGAATCGACAGACTTGACAATAATAAATACCCACAGGGGCTTATTTAAATATAAGCGTTTAGTTTTTGGTCTAGCTTCAAGTCCGGGTATATTCCAAAGAATTATGACTAATTTATTAAAGGATATTCCGAATGTAACAGTCTTCCTAGATGATATTTGTATTGGGGGAAAAACAACGCAAGAGCACATTCGAAGTCTAGAAACTGTTTTAGAACGTTTAAAAAACCATGGGCTAAGAATTAAAAAACAAAAATGTGAATTTTTCGCACCAGAAGTGAAATACTTAGGATTCATAATTAATAAAGAGGGCATTAAAGTGGACCCGGAGAAAGTCGAACCGATACTAAAAATGACGGCTCCTACCAATGCTACAGAACTTAAATCGTTTATAGGCATGATAAACTTCTATGGAAAATTTATAAAAAATTTAAGTTGTTGTCTAAGTCCATTATTTGATTTGTTAAGGAAAGACAGAAAGTGGGTTTGGAATAAATGTCACCAGTCGGCCTTTGAGAGAGCAAAGAGTTTGTTAAGCGGTTGTGGGGTGCTGGCGCACTTCGTGTCGGAGCGAGCGGTGACGCTCACGTGCGACGCGAGCGCGCACGGTCTGGGGGCGGTGCTGGCGCAGCCCGGCGCCAACGGTGGCAGTGCGGATCGCGTCGTGGCCTACGCCTCGCGCGCGCTCACTGCCGCCGAGCGGAACTACAGCCAGATACATAAGGAGGCTTTGGCAATAATTTTCGCAGTGAAAAAATTTCACCAATTCCTATATGGAAGACGGTTTATTCTGCGAACCGACCATAAACCACTGGTGAGCATTTTTGGGTCAAATATGGGCATACCATGTATGACCGCTAGTCGGCTGCAGCGTTGGGCGCTAACGTTGTCGGCTTACGAATTTGACATTGAATACGTGAGGTCGGATGAAAATACAGCCGATGCGCTCTCAAGGCTTATTGCAGCATATAAAGCGGACGGGGGAAAAGAGAACGACATACCAGAGCAGACATACTTGCATTTCGCATCAGAAGCGTTATTACTCGATTATAATTCAGTACGAAACGAAACAATAAAAGACCCTTTATATAGTCGGGTACTCAGTTATGTTAAAGACGGCTGGCCGCAAGAAATTGAAATTAGGGAACTCACTCCATTTTACAACAGGAGAAAAGAATTATATGCAGAATTAGACTGCATCTTGTGGGGGCACAGAGTAGTAATACCACCAAAGCTACAAACCCGGGTATTACAGGAGTTACACGACACCCACATGGGTATAGTCAAAACAAAGAGCTTAGCCCGTAGTTATGTGTGGTGGCCAGGCGTGGACGAGGCGGTGGAGCGGCAGTGCGCCGCTTGCGCCGTGTGCGCCGAGCTGGCTGACGCGCCCAGCGCGCACGTGCCTCGCAGTTGGCCGTGGCCCGCCAGACCGTGGGCCCGGGTGCATTTAGATTTTTTGGGACCATTAGCGGGCACTAAGTATATGGTTGTAGTAGACGCATGTACTAAGTGGATAGAAGTAGTTAAAATGACTACTACTACCGCCCAGCAAGTGATTAAGGTTTTGAGAGAAATGTTTTCAAGGTATGGCCTTCCAAAACAATTAGTAAGTGATAATGGGCCACCTTTTTCTAGTGAAGAAATGCGATTTTTTTTGTGTGACTAATGGAATAGTACAAACCTTCTCAGCACCGTACCACCCAGCCTCAAATGGAGCTGCTGAAAACGGGGTGAAACTTTGTAAACGGGTTATCAAAAAAGCACAATTGCAAAATGTCGATATAGACACTGCTTTGAGTAGATTTCTATTAGTATATAGGAATACAGTACATAACACTACGGGGGAAAGCCCAGCACAGTCATTTTTAGGAAGGTCAATTAGGACCAGATTGGATTGCATTAAACCTGATAGGGAGAAACGAGTGTCAGGCTTACAGCGTAAAAATGAGCAAGCAGCCGGGGGGGCTCAAAGGCATTTTTTAATGGGGGATAGAGTATGGTTTAGGCAATTTGGGTCTGGGGTAAAGTGGGGAAAAGGTAGGATAATAGATAAATTAGGAGATACTGATTACGACGTACTTACCACAGATGGAATCGTCAAACACAGGCATATAGATCAACTAAAGAAGCGTTATTTGAATGAAGATAATAGCTTAAGCAGCACATATAACCGTGACGTTCCTAGTGAGTTTGCACTTTTACCAGCACCAGCCGGGGACGTTCAGGCGGAGGAGATGACGGCGGCGTCGGGTTCGGCGCCGGCGCAGAGAGAGCCCTCGTCCTCTCGCGAAGGGTCCGGTCCGGGGACGGGGTGTGATATTCACATAGAGTCAGGGGTGGCTGGTCCACCCGCGGGTGAAACAACCACGAGACAAAATAGGGTTCGTAGGCCACCTGTCCGGTACGGTTTTGATGAGTTTGTATGAGTTTAAAAGTATCTAAGTCTTGTTTGTACTGTGTTTAGATTAAGAGTTATGCTTTATAGAAACAATGGTGTAGGTATATTTTTAGTTATTGTTTGTTAATTCATATTGGTTTTTTTTTAAAGACGAGTTGTAATTTAAAAGGGGAGGTGTTATGTAGGTAGATATAGTTTTACTTATAATCTGCAGTTGAAGGTGTTTTTGTATCATGCACTCAGTTAATAAACGTAGCTTGGAGCTAACACGGTGTTTTACTTGTCAGATTCCTCCATGAAATTAATATTAAAGTCTCCCAAAATGACTACTTTCTTATCAAAATATGATTGTAACATCAACTCTAGCTTATTGACAAAAGTTTCTGAATTTTTACCGTTTTGGTAGCAACAGAATATGTATAAATTAGTATCTAAATCCTTTACGCCACAACACTCGAAAGTTTTTACATGTGCAATTTTTTTACAAGTAATGATTTCCTCACATCTTCTATTTTTTGCTGCAAGTATTAATGTGCCACCCCTGATCATTTTGTTTCTAGCATAAAAAGTTACAAGCTTATAATTTTCAAAATTAAGATACTGAATAGAGTCTTTATTTAAAAAGTGTTCGCTTATACAAACATAATCTTGTTTAGTTATCAAACTTTCCAAATACAACTCTATTTGATCACGTTTTGTAGAAATCCCACAAACATTCTGATGAACCACATTGAGAGATTCTGTTTTCTCTACACTACAATACAATTTGTCACAAGTTTTTACAATACAAACAGAATTTTCCGAATTTTCCCTACAATTATTTCCGAAAAAACGGCTTTAGTCCAAGACAGTCCGTTTTTCCCTTGGCATACATTACAGTTCTCCATACAGATTTACACGTATCAATTCTATTCACCCAGATCCTATTTTTATTGTACAACATAACTTAAAACTGATAAATAGTGGCCGATAGACGGGACCACTCTGCACACCGATAGCTATTTATATCATAAATTTCACCTATCAAAACATTAGTGTTTTTGAGCTCTTTCAAAACCCTGCGCAGCGCTGCGTCGTAAGCTGTGCACTCCCCTAGGTCCCTTTTGCATGGTAGTACAATGATAAAGTCCGTCATTGAAAATTCTCTGCAATCGTCAATACAAGTTTCCAATACAGTCTCCGTGGATGCAAATGGCTTCAAGACTGCTGTCACGATGAAAGAATCCCCCAGGAGTTTTTGAAGAATACTTCTCATTTCTCTACCTTGCTCATCAGAGTATATTTTTACCTTATGCCTTGGCTTATGTAAGTTTGCACAAGCCACATTTTTGATATCCGTTTCACGACAAGTCTTGTTCCTAGGATTAACTGTATTTTTGCTACACACACCTTCGTTCGTCGGTACTGATGAATGTGGCGAAGATGTGACTAGACGATGATCATTTTGATTAAAACTAATATCTATGTTGTCACTCTGTTGGATCAAAACATCCTGAAAATTTGTAAGCTGGCAGTTACAAATAGGAGCTTGATTGTTGCCTTCTGTTAGAACTCTATTTATTGTACGATGTTTATATTTTGGTGATAGTAACGCGTTTTTCGTCGATAAATCTAATCCTACCGTTTTATAGAGCTTGATTGAATGTTCATGCTTTTTCAGCAGCTTTTTTAAGGCTTGGTTCTCTAGACTCAAATTTTCAATAACTGCGTCAGCCGCCAGTAATTCAGATTTTAGTCTTCCTACTTCCTCCTTTAGTAGTATAATACTACTGTCTTCCATTTCTAATGGTGTCTCAGGTAGACTTTGGTGAGATAAATTGATATTAAAGTTACTACTTCCAAGGCTCGAATAACGTCTCAGATTCTTCTTACGATGCGTTATGTAATTTTCATCTTTACTGGTTTTCAATGATTCACATGATGAAGTATCAGGTTTCGCAGTTTTATGTTTACTGTCAGATTTGTGCAATTTAAGTTCCGTCACAATACTGGTGTTCAACGTTTCGAAGGAGTTGCTAGTCGGTACATTAATTTTAATCGAAACTGGCTCATTCTGCACAGACTCTTCTTTACTTGTAGTACTCTTCATGCGAGGACCATTTCCGGCCACACAAGTTGCCATACTACTCTCAAACGTCGATAAAAATGTCGTATTTATTTCATCATTTACGTTTGCTGTAACAGTTGGTGATAGTTTCGTTGGTGGTTGAGGTTTTGTTGGTAAAGACACCTGAGGCAGGGTTTGCTTAAGACTCGATGTTTTTAATTTCCTTGCCGATATAGTCGTTTTTCCATTTGAAGTCTTTTCTTTATATATGATTTCACGACATTCGGCACACTTAAAGTCAGATCTTTGCTTTTGAGACATAAGCTGGTATCTTCTTTCTGCGTTAGTGCAGCCCAAGTGGTAATATTTTTTACATTTAGAGCATAAAAGACAATGTCGTTCCAATATTACCTTAGAGCATTTACCACAAACTCTCTCCATAGCTAAATGAAATCTCTCAATACTTAGTTCCCAATCTGCTTGCCGGTGACGCCAGATAAAATTTTTATAGCAACAATATTATAGGCTAATTTACGCTTTGCTATTTTATCTGTAACGGGTGAGTATAAATTATAAAACTCACAGGCACTTATTCCTCCGTACCAAATGAAGAGGTCAAAGTCCAAATCCTTTGTTTATGATGAAACGGACAGTTAAGAAAACCGTTATCACGTAAATTTCAAAAATGCCACTAATTTTCATACCAATATTGGGTCCATTCCAAAGGTGATCACTTGGTTTCACTCCGTAGTTACAATGTCCACTGCATTACATAGTTTTGGGCATAAAAATTCTCGCCGCAGTTTAAGAGTATAATATCACCGATTTTATAGTCAAACATTGTTAAAAACAGTCACCAACACTCTCACATCTAAATCTTGTCCTTATTTAACGAACTAAAGCAATGAATTACAGTACAGATCACTTTATAAATTTTTACAATTTAATTAACACAGAGACGATGATGTTATTACACAAGCGCCTGACCGAATGATTGGTCCGTTTTACGTTCGGTTTTGGCTGGTTACTCCAACCAGCCCAGCTCCTTCCAGAAGCTCAGAAGCCTCCTGGGACTGTCACAGGCTTCGCGGAGCTACCCCACATTCTGGAGGATTTTTGCCCGTTGGTCAGTCAACCCTACGCATTCCAGGACTACGTGGGTGACCGTTTCTTCTGCTTCCAGACATCTTCTGCATAGAGGGCTGTCCGTCGCGCCGATGGTGAATAGGTGTTTATTGAGAGGTATGTGACCTGTTAAACTGCCTACAACTATTCGGAGGTTTTTACGGTTTAGGCTGAGAAGTCTGTGTGTTAGTCTCGGCGATAGTGTTGGGATCACCGCCTTCGACTGTCTGCAGCTTGTTAGACTAGCCCATTGGGCGTTGTGTTCGTCCCGGGTAATGTTGCGCAGCCATGTTCTCAGTTGGCTGAACGGTATCGGCAGGAGAGGCTCAGGGCCCAACACCGGAGCCTCCGATCCCCTTCTAGCCAGTTCATCAGCCGCATCATTACCCAGTGATCCGCTGTGTCCTTTTATCCATTGAAGGATGACCTTATTCTTTGCACACACTCGCTCTAAGGCTAAGTGACACTCGAAGATAAGCACTGAGCTGCAGATGTTGCCTCGAAGTGCTTGGAGCACAGCCATGCTGTCGGAAAGTATTCTGATGGTAAAATCTTCAACCTCCCTTCTTAGAATGGCGGTGGCTGCCTCGGTAATTGCTACACATTCACATTGGAAAATAGAGCTATAGTCGCCTAAGGCCAGTGATATTCTGATGTTTAAGTCTAGTGAAAATACTCCTGCTCCGGTTCCAGACTCCATTTTAGAACCATCAGTGTATATTCTTAGTTCATCCGTGCCTGAATGATCCTTGCTAGCTTCAGATAGTTGAATTTCGTAGTTCTTGGTGAATATGTAGGTTTTGGGGACCCTGTCGCATGGAGCTTGGCACATTGGCTGTGATACTATAGCATCTTTCCAGAGTGCCGCGGCATGGCCGTCCTGGTACATCCTTTCGCCCGGAAGTTTTAAGCGAAGGGTCGACATCCTCGCCTCATGTTGGATCCATAGGTCCAATGGCCTAAGTCCTAAGATAATTTCCAAGGCGGCTGTCGGGGTGGTGCGCATACTGCCCGTGACTGCTGTGCAGGCAAGTCTTTGAAAGCGCTGTAGCTTGGATTTGACGGTAATTAGCTTGGTCCTGGGCCACCAAGCAATGGCACCGTATGTGATTATAGGCCGTATAACAGAAGTATATAGCCATAAGGTGATCTTCGGCGACAGACCCCAGGATTTCCCGACGAGTCTTTTGCATTGCCAAAAGGTGATGCAAGTTTTTTGTAGCTTGTGGTCAATATGCTTATTCCAGACCAACTTACTGTCAAGTGTCACTCCCAGGTACTTGACTTCATTGGTCAGGTATAGCTCGGTATTGAATAACTTTGGCAGTCTAAGCTGACCTAGGCTGCGTTTGTTTGTGAACATTATTAGCTCTGTTTTAGACGGGTTGACAGTCAGGTTGTGTTTGCTGCACCATCGTTCGACAACCTTGAAGGCTGATCTGGTGAGATCGCATAGCACATTCTCAAAAGGTCCTCTAGTGAGAATGCTAGGTCGTCCGCATAACCGACTGTATAGTGCCCGTTGTCATTAAGATTATTTGAAACGTGTAGTAAGTATAATAATCATGTGCTAAGTACATAGACGGCAGAGGACCAAGGTGGTTGATATCGTCCACAAATGTAGCAAGCTGAAGTGGCAGTGGGCTGGCCACGTCTATCGCAGAACCGACGAGCGTTGGAGCAGACGGGTTCTCGAATGGAGACCGCGTCTCGGGAAACGTAGTGTGGGACGCCCCCCTGCTAGGTGGACTGATGACCTGAGGAAGGTCATCCAGTCCAGTGGTGGTGGCTGGATGAGGAAAGCGGGTGATCGTGCGCTTTGGCGTACCCTGCGCACAACCCTAGTGGTGGAATGGGGGAACTTTGACAGATCGTCTCGGTGCTCTCGCGCCAATTTGGTAGCTCTTGTGAAAATATAATAATTACGTGTGATATGATGGTTTCTAATTGTTTACTATTTAATACTACTTATTCATTATACCCGTTCCGGACACCACCGGATAATCCTGAGGATAATTTGGAAGTTAAAGCTAGAAATGACTTGCACACTGAGGAATACGTTAGTTAGGCTAATAAAAAAAATAACAATCCGCACATAGAGGTTAACAAATCAAATCAACGGCCCGTTACAGTCCACTGCTGGACTATGAGCCTCCTTTACCATAATCTCCACGCTTGGCAGGCGGGTTGGAGATCGCAGATTAAAAGGTTACTGTATCAGAAAGCGCTGCTGCCCGTTCCCCGTTCAATGTGTAGTCCCTAAGTCGCCTCTTACGACACTCACGGGAAGAGAAGGGGTTGGTGACAAATGTATTCTACTCTGCCGTCGCTACACGGCACAGAGGTTAACAACCACAACCGATTATATATATATAAAGGCGATCCAGATCATTCATCATCAGGGCCCATTTTGAGTAACCTTGGTTACTTGTGCGGGCATGGTATTTTGGAAATAAAGGCACGTATTCCACACTTATGGCTGTATATTTAAAGATCTGAAGCTATTTAACAATTATATGATCACTTCTATGCGATCCAATAAGATTAAATTAATTACGGACGTTAGCGATCCGTCGTTCGACCGTTGCGCCATTACGCGTGTCTTTTTTTTTAAACCATAAAGAACTGTCAGATGGCGGTCCGGTGGCGATGACGTTTCACTAGTGTTGCCACACTCGTCCTCACAAAGTTACTTATTTCTCATTAAATTATAAGTTAATTAACACACATATCTATCGGGTTATTACCACGGGTTACTAACAGCCACAACCGCGAAAACCTAAAAGTGTTAAATTATAAGTTCTTCGTAATTAAACTTGAAGGTGCCCCGAAATGCCGCCGTCATATACAACAAGATTCACGTCAATATTTTCCTATTCCAGGAAGTTGGGAAACTGACAAGCCTTCGGCAGAGAAAAGCGGGCCGGTTATGACTGTCAGCTCTACAATGCAGGAGACCAGGCGGCAAATTTTACTCCAAATCGTCTTGAACACATCGGTCATGCCCTTCAGATGGCTCAGAAGCGCATTCAGATGTTTCTACTGCTACGACATATTCAAAACGCCCAGAGAACTGAAGACGCACACAGAATCACACGGCGATGACGATAAAATAAATACAGTGGCCAAATTTCTTGATCAGAACGTCTATGTCGATGTTTCAAAATTACGCTGCACAATTTGTTTTGCTTTCCCAGCAACACTTGACGAACTCATAGAACATTTAGTCGGAAAACATAAAATGAAAATCGGCTCAGAATTTGGACGTTTCATGCGTCCATTTATACTGAACGACTCGGATTGCGCTTGTTGTGAATGTGACAACACTTTTGAACTATTCGGGACTCTCCTTCTCCATGCAAAAGATAAAAGTAGTCACGAGGACTGCAAAACCTTTCTCTGTTCTTCATGCGGTGCGAACTTTGCGACACGGCAAAATTTAAAGAACCACATGAAAACTGTACACGACAAAATACCGATCAAGTGTAAGAAATGTGGTGCTCTTGTAAGGAAAAGCCAGATGGCCACCCACATGCAAAATAACCACGATAAAACGTATAATTGTGAAGTTTGTGAAGAGCGATTTCCCAGTTACTACAGGAGGTTGAACCATATGATGGTTGATCACGGGCATCGGTCCAAAAGAAAATGTCCCCATTGTTCTTTAACATTTGTATTCAACAGCACGATGCAGAAACATATAAAGGTATTTTTTAATAATTCATTATGTGAAATAAGTTATTCTTATAAGGCTTATACTGGCGCCACACGCTCAGGCGTGGCTGAAAGATCCGAGTTGTTTGGGCTGACGGATTGGACCTCCTTGCGTGTGTACCCGGCCGAGAATTATCTCTGTGTTCACCGGACGACGCAGACGTTCTTCTTATGATGGTAAAATAGACAAAAAATTCTAGCTCTTTTGGAACAAGAAATAATATTTTACAAGAGAAAATAGGCTCTCGTCACACGTTCAGTCCAAAACCAACAGGCCTGGCCTCTATTATTTTTGGTTGATGAAGAGGCCACGCCGGCTGACCGGGAGATTTGGCGCGAAGGGTTTTGATGAAATTCCGGGCCTTTCGGCTGAACCTCTGCGTGTATAGTCCCCTTAGCGCCATGTCAGCCGATTGAAGATTGCATAATAACGTCTCATTCTTACCCATGTTTGTTTGAAGGAAGTTCACCTGCAGGAGAAAAGGGTGGTGTGCAGCGAATGTGGTTGGCAAGCGTTCACCATCAGTCGAATGAAGCGGCATATGATGAAACACGTCGACGAGCGCACCGTCCTGTTCAAAACGAGCTCAGTCATGAAACAACACTTAGAAAAAGTTCACAAGGTGTAAAAAGAGGTACGCGTCAACTGGATCATAATGAGCCATTTTCGTGGAGAAGTATACAATCTTTTTTTAATATATATATCATGGCCATATCGTAGAATTGATCACATCATGAAATTATCGATCATTTCATGAAATGGTCGCATTTCATGAAATTTTCACTGTCCATTGGCCACATCATGATGTGCCTTGGCCAGATCAATGATAAGAAATCGTTTGTCGATATGTTCAACTAAAAACGCAGCTACTTCATGAAATAGTCAAGATTATTTGATCATAATATAATATTATCGTAAAATTATTACATTTATTGCCGATAGAGGCGCTGGAAGCACTTTGTTTATGTACCAACATGGCGGCCGTGTTATTTCTCGTAGTGAAAAAGTGAATAATTCGTTATTAAAATGAGGAAAAAAAAGAGTTATGATGAAAAAGTCTGTCGGACTTAGAGAACAATAAGTACCAAACATATAATAGATTTGTAGAAGGTAGGAGAAATGGAAACGCCAATCTTCAGTAACAAAATAGTTCTAGTATTGTTGATGAAACATACATGAATGACATGAGTAGGTACTTAGGTAACCTAGGTAAAGCGTTAGGGACTGCTGGTGCGCTATCGCAATCCCTTGCTTACTTGGTATAGGGTAGGACTGCTGGTGCGCTATCGCTACCCTTAACCACGACCACACCGAAGGACTGCTGGTGCGCTATCGCAACGGTGGACCGGTAGCTACTGAACTGAGGAGTCGTTTTTTTTTTTTTTTTTGACGGACCTAATCACGGACCTATTTATACCAGAGTGGTAATATAGTGGGCGCAGACTTGCGGAGGAGCAGAAGGCTCGTACCCCTTAGGAAATTTATGACAACGTATCTGGGGGCGCCCTCAGACGGGCTCGGACCGCGGCCCAGAACGTTGCCAGGGCGAGAAGCGCGTCGGAGAAGAATGACCCCTACCGGGTCTTACTGGATTAATTCTACTATTAGTTCCGCGTCCCCGCCGGCGGGGGCGGTTGCTACCTGAAGGGACTGAGGAGTCGTCTCACGCACGCTGCTTTTATAGGCGGCGACTTCGTTCCGCTCACGGAGACAAATACAAAGAGGAGGTGCCACAAGCAACTTAGTCCCGTCTCATAGCGGACTAAGTACTCTTACTACTAGCTATTAACCACCAGGCGCCGCTTCTGTCAGTGTTACTTTGGATTTTATGGATACGACACGAATATGACTTAGTTTGATTACAACCATTTTAATTGAAATTAGTGACGCAAAAATTATATGCTGTGTTGTATCGTGCAACAGTACGAGTAATACAACTATTTCTAACGAAAAAAGACATAATTCCACTCGTATGTATTTTTTTAATGCAATTTTTAATGCTCGTAACTTATTCCTTCGAGAAAGTTCGGCGATAGTAACGCCATCTATCGCCAAGTAGAATAACTTCTTGACTGTAGAAGGTTATATGATCTGTTTCATTCATGCTCATTCATTCATGTATTTTGTATAGTAAGCTATATTCTTTATATATATATATATATGTATATAAAGAATATATTATAAAAGTAAATATTTTATACAAATATATTTTTTTAGATTCCATATCTGGCCACCCAGCTTACTATACAAAATACATGAATGAATGAGCATGAATGAAACAGATCATATATATGTATATATATATATAAAGAATATATTATATAAAAAGATCTGTTCAATTTGGACACGGGATTTCACGTAAGTCCTTTATCATCATCACTTACTTACTACCAAGTATAAGGAAATATCCTATATATATATTTATTCTTTATTGCACACTTAAATTTACAGGATAATTAAGAGATCTTCTTCTTATCAGATATTTTTATGTCTTATAGTTTCAGAGTTACCCATACTGACCCATCTAAATGGGCCATCCTGTATATCACAATTGCTCATATTATAAGGTAATCCTACATTAAAAACGACCACATAATATAAAAAAGAAGAGAGATAAATTTTAAAAAAATGGTCCGAATTTTTTGTTTTTTTCATTTGCCTGGCAACATTATACAGCGTAACGAACTACCGAACAGAATCATCTTGTGTGTAATAGCAAAATTAAGTCCGATTCATTAGTGTCTAGCTGCAAAGCTAGTTTTGCTATTGACCGCCAGATGGTTAGCAGAACTTCATCTCCCCGCACCCCCTCCCAATGGCGACCCCCGCTATCATATAGAAAACGTCTTAGGGCAGCTCCTCTTTGTATTTGTCTCCGTGATTCCGCTGATCCCGCGCGCCGTTGGTGGGAGCGAGAAGGGTCGGTGTGCGAGTGAGCAAGTATTCGGATCCAAGCGTCGTGCTACAGATTATTTTTAAATATTTCATGGACGCCCTATTTTCACGAAATGATGGCCGATCGTGGACGACAAAATCGTGAAATGCGATTTAGTGATCTGGTCAAATTTAGTCGCCCACATCATGAAATTGTAGAAGATTAACCTCTCTAAGGTTTAAAATAATACCACTTAAATATTTTTTTTTTACACTCAGACTATATTCTCGAAACACGTGTTTACTAGCCGACGGTTACAGTAAGACTGTCTATCTAATGCTGGTATCAATACCTCGTCGGTTAATCCTGTCCGCTTTGCCCCACTCTTCACACTTTCACTTTAGTGTTGCCAGTTTAAAAAAACCTAAACGAGCGTATCGATACCAGTACTAGTTACAAAATATCGATTACAAAATATCGATTACAAATTAACAGTTTTTTTTTAAATAAATAACTAAAACTACTTAAAATACTCAGTAAATTATATTAAAAGCTAACAGATTCGTCCATCCTGACTTTAACTCACGTCCTCGTGCAGTAAATAATATCAAAACAGCATCCATAATCCAAAACAGAAATTAACAATTGATTAAATATTAATAATAAAAAATAAAATAACTATTAAACAATATTCTTTATCCATATTCTATTCAGGTTACAACCAATATAACAAGAAATTTCAATGACCTTTATCCTGCCATTGATATTTAATTAACCCTCCATGCACATTGAACTTATCCTTTCAACGTACTCATAATATAAGTTCCGTTGGCCATTTATCCCGCCATTGGAATTAACCTTCCATGTACATTAAACTTATCCTTTTAACGTACTTATACCTCATTACTATTATTCCTTTAGCCATTATCCTGCTATTGGAATTAACCTTCCATGTACATTAAACTTATCCTTTTAACGTACTTATACCTCATTACTATTATTCCTTTAGCCATTATCCTGCTATTGGAATTAACCTTCCATGTACATTAAACTTATCCTTTTAACGTACTTGTACCTCATTACTATTATTCCTTTAGCCATTATCCTGCTATTGGAATTAACCTTCCATTTACATTAAACTTATCCTTTTCACATACTTATACCTAATTACTATTATTCCTTTAGCCATTATCCTGCTATTAGAATTAACCTTCTATTTACATTTTTACTTATACTTTTGATCAATTACAATCATATTAGAATTAACCCTCTATTTACATTTTTACTTATACTTTTGATCAATTACAATCACTATCTTCTGACTATCAATTTAAAATATAAATTTCAAAACCACAGAATACAATAATTTTTTTGGCATTTATTCAGAGTTTGAATTACCAATGATTACACATTCCATCTCTTTTTCTAAATCCTTTCCTACATCCACCGTCTCAACATTAGAAGTATCTCTTTCATTTATACTTCCATTTACACTATCTCTTTCACTTACTATATTTCTTTCACTTACATCATCACAATCACTTGCACACTCCATTTCACTTTCAAAACTCAAATCGTCACTTTCTTCACTTTCATCTGACCTACTAAAATGTAACCAAGGATGCATTTTATCGACTGGATAAACTCCCCTGTAAACAGCCTTACCCTTGTGCCGGGTAATGGGTGTATCCTCTACCATATACCTATCATTACTCATAACTTCTACGACTTTATACGGACCAAAACACTTTGACACTAACTTTTTACTTTTGCCTGGACATAAAAGAGATCTTTCAACCCGTACTAGGTCGTTTAGTTTAAACTTGCGCGGTTCGCACCTTTTTTTATCAAATCTACTTTTTTGTTCACTTTGATTTTGTACTATGTGTTCATGAACTTCCTTTCTAATGCTTTCTAAACGTTCTTCATTCAACTCTTCATGATTTTCTAAATTTGACTTAATTTTGCCCTCTGCCATACCAGTCAGTCGGAGACCAAATAGAACTTCAGCAGGTGTACGGCCTATACCTTTATTTGTCGTATTATTTAATCCCCACTGAACATCTAAAACCTTCTCATCCCACACTCTCTCTTCTTGGCCATGATTCATAGCTGTCAGTGAATCAAGGGTTGTACGATTGTACCTCTCCACTTGTCCGTTGGCTCGTGGAGTGGCAACCGCATTCATAATATGCTTAACACCAGCATCGTTAAGAAACGATTTTAATTTCTTACCAGTAAACGAAGAATACCTATCGGTGATTAACCTAACCGGACAGCCAAACGTCGCAAAGTATTCTCTAAATATTCGAATGGTGGTGAGTGCTTTAGTATTTTTAACCGCCTTGAGTATTATAAATTTGCTAAAAGAATCTATTATGACTAGCAAATACTTGTTTTTCCTCTTGCTTACGTTGAATGGTCCCAGGTGGTCGGCGTGAAGCGTGTGAAAGGGTATACTTACTTTTGGTATGGGGTGTAAAAACCCAGATTTTTTTCCTGATGGGATTTTACTGTGCGCACACTGAAGACAAGACTGAACGTACTTTTTAACAATCTTCTTCATTTTGGGAAACCAGTACGTTTCCTTGATCTTGTCAAAAGTTTTATCTAACGAAAAATGACCTATGTCGTCATGACAAGCCTTCAAGATTTGCCAACGCACACCCTTTGGCACCAACCACTTCGGACCAGTCTCAGTATTTCTATACACACTATTGTTCTTTATACAATAGTTTTGCTGTATGTCGATAATATTCTTACTGTTGGGATCTTGTAAAATTTTTTTGATTCGCTCAACCTCACTGTCTGCAAGCTGAACGGTTTTTAGCCAGTCTTCCGTTATATGTAATATCATTGGAATTTCTACTTCGTCTGCACTGCTCCCTGTAACTGGATTCCTACTTAATGCGTCGACATGACACATTCCCTTACCAGATTTATATTTTATATCGCAATCATATTCTTGTATCAAACTCCACCAGCGCGCCACCCTTGGGATCATATCCCGTTTAGTAAATGTGGCTCTTAGTGAATTTCAGTCTGTAACGATGGTGAAAGTCATGCCAAACAGGTAGGGTCTAAATTTAATGAGTGAGGTGACCACAGCCAACGTTTCTAATTCATAGGATGAAAAATGCTCTTCTACCGGTGAAGTTTGGCGACTAAAATACGCTACAGGTTTTAAATCACCTGTCTCTTGTTTTTGGAAAAGTATTCCTCCTACGCCCCATTTACTAGCATCGGTGTGTAATTCTGATTCGTAGTTTGGATTGTATAAAGCCAAAATAGGTCTGGTAACGAGTTTTTCCTTAAGCTCATCAAAAGCTTGTTGTTGTTCTCCAGTCCAAGACCAAGGACAATCTTTTTTTAGCAGTTTTGTTAAAGGTTTGGCTATTCCAGCGAAACCTTTGATGAACTTTCTGAAAAAACTTGCTAGCCCTAAAAACTGTCTAACATTATGTACACTATTTGGTGTTGGGAAGGATTGCACAGCCTCGATCTTCTTTTTACCAGGTCTGATACCTTCCGCTGTAATTTCGAACCCCAGAAAATCCACAGATTTTTGAAAAAAATGACATTTACTCGGTTTCAATGTTAAATTGAACTCCCTTAATCTTTTGAATATTATTTCGAGTTTGTCCAATCCTTCCTCCACCGTTTTAGACGGAACCAAAACGTCATCCATATAAGCTATAGCAGTGTTGAACCTAAGTGTGCCTAACGCCTTATTTATAGTTCTTTGGAACACCGCTGGTGCGTTAGATAGACCGAAGGGCATTCGGTTGAATTCCCACTGACCATCTGGTGTTACGAATGCAGTTTTAGGCTTTGATTGTTCAGTTAATTCTATTTGATAATAGCCACTAGCCAAATCTAAAGTGCAATAATAATGATTACCAGAGAGTCTGTTCATTTGGTCCTCCATACAAGGCAAAGGATAGTGTTGCTTAAGGGTTTTGCGATTTAACGATCTATAGTCCACGCAAAGTCTTTTATCTCCTGTCTTTTTCCTAACCAATATGATAGGACTTGCGTAAGATGAATTGGATTCACGTATTATGCCATTGGAACTTAACTCATCAACCATATTTTGTACTTCCTCTCGTTCCTTTTGGGATAATCTGTACGGCCTGTAGACAATTGGTTGATCATCCTTCAAATCAATATTCATTTTTTCTACATCCGTGCATCCCAATTCGGAAAGAGAAGTAGCAAAACAATCCCGGTAGTTATTAATCAAATTTAAGAGTTTACCTTTCTGTGAGGCAGAAATATCTCCCATTTCTAACTGATCTAATGTAAAAGGTTCTAAAGAAGACCTAGTTTCTATTCTATTAATCCCAAATGACTCCAGAACGATTTCTACACGAGAGACCAATTCACCTTCTTTAAATTTAATGGGAACAGTTGTTAACGGTTCAATCGCAACTATACCTGATCCCTTTTCGATCCTATATACACCTTCCTTTATCCGATATTCCCGATTTGGTTGTGTTCTGTAACTATCTTTCACATAAATACTCCCTTCAAAATCGGAATTGCAAACAATGTCTATAAAGTCAAGATCTTTCACTTCTGTATCTTTAGCTACTTTTAACTCTAAACGACCCGGCTTTTCCTTGATAGTCTCGTAACATGTTGTAATCCGTAAGTCTTTGCTAGTTTTAAATATCTGAATGTGCGACTGCTCAGAATAAGTTTGCCCTATTAGCAAAGGATATTTGAGGAGATGGTCTTTTACAATCACGCATTTTACTTTAGCAACTACACCTTGTATAGACAACTCGGCATCAATAGAACCAATTGAATTCACTAAACTTCCACCAAAACCAACCATAGGATATTCCGTTGTACAATCCCATTCTCCAAAAATCTCCTTTGCATCAGATTCCCTAATCAGTGTTAACTCACTTCCCAAATCTATGAAACAAGTTCTATCTATGCCATTTACACAAACGTTTTGAATATATTTATCAGAATTTGGGTTGATTGCAATTTCACTAATTGCCAAAATGGCCTTCTCTTTGTTACCTTCAGGACCATGTTCCTTTTTTCGTGGTCGGTAACACTCAGATTCCAAATGTCCCAGCATCGAACAATTGCTACATTTTTTTATGGGTTTCGGACACTTGGATAATGGGTGTCCCTCCAGCTTACAATTGTAACACCTAATAGTATTACCTGCAGTTTTATTTGTAGTAGGTTTAGCATCGCGATTAAACTTTTTGTTACTTGTAGTTGTATTTGTGTTTCTGGTCCCAGTTTTAACATTACGCAAATACGCTAATAATTTGTCAGAGTCTTCAAACTGGGCTGCTTCGGCCCCTAACCTCACCGATCTATCATCTATACCAAACAGAATGCACTCTACTGCGCGCTTGCCAGAAATTCCGCATCTGTTTAATAAAGCGACCTTTTCATAATAGTAATCTTCGAGCGGCTCACCATACTTAGCTCTTTTTTCCAGCATATCCGACAGCATCTGTCCGTAATTTTCTTCTGCAGGAAAGGCAGATTTAAGTTTGGCTTGCCACTCGGTCCACGTGAACAAAACAGTTGATAATCCCTCGTACCACTTTTTAGCTACCCCCATAAGCTTAGGAATAGCATAATGTATAACCTGCCTTTCACTCCATCCATACAAAATTGCGCATTCATTTACTTTTGTCAACCAATTTTCTATACTTTGATTTTTTAATGAAGGGTCAAACTCAGGAACTACATTATTATTGGAAAATTGTTCTTTGCTATTTTTACTAAACATTTTCGATAATTGCGACATGACCTCCCTAGTATCGTTCCTACCAGGTGATCTAGTTTTAGATCTAGGACTGCGAGATCTACTGGAGTTGCGTCGGGACCGTCGTCCGGATCGTCGTTCATAATGTCGCTCTCTACGTCTTCGTGTCAACGATGCGGAGCGACTACGACTATACCTTTCACTATGTTTTAAACGAATATCTCTAACACTCACGTCACGCCTCGAAACCGGTGTTCGGCTCCGCGACTTCCTGCCTCTGCTAGTTGTTGATCTCTCTGGAGTGCGTAGCTCTCGTCGACGGGATCCACGTGAAGTATGCTCCTCCCTTCTGCGAGACACTCGCCAAGATCGTTCCCGGCTGCGGCTCCGACGTTCAGCAGTTGGCGAATATAGCGATGCTGATCGATGGTCATTAGCGTAGGCGTCCAATAATTGCTGAAATGCGCCATTCGCATCCCCCATTGTTAACTTGCGTTGATTATCCCACTTCTGAATTGTAGAAGATTAACCTCTCTAAGGTTTAAAATAATACCACTTAAATATTTTTTTTTTACACTCAGACTATATTCTCGAAACACGTGTTTACTAGCCGACGGTTACAGTAAGACTGTCTATCTAATGCTGGTATCAATACCTCGTCGGTTAATCCTGTCCGCTTTGCCCCACTCTTCACACTTTCACTTTAGTGTTGCCAGTTTAAAAAAACCTAAACGAGCGTATCGATACCAGTACTAGTTACAAAATATCGATTACAAAATATCGATTACAAATTAACAGTTTTTTTTTAAATAAATAACTAAAACTACTTAAAATACTCAGTAAATTATATTAAAAGCTAACAAAATGATCGAAAATTTCATGATGTGGTCAATTCTACGATATGGCCACGACATAATAGTTATATACCTACTCAACAACCAAAAAGTACAAAATTCAATTCAATTTTTTAAATAAATGACGTTCCCATAATGATTACGCCAGTATCGAGTGTTATTGTGTTTATTTAGTTCGACAAGCGGGCACCATGCGAGGAGGAAAAAAAAATTGACAGATGAATGTTGAGTTATCCAGTTTACCTAGAACAAAAAAAAATACAAATGATTTACACACAAAACACAGTGTTAATTTTATTAGTAAAGAAGTACAAAATAAAATTGTATTACGGATATTTCGGATGACAGCAATGACAGTTTTTTTTTTTTATTAAGATTGCGTTCCAAAACGCAATAAAATAACTAGGATTTTTTCACTTCCTTCAAATCCAAGCTTCTGAATAAACTCGTTATTCGGTCCGAGCACAGAGCCACAGAATACTATAATCTCTGCCGCATAGAACTGACTTTAAAAATTATTCGGCTAATGTGGCACGCAACGCATTTTCAATAAAAATGATTTTATCAAAAAGTTCATAATTATTTTAATAGTTTGCGAAGATATCATCGCCATGTTATTCCTACCTGACCACAGTCCAATAAGCGCAGGAATCCATGTCCAGTACCGGTTCGAAACAGTGTGTTTGCGTAGGACGTGTAACTTTTATGCTCCTTTCTTGTTCAATCGTATTTTAAACGACGAAGCTAAAAAACTTACCAGGCACCAGTTTAAGAAGTCACTTTACGCTAAACTTACCAGCATTGATTATATCGAGACCGAGTCCTTATTGGAAATCATAACTTAACCATAGTCGCGCAACACTGCAAAACACCTATTTAATATATATAATTATATTGGCCATATACATATTTTATATGTTAAGTTATACATTATGCAAGTATACCACTACACACACACAAACTACACAACACACACACAAACGCAATGCCTTGGAGGTTCCTACTGTACAAAAAATTGTTATTTTATCATAAATATACTTTGTTCTAAGTGTACCTTATTCAAAGTCAAAGTCAAAATTTTTTATTCGAATTAAGATTTTTACAAATCATTTTTCGACGTCAAAGCTATCATGGATGGCACGTTCACTACCAGTGTACGCCCTCTGTGGAGAAGATTCAATAAGAAGACCATTGTTATGGGAAGACGCTGGAGCCTGTAGCACAGTTTTTACTGCCGCAGGCTCCAGAGTTACAATATAAAACGCATTGTAATTATTGAATAAATAAATTATTGTTGTTGATAAGTAAATAAAAAGGCGCAGATAGGTCACTTACTTACTAGGCAAACGGTGTTTTAACATGGCACAAAACTTACAAAAGGACGGCAAGTCTAAGCATAAGTGCGAAAAAGAGACAAAGCGACGCGTGACTAAGTTCAGGTTGGCTAATTAGACAACTTTTGATGTGCCGCTTTTTGAGCGCGTATGACTTATCTTACGCCGTGTGGTGACGGCAGAGTAGAATACTTTGTCACCAACCCCTACTCTTCCCGTGGCTGTCGTAAGAGACGACTTAGGGACCACGCATTGAACAGGGAACGGGCAGCAGCGCTCTCTGATACAGTAACCTTTTAATCTGCGATCTCCAACCCGCCTGCCAAGCGTGGAGATTATGGCAAAACCCTCTACTTAAGTGGAGGAGGCTCATAGACCAGCAGTGGACTGGAACGGGCCGTTGATGTTGATGACTTATCTACGCCTTTTTACCTAGTATATCAATGATGGCGTCGTATCAAAGTAAAGTTTTTTTTTGTTTCAGAGCCACCAACCCAGGACTTCAAACAGGAGCTAAAGATGTTCACGAAAGCGGTTGTGAACTTCTCCACAGCCACGCCGTTCAGATTCTCGCGGAACAGGTTCCTGTGCTTCTATTGCTGTGTCGACTTTTATGAAAGCTCCGATCTTTTGAACCATTACAAAACCGAACACGAAGATTATAAATTGGATGGCTATCGCCTTAGGGACTTAACGAGGTATTTCACAGATAATCCGACTGTGAAACTAGACATAGCAAATTTTTCCTGTAAATTCTGCATGTCTAAACTTCGTGACGTAGACAATTTCATTGACCACTTGTCAGAACAACACGCGTTGGATTTTAACAAAAGTATCTGTAAACACGTCTATTCGTTCAAGCTAACCAGCAATCAAAATTTAAATTGCTTGCAATGTGGTGAGATTTTCAAGTTTTTCGGACCTCTCCTTAGGCACATGAATAAATATCACAATCAACTTACTCAATGTGTGTGTGAAGTTTGTGGTAAAGGATTTATGAGCCAAAAGTACGTAAACAAACACATCGAACAAACACACAACAATGTTGGAGAATTTCCTTGCAATAAATGTACAGAAGTATTTCCTTCGTTGTCCAAGCTTACATGGCACTCTGAAAAGGTACATAGATTGCACAGATTCCGATGCTGGAAGTGTTCTGAAAATTTCCCAAGTAGATACATCAAGAAGCGCCATCTAGCAATCGTGCACGACGTTAAGCACTTTCGATTCCCTTGCCCTGAATGCAACATGCTGTTCTTTGAGAAAAGTCGATTACTAAACCACCAGATGACGGTGCACGTTAAGGAAAGGAACGCCACTTGTCAAATTTGTGGTTTCAAAGGGTATAATAACTCTTCTTTGAAGAGGCATATGGTATGTCACTCTGAGGAGAGGCCGTTTGAGTGCAATTACTGTAAAAAAAAGTTCCGAAGAAAGAAGACTTTACTGGTGCATGTAAGAATACACGAGAATGATAAGAGGCATGTGTGTACAGAATGCGGTAAAGCCTTTGTTCAAGTAACTAGTTTAAGAGTGCATTGTAAGGTGCATCATTCTGGGAGTCACAAATAAACTGACGAAAGATCTCATCATCATCATCATCGTCATCTCAGCCGGAAGACGTGCACTGCTGGCCTCCCTCATAGGTCTTCTGGCCCGTGGTGACCACGAAAAACTTTCTTCCGCAACGGTTATCGGCATGCCGCACCGAGCTATAGGTATATAGTATTTGGATTTCAATGTGGAATGTGTGTGGAAGTGTATGATCAGGTATTCGGTTAAATAAAATGCCTAGTATATTTGCATTACACTCGGGATTTATTTGGCACAGTTTTTAACTATATTCTATTGAGGATTAGCGTAATACAATTAGATATAAATTGCAAGACGAACGAACGACACGACACCATTACAGAGAGGTTGACAAAAGGAAAGAGACAGCAACAGTGATACTAGTGTTGGTGTTGCCAGTATCGTTTATGTGTCATGGACAATTCAATACTCCATGTCACAAAAACAACTCTACATCAGTCTGATTAAGTTTCAAAGAAATGCATAATCAATTTATAACACACTCTATAAATTATAAAAGACTCTACATTCAAATATTATTAATAGCTCTACATCACAAACACACAATGACTCTACACAACACATAAAATTTTCATAGGTACCTATATTTTATAGCAATACAAAATTAGTTTATCATCATGCACAAGTCAAAATTTATAAAACTTAAAAACCAATTACATTCATGCTATTTATGAACTGTTTGTGCTTTACAGAGCTTAAGGGTTTGGTCAGCACATCCGCTATCATTTTATAAGTTGGCATGTACCTAACAGTAATAATGTTGCTTCTTATGAGGTCTTTTACATAGTGATCAAATCAAATCAAATCAAAATCGTTTATTTGCAAGAACACGACAGTATTCTGCTTGAGTACAAGCGTGCAAACATTAGTACATAACAAATTAGTACATAACAAATTACAAAATATGTCAAGATAGAAATAATAAACTATGTCAAACAATAATAATAATCAATAATTAGTCTAAATTCATGTCAGTGAAGAATTGAAATTTATAAATTCATTAATACTATAAAAACATTTGTCCATTAGCCACTTATGCAAAATTGATTTAAATTTATACATGTCATTCAATACTTTTAATTCATCTGGCAGTTTATTATATATTACAATACACATGTTGTACACATTGTTTTTATATATACTTGTGTGGCATGGTGGTTGAAAGAGTAAGTTATGGTACTTGGATCTCTGCTGTCTAGTCAGAACATCTCTTCTGAGTATAAAGTAGTTAGGTTGAGTCTTAACAAATATACAAATGTCTCTAATGTACATACAAGGTAGTGGAAGGATGTTTAATTGTCTAAATAAAGGCCTACAAGGTGCCCAAAAATTTGCATTACATATTGCACGGATACACTTCTTCTGCAACTTGAAGACTCTATCTTTATCTACTGAGTTTCCCCAAATAATTAGACAATACTTGAGTACAGAAGAAACATATCCGTGATAGGCAGTGAGAGCGGCTTCCTTGGAGACTGTGTTTCGCAGCTTTTTTAAGGCAAAGACAAAGCGGTTTAACCTTTTGCAAATATTATTAACATGCTCTTTCCAGTTTAGGTTTTTATCAATAACGACACCTAAAAAATTAAAAGAGTCAACATCTTCAATCCCAATATCATCACAAGCAATATATAACGGTACTTTGTTAGAATTATACGAATGTGGTTGCATAAATTTTGTCTTATCGAGATTTATCTGTAGGCCATTTTGATTCATCCATTTAATAATAAGCTTTAGGGTATCATTTACACTAGATTGCCACAAGGCTTTTTCCTCGCATTTTATCAATATTGTAGAGTCATCAGCATATAAAACAAACTTATGTGATGTTACCTTTGAAAGATCATTTATGTAGAGGAGGAATAGGAGTGGACCAAGTATACTTCCTTGCGGAACCCCCATGTTATTGGCTATATCTTGGGACAGATACTTCTTTTTTACAAGTGACCTACCATCCTTTACTATTCTAGATATCTCTGTCGATTGCTTTCTATTTGATAAAAACGTTTCAAGCCAGTCACGCGCATTTCCTCTAATACCATATAGCTCTATTTTATGTAACAGAAGAGAATGATTGACGAAATCGAATGCCTTGCTCATGTCAAGGAAAAGCGACACGATAGGTGTTTTTTTGTTGATACATTTCGTAATCATCTCAACTAAATCAAAACATGCAAGAGCAGTAGAGCTTCCTTTGCGGAATCCAAATTGCTGTCCACTCAAGATATCGTGCTTTGAAATAAATTCATTGAGCCGACCACACATAGCTCTTTCAAATATCTTAGACAGAATTGGGACTATAGTAATAGGACGGTAATTATTAGGGTCAGACTTATCTCCTTTCTTGTACACTGGTTTAACAATAGATTGTTTAAGAGCATCAGGAAAAATCCCCTGCTCAAAGGATAAATTTATAATATAAGATAGCGGTTCACTTACATAAATAGCGCAGAGTTTCAACATTTTTGTATTTATTTCGTCATATCCACAGCAATTGCTATTTTTTAAAGACATAATAATTTTGTAAACTTCATTTTTATCTATGGGTTTCAAAAATAAAGTATTAACATTACTAGAAATATTCCTTGTATTTTTCGTCAAAGGGGGCTGTTTGTTTGTGAGATTAATAAAGTAATAGTTAAAAATGTTTGCAATGTCTTGTGGATCCGAATAGTTGGAATTATTATAATTTAAAGATTTTATATCACTTTGGAAAGCGTCTTTGGCTACATTTGAATTAATTGTATCCCAGGTAGCTTTACATTTGTTCTTATGACCACGAATATACTTATAATTGCTTATCCTTTGCGAAAATACCAAACACTTTTTGAATATCCCATTGTATTTTCTATAATTAAGTTTATTTGCTAATTTGTTTCTGCTAAACCTCCTGTATTTTAAGTACAAGGCCCGTTTTGTTCGGCTTGATTTTATCAATCCTTTAGTTAGCCATTTTGACTTTTTTGGACGATTATTTACCTTGACTTTTACAATAGGGAAACACAGGTTATAAAATAATAAAAGAGTTTCATGAAATAAGTTGAACGCAATATTAACATCACCAGCCTCAAACACTTCAGAAAATGAAAGAGCCGAAATACAATCGCAGAACTTTCGAATGTTGTCATTACTGTAGTCACGTCTCAGTTCAAACCATGTGATATGCCGAGGCTTAGGTTTTGATTTAATTATGACTATTTGTGCAGTTTCATGATCCGAAAGCCCAAAAACTCGAACCTCCGTCTCTACCCGCCCAATGTCGCTTGCAATCTGATCTAAACAGGCGTTTAATCTAGTTGGTACTTTTATATGTGGAGCTAAGTTGTAGTTATGTAAAATGCTTACAAGATCTGTGGTAAAAGAGTTCTGCTTTAGAAGATCTATATTCCAGTCACCGGACAGTATAATCTTTTTACGTCTGTATTTATTGCATAGATAAGAAAGTAGCTTGTTTAATTTTAAAAGGAAAATACCAACATGTGACTTCGTTTGCACAGGAATCCGATATATATTTACTAAAACGATGCCAAATTGGGGCAGCTCTATACCACAACATTCGAAATAATTATCGGCTGGCAAGTCAGAGGGGATTTCCAAGGATTTCACCTCCCAGGTCCTTCTTACGAGGATACAAGTACCCCCTCTCGATTTATTACGACAATACGCACTAGCAACTTTGAAGTTCGTAATATTTATGTTTGGGGTAGAGCCATTTTTTATAAAAGTTTCACTGAAACACAAAATGTCCATCTCTTTTCCCTCGTTTTTAAGATCATCGAGGCAGATCTCTATCAAAGGCAATTTGCTAAGCATACCCTGGATATTTTGGTGAAAAATACCTAAATGTACAAAGTCTTGGCTCTCCTGGCAGTTCACATCATTTTCTACGGATTGTGATTTTCGTTCGGATTGGATGTAAAAAAACTGTTTTCTAATTGTTCTAGTCCTAACACATTACCTTGCATGCTCTTACTAATAGAGCCATTTGCCTTGCAATTTCGGAAACCAGATTTTATCCCATTATTAATAAAATCTTTTTTGTACTTTAGATAGTCAATTTCAATGTTTAATTTGTAAGTCAACCTATTAAAATACGAGGCATATGTCGATATAGATGCATTTAGATTCAAGTACGTACAGTTTTCGTATTTATTTGCAAACAACTCCATTTCAGAATTAAGTGTTTTTATATTCAGATTTCGATTATATTTCACACTCAATAAGAAAACCGTATTGTTTTTAAATTTTGACAAAGTATTGCACAAATTAGAGAATAGTGAGTATGGGTCTTTGTCATTGGAGCCAACTGATAGAACGATTATATCATCTTTGGTGATATTTTCATACAAAGAGTCCAAGTTACATAGTATAAATCCGTGCTGGTCGCAGAAGACTTAACCATACTAGATATGATGTATGAGTCATTCCATTTCCCAGACCGAGATTCCGATAGTTTTTGCGACAGTCCTCGAACTTGTTGATCACCAAGTATGTAAATGCAGTTTTTAATCTTCCTTTTTTCGTATCCTATATTCTTCTTCTTTTCTGTAATTGCAAGATTCCTTTGTTGCAAATTAAGACCTTCAAAGCTTGAATCGTTAGCAGTGGTTGAATTGCATGAATTTCTCCTATCCTTACTGAAACTTCTATATCTATTTTGTTTTCGTATGGTAGACTTCTTGGTACTTGATCCGCACACTAACTTTAATGCATTAATTTTTGTGTCCTTCACCTTAAGCTGTTTGAGTAGACTACTGTTTTCAAGCATTAACTTCTCAATTTCACTATCCGCTGATTTTAGTCTTTCTTGTAAGCATGAAATAGTTTGCCTTAATTCATTTATGTCGTCTTTAGTGATAGTTGAGAGAATTGGACAGCTCCTGCTCAATATATCATGAACACTTGAAGAATCATCATCGGAAGCATCATCATCGGATAACGATAGAGATTCAAAGGAATTTGACGTGGGGATATTGACTCTAACCTTATTTCTAACTGTGACGTAATCAACTTCAGGAGTAGATGACGTAAGCTCACCGATCATCAGAGGCGCATCCGAGTGCATGGCCGGGCACGCAACCGTCTCCAAAGCTGATTGTAAACTCGGCTGAGCATCCGCAGCGATGAGCGAAATCATATCCGTTGTTGTGATTCTATCCATAGTTTGTAATTGTGATACATCTGGAGTTAACCGTCCAGCCGTTGCCGGCGACGTAACCTTGACTTCCGCTGGCGGTGTAGCACAGTTTGAGTTTGTTTTTGGTGTTGAGCTGCCAGTAACAGCAGACCTTGCTTGCGGACTATTTTTATTAGTGTATTGTGTTGCACTGTTATATCCTGGGCAATTTTTCCTTGCTGTAGAATTAGTAGTGTTAGTCCCAGTTCTCGTAGTTTTACTTGCACATTCAAGACATTTCCAATTTAGCTTATGTAATTTAGACATTGTGGAGTTATATCTTTTCTCTGCATTCGTACATGAAACATGGTAATTTTTTTTGCATATTGCACATGTCAAAAAGTGTTTGTCGTTAATAGGCTTTAGACATTTCTTATTATTGCAGCTTTTGTCCATAATGATTACAACAAAATCTTTACCTTTTTATGTTCAGTGCCCTCTATTGGCAGTAAGTAAGTAGCGCCACCCAGTGGCTGTTTGATGAACTATGATATTTTATGTTTTTGTAATCGTATTTTGTATGTCAGATCCTTAGTTTGTCGGTCATGCACCAGAATTTGAAAAATCCTCAAATTTTAAATTTACGAAAAGACTCAGGCCGGGCCGGCCGGGGATCGAACCACCGCCGTTTAATTGTGTGGTAAGAAGTAGGCTAAAAAATTTTCGACCACAGAACCGCTGAGCTATTTCTGTCTTAGGAGTAGTGGCGAAATTTACAGTCTATAATAGCTAACAAACACAAATTGTTTTGATCAGCTGTGGGTACAATCAGCTGACTTACTGACTTACTGAGTGACAAGTAACAAACAGTTGTGAGTCCAAAGGTCAATGATATCTTATGTCTATATGCTTCGTGCGTTTATGACAATATTATTTAAGCTCAAGAAGTTTTTGTGCACTCTGATTATCATTAAAAACAATTATATCAAATTTCATAATAATAATCTCTGACAAGAAATTTTTAATAAAGCTTAAATCTTTGCATACGTCACCGATAGCCAAATACTCCGCCTCGGTACTAGAAAGTGATACGCATCTTTGCTTTCGCGACTCCCAGTTAACAACATTATTTCCCAGCTTTATGACAAACCCAGTATATGAACGACGATCCAGGGGGTCATTGGCCCAATCGGCATCGGTGTACGCTAACAAATTTAATTTACCACTCCTTACATAACGTAAACAGTAATTAATTGTTGATGCTAAATAGCGCAATATTCTCTTCGCTGCAAGCCAATGACTATTTTTAAAGTTATTGTTGTACTGGCTTAGCTGGCTACAAGCGTAGGAAATATCAGGCCTTGTACACACTGATAAATATATCAGACAACCTATTAATTGCCTATAATTATACCTAGCCTCATCTAAGACTTCACCATCATTTGATAATTTACAATTTACAGGCATAGGTGTTTTAACACTTTTACAATTTTGCATACCAAACCTTAAGAGCAATTTTTTAACATATTCAGACTGGTCAAGTTTTAAAATGCCTCCCTCTCTATCTCTTGTTACACGGATCCCTAAACAGCTCTTCAACTCTCCTAAATTCTTTACATTAAAATTATTCTCTAACAAATTTAATAATTTAGTTTTGATAGAGCTGCTTCGGGTAGAAAATATATAAAAATCGTCTACATATAGCGCGACAATACATATATCTTTACCTAATCTATGAGTGTACACACAGGGTTCGCATTTACTTTGTTTAAAATTTTGAGTTAGCAATGTATGAACCTTTGTATTCCATATTCTACTTGCTTGTTTTAGGCCATAAATTCCTTTCAATAGTAAACATACTTTGTCCTTATTACTACTAAAGAAACCTTGTGGCTGCTCCATATAAATTAACTCATTTAGTTCGCCATTCAAGAATGCAGTTGTTACGTCAACATGATTGATATCTAAGTCCATTTCATTTGCTAAAGAAAATAATATCCTCATTGTTGAATGGCGCACCACCGGGGAAAAAGTTTCATTATAATCTATGCCTGGCAGTTGAGTAAAGCCTCTAGCTACCAACCTTGCTTTAAATTTATCTAACTCACCAGATGCATTGAATTTAGTCTTAAAAACCCACTTACATTTTACTACATTATTATCAGCTGGCCTGTCAACTAACTTCCATACTTTATTAGCAATCAGTGAGTTATACTCTGACTGCATGGCAGATTGCCACTGCTGAGCATTTGGACCAGATATAGCTTCCTCATAAGAAAGCGGCTCGTCGAGCAGATATTGTTGTGCCACAAGGGAAAAATCTACATCATAGTCATCATACCTCGCTGGTAATTTAGAACGATTACCACGTACAGGACGTACCATCACCGGCGGCGGCGGCGCCACGCCTTGCGCGGCTTCCCTTCCAACCGATGAGCCGCTAGGGGAGGTCATGAACTCATGTAACCTACCACCCTGCGGCGGCGACCAGACGGAGTCGGACTCATTCTCGCTGCCGGTACAGTACTCCTCTTCTGATCCTGAAATTACAGAAACAATATTCTTAGTGGTCTCCTTAACAGATTCAGAACTAAAATTCGGCTCTAAAGTATGACTAGAACTATCAGAGTTCAGCTCAAGACCATGGCTTCGGTTCATAATCGCAACAAAGACTCGGTACACCACAATGACTAGAGTCCACCTTGTCACCTACAGGAGAAACCACATTATTGTCATCATTATTATTTAAAATAGAATTATTAAAACTACTATCACAGAATAGGCTCATAAAAGATAAAAACATTATTATTAACATTATTTATAATTTCTTTGGTATCTTTATAATATTTATTTTCAATAAATGCAACATTCCGAGATACTATTACCTTCTTTGGATTCTGGGGGTCAATGAGCCTAAAACCTTTCGAGGTTTCACTGTATCCAACAAAAATGTACCTTTTACTTTTCGCATCGAACTTACGGCGCAGCTGATCTGGCACGAGAGAATATGCAATACAGCCAAATACATGGAGATGACTAAGGTCTGGCCTTGACCCGGTCCACTTCTCCTCTGGTGTAAGTCCTGCTAAAGCCGAAGTAGGGCACCTATTTTTAAGGTAAATAGCCGTCATTATAGCCTCGCCACAATATCGCCTGCTAAGACCTGCTTCCTGTAACCTATGTTCTATTCAACCGCTCAGAAACACCATTTTGCTGCGCACAATATGGTACAGAAGTTTGATGCTTCTTTTCGTAAATATTCATCAAACTTGGCATTACTGTATTCACCCCCATATTCGGAACGAAATATCTTAATAGGCAAGCCCAACTGTTTTTCTACTAGCCTTTTAAAATTAATAAAACATGACATTACCTCTGATTTATTCTTGATAACCTCGAGTAGTCATCGGTGAAAGTGACAAAGTATTTCGCCTCTCCCCAGCTGGCCTCAGGCATCGGTCCGCAAACATCAGAATGGATCAACTGTAGTGGCTGTGTAGCACGCTTTGCCTCTCCAACTGGATATGCTTTTGCTGGCATTTTCCCTTCAAGACAAGCCACACACTCCTTCATATCTTGCTGGTTATTAATCTGAAAAGAAATACCATTAGCGGCTCCATTCTGCAATGTTTTCATATCATTTAAGTTTAAGTGACCCAACCAGACTAGACTAGGCAGACTAGACACAGCTGCATCTGCGACACTCTGTGGCTTTTGTCTAGAACACAGGAGCGTGGAGTGTTCCCTATGCGAATACTCATTGAATTTATAAATACAAGATTAGCTGACAGCTAAAACATTTTCTAGCTTACTTACGCATGCGTCCAATTTAACATCACCTACACCCTCACATTGTAATTGGGTATTATTTGCTATTGTTATTTTATTTTGTTTCTTACAGTCTTTTAAGTTTACGAACAAGTTCTTGTTGTTGCACATATGTGTAGACGCACCACTGTCGACATACCATCCCTGATCACACGCCAGGAATGCTGGAGCAAAGAAAGTCGTACTGTCCTCCTTATTCTTCTTCTTTTTACGACGAAAACATTTTGCAGTAACATGTCCAGGGCGCTTACAATAATTGCAGATGATACTTGTTCGCGAACTGTTCTTGCTGACAAAAGCAGACCCGGGTGTGGGAACACCATCATTGGTGTTCTTTCTGGCTTCTTCTTGTACTAACCGTGTGCGCACTAGCTCACTTGATAATTTGCCAGTAAGGCAAACGGTCTCAAGGCTGGACACCAAAGCGTCGAAGTCCTGCGGTAAGCCGCTCAGCAGCAGTTCCGCCACCTCCTCATCATCAACAATCTTTCCAATATCGCTTAGCTGATGCACTAAATTCATTATAGCTTCAATGTAGTCTGTCATAGATGAGAATTGTGCATACTCCATTCTATGCAGTTGGCGCAACAAAAGGACTCTGCGATAAAGACCTTTATCTTCAAAACTTTACTTAATTTTGTCCATGCTTCCTTACTTGAAATTGCGTTAACATATTGAAAACAGCACGGCTTGACTCCAAGACAGATACGCGCTAGCGCACGTTGATCGCGTGCATCATCTTTCTGAGTACCTTCTACACAGGGCCACAGTCCTTCAAGTGTTAGTGCCATCCGCATGCTAAATTTCCAAGTCACATAATTTTGAACGCCTTCCAAGCAATCAAACTGGACTCCGCCATACATGATACCACCAGAATTTCCATTGCCATTTGTGTTGTTTGGATTTCCATTTGCATTTTCTTCGGCCATGGTTCCAATTTAGCTTTAATAGCTACACTGATCATACAATGCATCCACCACGTTGCGCTGGGTACATAACCTATTTGGATTTCAATGTGGAATGTGTGTGGAAGTGTATGATCAGGTATTCGGTTAAATAAAATGCCTAGTATATTTGCATTACACTCGGGATTTATTTGGCACAGTTTTTAACTATATTCTATTGAGGATTAGCGTAATACAATTAGATATAAATTGCAAGACGAACGAACGACACGACACCATTACAGAGAGGTTGACAAAAGGAAAGAGACAGCAACAGTGATACTAGTGTTGGTGTTGCCAGTATCGTTTATGTGACAATTCAATATATAGCATGCCCTTCTTCGATCACAGGAGGTACATTGCCACTTCAACTTGTTTATCTTGACAGCTATTTCGATGACCTATCTACGTATCGCCTTTTTTTCTCATTTCTGTTTTGACCACGTAGAGTGAGACCCCGAGCGTAGCTCTCTCAATAGAAAAAGCTCTAAAGACGAATAATTCTGTAGACACGTCATGTTCAAAGCGAAACCATGACAGCTATGCGTGCCAGGACGAGCCTCTGGCCCGCAGGCTTCAGAGAGAGATCTCCTACGAGAGATCTACACATCCTTGGCGCAATCTATTTTAATTTATTGCATAACTATTTGGGGAGGTGCTGCCAAAACGCGCTTTTTAGAGGTGGAACGTGCACAACGTAGCCTAATTAAAATTATGTATTTTAAGAAATCTAGATTCTCTACAGAAATGCTATATAATTTAAGTAATTTGCTTTCTGTTAGAAAGTTATATGTTCTACATGCTGCACTAAAGAAACATAAATCCATCACGTATGTTCCAATTGTAAACAACAATAAGAGATGGAAAGAGAATGTAGTAAGTGTGCCTAGAAGCCATTCTGTATTTGCTAGGAGACAATATGACAATCAATCCGCAATGTTGTTTAATAAATTACACAAGGAACAACACAACATGCAGTATTATGAGTGTAAAAACAAATACAGAAGTGGCTAAGAAGTAAGAGTTACGATTATATAGAAAATCTCATTGCTGTGCCTGCTTTTATATTGACACACACACACACACACACACTCGTTGATAAGACCAACTCTATTTAAGTTTAAGTAATTTAACAAACTTCAACGTATTAAACAATTACTGTTACAATAATTGGAAGAGCGCTGCCTCCTACCACAGGCTTACAAGCTTTCATTAATGTAATTAACGTTATTAGTAAAAATAAAGAAATTTTGTATTTGTATGCAGATACTGGCTGATGATAGGTTACATTCACCTGATGAGTTCATGACAGGAACCCCGTGTGCGTTGGGCCGATACTGTGATGTTTCAGCGCTAATTAATTAGACGCATAACCCTAATAAAATAAGAGTTTTCGCTAAACCTGATGATTTTAATCACTAAAACTCATCAAATTTACCAGAATTCACCCACCACATATCAAACTCAAACATTTTATTAGCTAAAGACATGGTTATAAAGATGTTTCAAATAAGTCAGTTGTTTAGCAGTGTCACATATTTAGCCTAAACTAAAAAAAGTCAAAAAAATAAAAAAATATTTGTCGTAAAATATTTTACGACTTATCCTAAAAAATCTTTACAATATCCACGTATCTCGTTAGGGCGTTTGCGCACTCATCCGTATCCGAGTCTTATCCGGTCCGTTTTTGATCCGTAAAAAGGACAATTTTTACCCGATTGTCACAAGAACTTGATAACAAAATGTCACCAATGGCTTTATATTTGGCATTACGACGTCACAGAGACAAAATTTTTACAACAGACGTCGACTACGGTGCGTCAACAAACAAAACAATATTTTCTAGTTCTGATGGTTCTGAGCCGCCTTCAAGTATAAATGACGTATTATTGGGTGATCAAGAGGAAACTTTCTCGTTTGATTTGGATATACACGAATGGAAAAAAATTCAACCATTGTATTCTTATAAAAAAAGGTCTGGCACTTCTATGTACCGACGTTATAAAACTTTACCTAAATACAAATGGAGCTATTTGATTAAAGAGAAAATATGGACTAATTCCAAATTACCCTGCACATGGACCTTAAAGATAAAAAAATTAAAGAAGAACTTTTTGATTTACATGTAAATGTTCACAGTGTCAAGCTATAATTGAAATTAAAACTGCTAAAAAGACAGATAATTTTATAAAATGCGTATGTACAGTAAATAATTTTAAAAAATCTTTTCAACATAATAAAAAAAATCCAAGTTGACGCCATATAGACGCCGACAATTAAGCAAATCATTACTTCACAACCCTGCTATTAAGGTTCACCATGATTTGGCTGCCTCATTATTATCAGATGATAAGTCTAATACTAGCTGTCCCTTGCTAACAACCATTCCTGCTCTCAGAAAAATTAAGTATGAAGATAGAATAGGACAAATGAGAGACGTAAATCCAATCATTTCATTGTTAAGTACTGCTTTGACCCCGAGTCAAAATAATACGATTCGAAATATTTCTGTATATCCAAATTTTCATTTAAAAAAAAATCAAAGAGTGACTATAACGATAAACGCAACAGGTTCTTTTTTCAAAAATATTATTCTTCCTGATGGCACCATAGCAACAAAACGATTGTTTTTATACGCAGGGCTTATCACAGCCAACGAAAAACTAAAATCTATACCAATTTTTCAAATGGTTACAGATTCACATAGTCAACAGACAATTTCTGCATGGTTGAAAACATGACCTATGTGAAGTTAGCAGTTAAAAGTTAGACGAATTTGATAACCCGACTAAATTGAGGAGGCGGTGAATTCGAATTTCCAAAATGAGCTCCAAATCGATGGCAAATGACTAGATAATAAGTAAAATGTCCCTAAATATCGATTCAACACAAAAACAAGCAAAAAAGTAGGCGAAATCACTAAAAATTCCGTCATAAACATTGAATGTTTTTTGGTGCCAGATTCGTCCAGCTAAAAAATATGTTTCTAACAAGACTTTATTAACGAATCGCATATCAAAATGTAGCTACTAAAATATCCTTCCAAGTAAAAGACAAATAAAAAATATTTACGATCTCCACGTATACTAAAACTCGAAAGGTTCCCGGAGACTCTGCTTAGCCATGCGCATTATTTTAAATTGACCATAATTTCGTTTCCTTTATAGCTAAAGAAAAAAAAAGGTACCAAACGGTTGGTATTGACGTTATCTATCCAATGATATGCGGTTTTTCCATGTTTGTGAACTATTACTATGCTAAAATTTAAATATTCTCAGAAATACTGCTAAGATGAAAGACCTGTATCTCCTTTCCTGATCGACCTTTATGAATGAAACGCATACCAAAAGAAAGGTATTCAGAAAGGCTAACAACAATAAAAAAAATAAAAAAATCTATGATCTCTGAGTAGGCGAAAAAAATATTTTTATGCTCGGCTTAAAGTATAGGTGATGGTGAGTTTTGTTTCAGCTGTATCTCCCCTCCTGATCGACCTTTATGAATGAAACGCATACCAAAAGAAAGGTATTAAAACAGGCTACAGCTGATAAATAAACAAAAAATACATAAAGGTCGATCAGGAGGGGAGATACAGCTGAAACAAAATTCACCATCACCTATACATCAAGTCGAGCATACAATTTAATTTTTAACCTACTTGGAGATCATAAATATTTTTTGTTTTTTTATCAGCTGTAGCCTGTTTTATCAGTGATTGTGCTGTAGCTACCCCGTCGCCAAAAGGACGAAATGACGAGCTAGCACAGAAACTTTGGGATATTTCTGCTGAATTTGTTGCCTTGGGAGACTACAACCCTTTCACTGCTGCCGACCCGGGTTTGAAAAATAAGTAAAATATTATGTAGATTAGGTATATCTAAAAAGACCTAAATTCATAGAATACCTACTATTTATATTTGCCTAAATTTAGTGCATATTTTTATCAATGTTGCATAATTTGACATTTTAATGTTGCATGTTGTATTTTCCTTATACAGCATGATTTTGTAATCCCTAGCAAAATTTAAATATGATGTTCAGACCATTATAAGCAACAACCTTTCCCAAGGAACATGGGTTGAAAACCCCCCAAAAAAATTTCGACCTCCCATACAAATTAGTAAAGTTGATTGTGTATTTTGTATGAAAAGTCGATTTTTTTTGGGGGGTTTTCAACACATGTTCCTTGGGAAATGTAGTTGCTTATTGGTCTGAACATCATATTTAAATTTTGCTAGGAATTACAAAATCATGCTGTTTAGTGATGACCAAATTTTTTTTATTATTCTACAATTACTTTTATTTTTATAATGACATGTTTTTTTATTAAAGTCATTTTACAAAATCTTTTTTTATTTTACCTAAAAAAAATTATTACGGCATAAAATGGTTCCCCTATGCACAGCGAGCGGGGCAAACACGAATACGACGTTTCGCTTTAACTTAATTGTCTTAAAGTAATGTCGCTAGTGACATCTATGAGTTTATAAATAAATTACTAATGCTTGTGTTAAAATATTGATGTCACTAGTGATATGATGAAGTTAAAGCGACACGCAAAGACACGTATTGCCCCACCACCGGCGGACAACGAAACCACAAACGCTATGTATATTTATTTTTTACGGGCAGACCTGACATTTTTCCTAACATCTACCCTACACCTACATACGTATTATTTATTATTATACAACGTGTTACAAAAAATACCAAAAAAAAGAATATTCTTCATCACAGGCATTTAATTAAAATTTTCCCATTTCTAGTGTCAATTGACACCTAAAATATAGAATTTCGAGACTCAGAATGGAAAAGTATTTGTACACCATTTGTGCCTACATTTTTAAAAGAGATGTACTTAAATCAATTTAAATGTCTCGTCGAATTAATAAAAAAACTGGTTTTCTAAAAGAAATGTATTAACACGAACGAGATGGTAGAAGTAATGATTGAATCACAAAGAGTATAAAACTTTAAAAAAAAGTATGCTTGCATAAAATCTTCATATTAAAAGGAGTCTCCAACATGCCGTTGGAAAACATTTTCTTTTTTGTCTTAATTATCTTGTTTACGTATTTACAAACATAAATATTATTTTGAAATATTAAGTTCATTATTTCATTAATTTATTATTTCATAACAATTATTTAACAAAGCTTTTTTTATTTATTAGTAAGTTTAAAAAAAAATTAAATAAAAAAATTAAAATATATTTATTTCAGGCATGGTATACATTATATACAGTCCCAATTATATGAAAAACAATTCAATAAATAATAAAATTATGTCAGTTGTACAATAAAAGTTTAAAAATACAGCAATAATATAATATAATTTTAATGTCAGTCTGTCAGTCAGTTACTACAAATACAAAATTTCGAAACTATACCTACATTCAGCATAATAATATTATCAATCACAAGATTAAGTAGCTAGTACTTATAAACTATAACTATTCCGTGTCAAAATAATATGTCAAAATATGAGACCCAGCGAACTCAGCACTCTATAGTGAGCTTGACATTCCAACCAGATATCTACCAACTAAATATTTCTTCATGTTAAAATTAACATCGCGCATATAGACTGTGTGAAATACATTTCTTACTAGCTCATTGTCACATGTTCTCAAACGCTCATGAAAGCCAGCTTTAGTCCTTCTCATGACGGCATAAAAATCATCCACCCTGTTGTCTGCGAACATGCCAGACGCGCTACACCTCCACGGCAGGCGGAGCATGGCTCTAAAAGCATTATTATATTGTACCCTTAGCTGATGTAGTGTACTGCAGTTACATTTTTGCCATAGGTGGTTGGTGTAGAACGCCTGACAGTAGGCTTTGAACAGGGTGACCTTGACATCAGTCGAGGCGGCGGAAAACCTTCTTGCCAACATATTGCTTTTCGCTGCAATGGCTCTCCTCTGCCTGCCTAGGTCTTCGTCGTCAGTCAGATTGTCCGTGATAATATGTCCTAAGTATTTAAACTTACTAACGACAGATAGAGGAGATCCACCTAAGAAAAACTGTGGAGTCCTAGCTGGTTTTGTGTTTTTACATTTGAACACCATCACCTCAGTTTTCTTTACATTGTATATGAGGTCGTGCCTAGCAGCATACTCTTCACAAATAGAAATCAGCTTAGTAAGACCAGCGATGGAGGGGCTCAGCAAGGCCATATCGTCCGCGTAACTTATGTTATTTACACAAGATCCGGCTACATGACAGCCCACTCTGGCGCTGCTCAGCTCCTCAATCAGCCTGTCCACATATAGGTTAAAAAGTATAGGTGAAGTAAGTCCACCCTGCCTAACACCATTATCCTGTGTATAGCTATTAGACAACGCATCACGCCAACGCACCTGATTGGTTTGATTCGCATACCAGAATTGCAATAGTTTGGTAACTTTCTGAGGTACATTAGTTTGATCTAGTTTTTCCCAGAGCTTATCATAATTGATTGTATCGAAAGCCTTACTTAAATCAAGATAACATGCATAAACAGTTGTATTTCGTTCCAGATAGTATTTTATAGTATTCTTTAGAGTGAATATTGCTAAGTCTGTAGAAGAATTACTTCTAAAGCCGAACTGCGCATTGTTAAGTCTTATATTGTCACTAAGTTCTGGATACAGTATCCTTTCTAAGATTTTTGACAAGATAGTTGCTAAGGATATTGGGCGATAGTTATTTAAGCTAGTAACATCACCTGTTTTGTTCTTTATAATAGGAACTACAATAGTTTTCATAAAATCAATAGGCAAGTAGCACTGATCAATACATCCATTAAACAAAATAGCAATCTTCTCCCACAGAGGCGGACCACCGTGCAGTACGTGCTCAATGCTCAGCCCGTCGTGGCCCGGCGACTTACCCCTCTTCATACTACGAATGCGTCTTGTGCGGTTATGCCAGACGGGACTTATTTCTGACTAGTAGTCGAGGAAGCCTTGGCGGGGCCACCAAGGGCTGAGCCTCCACACGCGTTGGAGCCACCTGGCGCGGAGACTCTAAATTGATTTACAAACATATTCGCTATACACTCACTATCCTGACTGCCGTTCACGGATGTGGAGGGACTGCTTTTAGGGTTCAGTTTATTGGTTTCTTGCCAAAAACTTTTAAAATCATTGTTCGATCTGTGCGTGGCAATTATGTCCATTCAATCTTGATTTTTAATACACCATTTATGATTATGATTATGATTTAGTTAGAAGGGATCGGGCAAGCTACGTCCCAATGACCACTGCGACCCGAGCTGGATCTATTGTAGTCAGCCCTTCGATGTTAAATAGCCTCCTCTAGACCAACAGCTTTGAAAAAGCTGACGGTCGATAAGGGGCTTAAAGCCTGGGCTTCCTGGGTGGCAATTTTGGGTCCTCCCAGTACCCGGCTTCTCTTATTGACGAGGGCATCGCATTCGCATAGAATGTGAAGCGGAGTCTCCTCATCATCTGCGCAGAATCTGCAGTAAGGGTTCTCAGATAGACCCATCCTGTTCAGATGCTTGTTAAGCTTACAATGGCCCGTGAGGGCTCGGATTAATATCCTAACATTTTGCCGGTTCAATCTGAGTACCTCGGCAGTAAATTTGGGCAGGAATCCCGGGATCAGTTGCTTAGAGTGTGTCAAACCAGCTGATCCGTGCCACAGCTTATTAGCCTGGTGTCTTTCCCAGGCTAGGAGTTGGCGCCTAGAACCGGACTTCGGCACTCCAAGAATGGGCTCTGGTCCAATAGGTCGGGAACTGGAGCCTTCCCTCGCCAACTCATCCGCTGCTTCATTCCCCCCAATCCCTGAATGCCCCGGCACCCAGCCCAGACAAACCGAGTTCCTGGTGCCAAGGTAATTCAGGGCGTTGATGCATTCCAAGGTTAACTTGGAGGAAATTTCGTTGGACACCAGTGCTTTTAAAGCAGCCTGGCTGTCCGACAGGATAAGGATCCTTTTACCGTAATACTCCAGGTTAAGATGTACACAATCGATGATCGCATACATCTCCGCCTGGAAGACCGTAGCAAAGAGGCCCAGGTTTGTAATTTTCCTAACTAGAGGCTTTTTACAGAAGGCACCTGAGCCGGATAAGCCATCTTTCCTGGAGCCGTCGGTAAACCAAACTAGCTCCGCTTTTCTGAATGTAGAAGGTATTTTGTTCTGCCATTCTTCCCTTTCGGGTATAAGAACTTCATATAACCTAACAAAGTTCTGTTTCATAGTCATCACATCAGAGGGCATCGCCATGATAGGATTCCTGATTAGATTATCAGCTAATCTACTCATCACATTAGAGGACCACCTCTTCCTTCCGACTTCAAGCGCCATTCAATACACCATTTAACTTTATTTTTAAAATGCCTTTTAGTTTGTTTCATATTTTCGTAGTACGGGCCCTCGTTTGGGCACCCCACAGTAAGCCAAGTTTGATAAGCCATGCGAGCTCCTCTGTGTGCTTCCCTCACGTGAATATTAGTAGCCTGTTTTAATACCTTTCTTTTGGTATGCGTTTCATTCATAAAGGTCGATCAGGAGGGGAGTTACAGCTGAAACAAAATTCACCATCACCTATACATCAAGTCGAGCATACAATTTAATTTTTTACCTACTTGGAGATCATAAATATTTTTTATTTTTTTATCAACTGTAGCCTGTTTTAATACCTTTCTTTTGGTATGCGTTTCATTCATAAAGGTCGATCAGGAGGGGAGATACAGCTGAAACAAAATTCACCATCACCTATACATCAAGTCGAGCATACAATTTAATTTTTTACCTACTTGGAGATCATAAATATTTTTTATTTTTTTATCACCTATAGTTTGTTTTAATACCTTTCATTTGGTATACGTTTTATTCATAAAGGTCGATCAGGAGGGGAGATACAGCTGAAACAAAATTCACCATCACCTATACATTTAGCCGAGCATATAATTTAATTTTTAACCTACTTGGAGATCATAAATATTTCTTATTTTTTTATCAGCTGTATCCTGTTTTAATACCTTTCTTTTGGTATGCGTTTCATTTATAAAGGTCGATCAGGAGGGGAGATACAGCTGAAACAAAACTCACCATCACCTATACTTTAAGCCGAGCATAAAAATATTTTTTTCGCCTACTCAGAGATCATAGATTTTTTTATTTTTTTTATTGTTGTTAGCCTTTCTGAATAACTTTGTTTTGGTATGCGTTTCATTCATAAAGGTCAATCAGGAAAGGAGATACAGGTCTTTCATCTTAGCAGTATTTCTGAGAATATTTAAATTTTAGCATAGTAATAGTTCACAAACATGGAGAAACCGCATATCATTGGATAGATAACGTCAATACCAACCGTTTGGTACCTTTTTTTTTTTCTTTAGCTATAAAGGTAACGAAATTATGGTCAATTTAAAATAATGCGCATGGCTAAGCAGAGTCTCCGGGAACCTTTTGAGTTTTAGTATACGTGGAGATCGTAAATATTTTTTATTTGTCTTTTACTTGGAAGGATATTTCAGTAGCTACATTTTGATTTGCGATTCGTTAATAAAGTCTTGTTAGAAACATATTTTTTAGCTGGACGAATCTGGCACCAAAAAACATTCAATGTTTATGACGGAATTTTTAATGATTTCGCCTACTTTTTTGCTTGTTTTTGTGTTGAATCGATATTTAGGGACATTTTACTTATTATCTAGTCATTTGCCATCGATTTGGAGCTCATTTTGGAAATTCGAATTCACCGCCTCCTCAATTTAGTCGGGTTATCAAATTCGTCTAACTTTTACTGCTAACTTCACATAGGTTAAGACTATGGCTTTGTGTTCGACCAGGTTCGACCACAGTATCACCTGATGGGTATAGACAGATAAATTAGAAAAGTAATGACAGAAGACATCATAATAAAATATACAAAAATTAGTGGAAAGTGACGACGACGTTACCGTTTTTCAGATAAAACTGTTACCGAAAATATTTCCTTTCCTAAATAAAGAAAACCAAAATATTTTATTCGAATTAAGATTTTTACAAATCACTACAAAGAGGAAACGTTCACGAATAAATAATATCAGTGAAAGCGTGAGCTTATTCGATTCCATGGAATAGCGTGTGTAGGCGTGCGGAGCGTTCGCAAAGAGGAACGCCGAAAAATTCTTCCGAGATATGTCTTTGATTCGCATATCTGCGTTGGAGGCAAATGCTTTGTCAAAAGTATTTTAAAGGTGCTGGAATCTAGTACGTTTTGAGTTTTAGGTACGTAAAGTTTTGAGCGTCTATATGTTTATAAATATCCGTGATAAATATACTGTTTAGCGGTTGTACGTTGCATTGTAGATCGCGAAAAGGTCTAAGTCGTAAAAAATGTATTCTTACTCAACGAGTTTATATTAAGGTACTAGCTTTCCGCCCGCGGCTACGCTTGCGTTATGTGAGATTTTCCCGTGGGAATATGACTTTTTCCCGTAAAAAGTATCCTGTGTGTTAATCTAGGGTACAAACTATTTCCATAACTTTCATCCAAATCCGTTCAGTAGTTTAGGCGTGCAACAAACATCCTAACATCTAAACATCCAAATATATTTTCACATTTATAATATTAGTGTGATAAAGCGTGCAGCAAAAAAAAAAAAACAAATTCTATGGATAAAGCAAGCGGTGGTCTAGTGGCTAGGGCCACTGCTTCCCGTCCGGGAGACCCAGGTTCGATCCCCACCACGTACTAATGTGTTTTCGAATTTCGAATTCATATGTACGTTTATTCGAAGCTCTTACGGTGAAGGAAAACATCGTGATGAAACCTGCACACTCATGCGAAGAAATTCAAAGGTGTGTGTGAAGACGACGAACCCGCACTGGGCCAGCGTGGTCGACTAAGGCCTGATCGCCCTAATTCAGGGTAGGCTTGAGCCCCTCGGTGGGAACGTGTATGAGCTGTTGATGAAAGCAAGCGCTTCAGAGTGAGGCACGGGTGTGAACATCGAATCGTTCCGTCAGCCAGCAAGTTCCTATAGTAATTACTATTGCGTGACCGTCTTAGGCAAGTACATATTTAATGAATTTATTTTCTGAGAAAAAAGTGAATCCTGCAGTAAAATATTACAATATTCCATCATCAGATTTTAACAAAATTTGTATGGATCTATCGCTAAGGCACGTTCTATCAAATGAAAAAAGAATCATCAAAATCGAATAGAAACTGGAAAAATAGTATTTAATCCTTTATTATCAGATGTGTGGTATTATGACTTTAAATCAATAATTGTAAAATTTTATTTAATTATATGCTATAGGTGAATTACATTAAAAAACCTGTGATTACATAACAAGTTGTACTTAATTTGAAGCTAATGGGCATTTCTGGATGTTTTTTCCAAAAATCCCCATTACAATCTTAATCAATACTCAATGGGGATTTCTGTTTTTTTTTTTCCAAAAATCCCCATTACAAACTTAATCAATACTCAATGGGGATTTTTGGAAAAAAAAATCCAGAAATCCCCATCAATGGGGCAAGTCAATGGGGATTATTGGAATAACCCGACTGAGATACGACTAAAAGAATAGACGAATAACGATGCGAATGCTACATTCCGTTGAGGAGTTTCTAAGTTTTACCTCATGTTCCACCATCAGATCTTGACGAAATTTATATGGGACCACCTCGAAAGTAAATCCTATCGAATGAAAAAATAATTATCAAAATCGGTTTACAATTGGCGGAGATTTCTAATAACATACATAAAAAAAGAACCTTTTTTTGAAGTCGGTTAAAAATAAAAAATAAAATAAATAAATAAAACTTAATTAGGTTACTACATATATATGGTTATCGTTTTGTAATTTGATATTCAATGTTTATTTTATTAAAAATATAATATCTGTTTCCTTTGTTATCTTGAAATTACGTCATACACTACAGCAGGGGTTCCCAACCTTTTTTTGTCTATTGCCCACTTTAAGAATAAATTATTTTTTAACGCCCCCCTTTTTAAACATACTTAAAAACCGCTAAGTACTTTTTACTGATTATTGAAACGCAACTTTATAGTATTCGGACAGAGTATCTTTTATTGAAAATAAAACAAACATAATCAATTCTTATATAAAAACTAATGTGAAGGTTGAATTTGATGCTTTTCAATAAGTTTGTTGATATCAGGTTCCAATTTACTCAAAAACGCCGCAAGTCGCCACGTTCGGTAACACGCAAACGATTTCTCTTTTTAGTAAGCAGCGTTGCCACAGCACTAAATCCACGTTCACACAAATATGACGATGGGAATGCTATCAAGAATCGTTGAACAATTGACCACAATCCAGGGTACAATTGCGGGATCGGTTTTTGTAGCCAAAATTCTTGATATCCATTTTTGAACTTGATTTTTATTTCTTCGTTTGTTGTCAATTCTATAAGTTCTTCTTCCAGCTGAGGTGACATTGTTGTGTTGATATTTGAAAACGGATCCAACACCCAGTCTGGTATTTCCAAGTTTAAAATGTCCTGGTATCGTTTGGTGAAGTCAATGTGGAGGTTTTCCAAATGTTGGCAGTAGGCAAACAAGTCGTCGTTACTGCAGGATACTGATAAATTCGGAAAGTTGTGAAACTCACGTCTGCCCATATTCTTTTTGTGCAGAAGCAGTTTGGCTGCGAAAGCAGCAACGACATTTTTTGTTTTAATTAAATTTAGTTCATCGCCTTGCAGTTGGAGGTTCATGTCGTTGAACAATTTATACAGGTCTGTCATGTAAGCTATATCATTCTTTGATGTTATGAGCTTGTTGCACAGTTCTGTATCTTTAGTTTCCAAGAACTCTATCACAGAGTCAAACAGGTTGTAAAATCGAATCGGACAATTGCCTCTTGACAGCCAACGAACTTCAGTATGAAGCAACAAACGGTTGAAATCTTCGTCATTAGTAACACAAAGCTGATGAAATAATCTATCATTCAAAGAGCTGCTACGGATTTTATTGACTGCTTTGATGACATATTGCAGTGATTGAAATAGTCGTTCACTTAAGTTTCTAGCAACCAAATGTTGTCTATGAATAACGCAATGTATAGCAAGGACATCTGGAATTTTATTCTTTAAGTACGCTATGAAGCCTTTATGGCGCCCTGTCATAGCCGGAGCGCCATCCATAGCAACTGATATAACATTTTTCAAAGGAATCTCTTTCTCTTCACAAAACTTTTCCAATGTATTGAATATGGTTTCGCCTTTTGTATCTGTCTCCAAATTTCTGGCAAACAATAGTTCTTCACGTATTTTCTCATCTTTAATAAACCTCACGTAAGATAGCAACAACGCTTCATTAGTTGGTAAAGTGGACTCATCGAGCTGAATTGAGAATTGACTAGTCCTCAGATGATTGCACAATGATTCTTCAATGTTTTCAGCCATTTCATCAATTCGTCTTTGCACAGAATTATTACTCAAAGGAATTTTTCGGATAATATCTGCGGCCGGTTTATGAAGCACAGTAGTTATTACTTCCTTTATTGCTGGCAAAATTAACTCTTCTCCGATGTTGTGTGGTTTGCCTTTTTGAGCAATTAACAAAGAGATATTGTACGAAGCTCGAAGTCCGTCGTCATCTTGCTTAGCAGCCGCCGAAAATAGTTTTGATACACTTGGCTGAGTATTATGCTTCTTCTCTAGGTCTTGAAAATATGCAACATTCTTGTGTTTCTTATCTGGATGCATTTTATTCAAATGATCTTGCAGTCTTGAAGGCTTCATTGCTTCGTTCAAAAATGTTTTTAGACATAGAAGACACAAAGGCGACGACGGGTTTGTGGGATTTTCAATAAATCCGAATTTAATATATTCCGCAGAGTATTGCCGTCTCTTCTTTTTTACTTCCGACATTGTTTTGTTTTGATAAATACGTAAGTGTTGAAATCAAGTACTGCTTATCTATTATGCGCGAAACCGCAAATGAAAATAAAATAAATTTACGTCGTTTATATAGGATTGCATAAGCAGCACGCACCAACAGGAATAAGACAAACGTGCATAAACTCGTTTATCTCATTCGACGCCCAATCGTACTCGACAAGCAAGAACAAGTATTATAGAACGAGCCGATTGATACAGGAATGTACAAATCGGATTATTTAACAAAATCTTGTTAAAACATGATTGCCCGCGGTCTATTATATCGGACCGAGTTTGAACTATATCTTAATTAATATTAGTTGATATTCACAAGATGTAGTCGAGAGCTCAGTCGGTGTCTAAGAGTCTTCCTAGCTAGGTAGATGAAATTATAAATCGACCCCAAAGCCCTACACAACGCCCCCTTTTTTTTCTGGGTCTCTTACCGCCCCCATTTAGGCCTGCAGCGCCCACAAGGGGGCAATATCGCCCACGTTGGGAAAGCCTGCACTACAGCAACGTATCTTTTGGTTTTTGAGTCTTGAGTTCGAATCTCGCCAGATATTTTATTTTTATTTTGTACATGTTTCTTTTTATTTGTTATTTACTTGTAGGTAGTTATGTATAGTACAGCCCCGTCACGTTGTATTACAATGTTGCAATATCCAGTCACATGCATTGCGAATTCTATGACTTGCTAAACGGCACGTTTTATAGCTTTTTAATCCTATTTGACAAATTTACGACTTCTTATGAATAGAGTTAATATTTTCGTTCGTCATGCAAATTATGGATACATCCTTGTAAGCCACCCAGGCTCCACGTGATTGTTGCATATAAAAGCATGAACTGCGTTCTGTGCTTCCATTCTTTTGCTCTACTTCACCTAGTGTTAACGTCATCTTGTATTCCGAAATTATCTTGAACTTATAAATTAAATCAAGTTCTTCAAATCCCAAAGTGAGTTTTACTTTTATCGAGTTCGACATCGACCCATCATCGTAGCGTCAGTCAGCACGCACAACTTCGAGGCTTCGAGCTCCCAAATTTCTTAGGTCGTCCTGATAGGAAACCTAAGTGGCGCAGTCACCGGTAGGATTTGCAACAGTCTTCAGGTAACCGAGCCAGGTTACAGTCAAGTAAGTCAAGACCTCAAGTATTTCTTGCTGAAGAGCTGGATTCTACCAAGAACTTATGCATAAAAAGAATCTACAAAGAACCAAGTAAAGAGCCTATAAAGAGGAAATTTTCGGAGAAGAAGGAAATTAGAGCAAAGGGATCGGGAGGATCCATAAGTCAATAGAAATTGACTCTCCTTCCTTACCAAACCTTTAATTCTTTAATAGACATATTATTATTTTATTTTATTTTCTTATATTATTTTATTGTGTGTGTATTTTTGTGTGAATTTTGTGCGAAATTTATTATAGGACATGTCCATTCCAATTCAAAAGCAAATACTGCTTAATTGAATTAAATTTTTACGTATTTTTGTATTAAGGCCAATGATAGACATTAGACGCTTAGGAGTTGATACATCAAATACTTTTTCCTGATAAAAGGAATTGTGAATTATATTACGGCTAGCCGATGAAACGATTTTTTATCGAAAATAATGTTTAAATAAGCGCTATATATAATTATATTGACGGCCATTGAGCGAACAATTATACTTTGCCATTGCAAATTTGATAAGGGTACCCTAGTATAAAAAAAAACCCTAGTATAAAAAAAAACCTAGTATAATAAAGAACCCTAGTATAAAAAAAAATCCCTAGTTTATAAAACCCTTGTTTTATCAAACCATAGTTTTGTAAAACCCAGGTTTTGTAGAATCTTAGTTTCATGAAAACTCTAGCTTAATGAAAGCCTAGTGTTATAAAGTGACTATAGTGTAAAAAGTCGCTTCACTTGTAATAACAAGTAATTTAATTAATGAAAAAGGGGATTTATGCATTTAAAGAATATAGAGATTGTCTAGTAATCGCAATTACATTTTATTGTAAAGCTCAAATTAAAAGGTGCAATTTCAGAAATAAATATCCTAGGACTTTTATAATTCAAATAATTTATTTACGCTCTAAAAATCTTATTGGAAGTGTAGCAAAGGAAATTTAAACCATAATATAATGGACTTTTTAGCTCAAGCAGCTGGAGCCGTAGCTCAGCAAGCATTGAGAACGGTCCAAGAAGAAGTTGAGGAAACTGCGGAAAGATTAGGAGATAGATTAGCTCAGCATCTATCGACTAACGAAGATGAAGACGTAGTTGGTCGATAGATTAGCTCAGCATCTATCGACTAACGAAGATGAAGACGTAGTTGGTCCTACTCATTCATCTTCGTCTGAAAATGTATACTCACCACAACCAAACCAACGAAAAAAAACGACTGGCAACCCTACGCCTGTCAGCTGTGAATTGTCAAGCACTCGTATTTTTATTCAATTTTATTTGTAAAATTAGCTATATTAGTTATAAAAACTCAAATTACATTAAAGAATAATCCATTAAATAACCTGTGAAAGTTTTTATTACCATAAATCAACTTAAACAAGAAGATTTGTGACTCCAGTGCAGTGCTAACCTATTTACCTGTCAACGGATTCGAACTGGCCAACGGAAAACCTGGGGAGTATTGTTTTCTTTTGTAAAGTAGACAATCAATTTACTTATTGTAATACTTATATATCATTTGAGAACAAGTTACACTACTGCCCAAATATAATTCAAAACAGACACGGCCCTCCGTATGCCGCAGAGCCTTTGTTTTGTCTCTTTTCTATTTACTTATTGTAGAATTGAAAGTGAAGACAGAATTAAGGTGCTCATGCTTTTACTTATCGTACTAAACATTGCACTGTAACACAGTAATATCAGAGAAAAGTAAAGCTAAGACATTTTTGCATCTGATCTGGTCTTATTAGAAATAGCTCTCAGTAGGTACCAAGTCTCTTATTAATTGACAAACTGTACAATTGATTTTGATGACTTATTTAGGCAGAGCTACATATTTACCAATATATAGTTATAAATACAATCACGGGGTTGTACAGTGACTAGTTTTTAAATCTAAATAAATTATTAAAAAGAAAAATAGGTAGATCTAGTTCTGTACCAGAGCTGATCTTTTTTTAATTTTAAATAGTCATTTATTATTATACATTGCTCACAGACTGATAAAATTAAATTTTGAACATACGTTTTAGCCTTATTGCAGTTATTTTTACTTTTTTCTATTTTCTACACATACCTACGTTCCTGCTTTATCAAGCAGCCGATACTGTCTCTGCATTGCGTTTCAGATGCCTGAAACAAGAAGCATGCTTGCGGAGCAGAGACTGCAGAAGCTACTGCAGGAACAGAAGGGCAATGAAGAACATATTGATCGGCTAGTAGAAGAAAGAAATAACTTGCAATGTGAAGTGAGAAATCTCAAGTCGGGCAATGATTCCCTGAGAACAAGCCTCACTAACATTCGCTGCTTGTATGATGAATTGGTTGCAGAAAATGAACAAAAACAAGCAGCCTTAGACAAACTCAAGGAAGAGAATGGTAAACATCAAGCAACACCAGACCGAGTTTACTTATTAGAACAACAGCTTCGAGAGGCTCACAATAGTCTTAATTGCCTACAAAATGACAAAATAATACAGGAGAACATGCATACTTGCTCATTACATAATGAACTGTCATTTGCCAACTTCAACCTGACCTCTGCTGGACTAGACAATGATTTATCTCTTACTGAGGAAATCAGCATGGAACCCGAGGTTGACCAAAGTGAGCCCAGTGAAGAGAAGTCTAGCAAGAAAACTTCGAGGTTTATCCAGATGAGACTAAAATTGATTAAGGCACTCAGTGGCATAAGAACTTTGAAGAGACAGTTAAAAACATACCGAAAACAGCATCACAAGAGAATCAAAAGGGCCGCATTACTTCAGGAAATAGACTTATTAAAATCAAATTATACATGTTTAAAGAAACAATATGAGGACTCTCAAAGACAGTTGATTGACAAACCAGCTACCTGTGTAATACAAAATCTTATGAAATTCAAGAAAAAATGCACAGAAATGATAGCATTGCTAGATGACAATGATTTAGATTCAAGCACAGTTACAGAGGACAAAAGTGTGCTATCTGAAAACGACACAGCTGAACAATTTAACTCGGCTTTACTAGTACCTGTTGGTCCAGTGAGACAAAAGAAGAAAAAACGTAGATCTCACAAGAAAAGGAGGTCACACGCATCCCAGGGGCCGCTCGCCTCCCAGGGGCCGCTCGCCTCCCGGGGACCACTCGCCTCCCGGGGGCCGCTCGCCTCCCAGGAACCGCTGGCCTCCCGAGGGCCGCTCACCTCCCAGGGGCCACTCGCCTCCCGGGTCCAGGGTACGCCCGCTTGGCCGCGCGCGCCTGAACCACCGAGCGCACCGTTGTTGGGTCACCGCATGCCGCGTGGAGCCTGCTTGCTCCCGGGTGTGCGCGCGCCGCCGCCGCCGGCACGCCCAGCGTCGGGTCGACGCGCGTCCGGGCCTGTGCGAGTACCGCCGGGCATGCACACGTGGACGCCGGAGACGGTCCGCGCGCCTCGACCCGGCCCTCACGGCCGGACGGCGAGTCGCGGCGGCGGCGGCGGCGGCGGTGGCGGCTCCCCTTTACTTACTAGCACGCCCACGCCGGATGACCGCGTTCAATGGACCGTACCCACGACGTCGGCACCCTGTTCGTCGTCCAACAAAGACTCTTCCGCTCAGACTGTTATATTTAGTGACGAAATAGGAAAAGGAATAGGCTACTTGCTTAGTAATAATGTTAAGCAAAAAGTATTAAATATTTGTATGCCGGGCGCCTCCTTCAAAGAAATAACTGATAAAATGTTAGGAATGAGCTATACAAAAAATACAACAGTTATTTTATTACTAAGTAATAGTAGCGGTTTGGATAAACAGGGTTTAAATAATTTTATTTAATCCTGCTCGACCCTTCAGGTCCAAAAATGTATAATAGGCACATTACCATATATAAAGTCGCAGGAAAAGTCGTATAACAATAGTTTATTTAATTTTAACAAATATTTATACAATTTGACTTGTCATAGTGACAAACTTTTTTGACATTAATATATTTAATTCTTTTTATTTGACAAAAGGTATATTGTATCTAACTCATTTTTATAGAAAACAATTAGCTAATTTGTTAGCTAAAAATATTTTTGACCCTGTTATACAATGTATAACAAATGATTATAGTCACCGCGGTATTCATGTATCTAGGAACAGTAAATCTCAAAATTTAAACTAGTTTCACGGACAAAGGGAAAGCAATTTGAGATTATTCATCAGAATATTCAAAGCTTTTCATGCAAGGAACTTGAGATTGAGTTGTTCCTGGAAACTAGGAAAACTGACGTTTTATGTTTAACAGAGCACTGGCTGAAAGACTATCAAATGATTATTAACTATGATAATTATTATATTGCCAGTACCTTCAATCGAAAGTCCGACGGTGGAGGCTCATTTATATTATTACGGAAAAACATAAAATCTAAAGAGCGCAAAGATATTGTTGGACTTTCGAAGGCAGGTTGTATTGAACTGTCCTCTGTTGAGTTGGAAAAACATATTATAGTTTGCGTTTACAGACCCCCTTATGACCAGAACTTTCAAAATTTTGAGTTAATTATGGAAGATGTATTAAAATTAATAGTAAAGTCTAATAATAAATCTCACATAGTCTGCGGAGATTTTAATGTAGATTTGTTAGTAAATTCAACCTATAAAAGCAGGCTACTTGGTTTATTTAAATCATTTAATTTGGTTAACATTTTCCTAGAGCCAACAAGAATCACAGCGACTTCGGCTACTTGTCTCGATAATTTTTACTGTGATTGTAATTATTCCAGCAAACAAATAATAAACTCTCTTCAATCAGATCACAATGGACAAGCAGTGACTTTTCCTATTAGTCCAAAAAAAGAGAGTATTTCAATAAAGAAAAGATCTGTAACCGCGAGTAAAATTGAAAAATACAATAAAGCATTATGCGATAAACTGCCTGTTCCAAATTATGATTTGAATGATCCAAATTGTTTTTATAAAGAGTTCTTTTCTTTATTACATTGTGAGTTTGAGGATATATTTAAAGTTAAGACAATTAACATTAAGCCTAGATTCAGATTTAGTGACTGGGCTACTAGGGGCATTCGCATTAGTAGAGATAGGTTATTCGAATTATATGCTGAAAAGGCGTATAACCATAGTGAAATCTTCATTGAATATGTTAGAACTTTTTCAAAAACTTTTAAAAAGGTTTGTGCATTAGCAAAGGCCAACTATATTAAAAACAAAATAGTTTCGGCTGATAATGTTGTAAAGACGATTTGGAAGGTGATAAACTGCGAAACGGGAAAAGCTAAACTATACGACAACAGACATTCATTAAATACTGTTAGTGGTATCATTACTGCAGATGAAGATATTGCTCAAGAATTTGAAACATTTTTCACAAACATTCCATTAAAAACTACAGAGCCGCTTAATTCCTCACCTTCTTCTGCTCGCGATCTGCTGAATGCTAATGTTCAAAGGTGCCCAACTGTGTTTGAGTTTAGGCATATAAACCCGCAGGTAGTGATTAAAACTTTTAAGGAATTAAAGCTAAAAGATACTGAAGACTTATTTGGTATGTCGGTTAAGTTGTGTAGTTCTATAATCGAAACTCTGGCACCTTACCTAGCATTTTTATTCAATTCTTGTGTTGATCAGGGTGTATTTCCAGATTTAATGAAACATAGTAAAATAATACCTTTATTTAAGTCAGGAGATAAAAAGGATCCCGGTAACTTTAGGCCAGTGTCTATACTTCCGGTACTCAGTAAAATTTTTGAAAGGATAATACTTAATCAAATGCTGTCTCATTTTAATCTGAACCATCTACTCTATAATCAACAGTTCGGATTTACTAAGGGGCGTTCGACCACCGACGCTGCAGTTGCTCTCCTACATCACGTGTACGGGGCTTGGGAGGAGTCGCAGGATGCTATTGGGGTGTTCTGTGACCTATCTAAAGCTTTCGACTGCGTCGATCACGAGACGCTGCTAATAAAGCTGGAACATTATGGAGTTAGAGACGGAGCCCTAAATTTGATCAGTTCCTATCTAGAAAATAGAATTCAAAGAGTTCAAATAAACAGCACGAAGTCACTGGGATCTAAAGTCAAAATCGGCGTGCCACAGGGCTCAATTCTTGGACCGTTCCTATTCTTAGTATATATAAATGACCTGCCTTTTATGGTACAAAACCGATCTAGGATAGTGTTATTTGCTGATGATACTTCTCTAATTTTCAAAGCTAGCAGACATAATCAAGATATTGACGAAGTAAATGACGCTCTTTCCCAGATCCATGATTGGTTTACGACAAATAATTTAATGTTGAATCCCAAGAAAACAAAATGTATAAAATTTTCATTGCCTAATGTAAGGAACAACAACTTAGCTATTGTCTTGAATAACGAAAATTTGCAATATGTAAATGAAACAGTTTTCTTGGGGATCACTATCGACGCAAGGTTACAATGGGACCCTCATTTAAATGCGTTATCCGCAAGGCTCAGCTCGGCGGCATACGCAGTCAGAAAGATTCGTCAACTGACTGACGTTGCTACTGCCAGACTTGTATATTTCAGCTATTTTCACAGCATTATGTCCTACGGAATTTTATTGTGGGGTCAAGCTGCTAACATAAATAATATCTTTGTGTTACAGAAGAGGGCGATACGTTCCATATATGAATTGCGTGGTCGTGATTCCCTAAGGGAATTGTTTAAAGAAATTGATATCCTCACAGTATCCTCACAGTACATATTTGAAAACATCTTGTATGTCCGGAAGAACACAATGCTATTTCCTAAGAATTCTGATATACATAATATAAATACTAGAAATAAAAATAAAATAGCGCACCCAAAGTTTAGACTGTGCACAGTTAATAATTCATTCATGGGGAACTGTATTCGCTTCTATAATAAAATACCAGATGATATTGTAAATCTGTCCGATAGCCAATTTAAAGCTAAAATTAAAACTATTTTATGTTCTAAGGCCTATTATACGATAAATGATTACTTAGATGATAAAAACGTCTGGTCAACTGTTGTTCCAAATCAACGGAGTAGATTGTAATTATGACTCATGTATGATTCTTTATATATTTAAAAGAAAAGTACAAAAGATACAATTCCTGTGGATTTTCTTCTGGCCGTTCTTCTCCACAGAGGGCGTACACTGGTAGTGAACGTGCCATCCATGATAGCTTTGACGTCGAAAAATGATTTGTAAAAATCTTAATTCGAATAAAAAAATTTGACTTTGACTTTGACTTTGACCAAGTGATGCGTATGTACGGATTAATGGTCCATATCCAGAGGTTCACGAAAGACCTCCTGCGTATGAAGTATATCCTAATAATATGCCTAATCTTAGAGAGATGCCTATGCCGCAAGTACCCAATTCAACTTCAAGACCCACTTTATCAGAAATGTTATGTCTTATTCCTGTATTTGACGGAGACAGCAAACATCTAAAACTATTCATAAAGAAGTGCGAATATGTGATTCGACACTATTCGGACGGCACTTCTGAACGATTTGAATATATTTTAGAAGTCATTACTAGCAGGCTGACTGGTAAAGCAGCAGCCATGGTAAGCGAAAATGATCACGTACATCATGACTGGAATATGATCAAATTACTTCTAGTTCAACACTTCGGTGACCATAAATCCGAAGAATGCTTAATTTTGGAATTAGAATCTCTTAATATGAAGCCAAATGAGTTATATTTAGACTTTTGCAACCGGATACAATCTGTAAGATCAAATTTATTCTCTAAATTAACTAATCAAGGCGATAGACCAACTAAAATATCTATTTATAATAATACCGCTCTTAATGTGTTTCTTTATAATTTGCCTCCTCATTTGTTACGAGTTGTTAAATTACGCTCACCCAAAGACTTGGAAGAAGCATTACAAATAGTAATCGCAGAAACTAATTTTGAGAAACAGTATAAGTTGCGAAATGATTTGTACCACCATTCTAGAAATCGCGTACAACCAAATCTACCTCAGCAAAGAAACTCTAACTCGAGACCCACAAATCAAGGTCCAAGATTTAATAATAATTTAACAGAAACTTACCACGCACTGGTAACACTGGTAACAATGGTAACACTGGTAACACTAATTATCCGTCTTATAGACCTAATTATCCTCAAAATCAACAAATTAGGCATAACCCACAGAACAATGATTCTAATCCTAGAGATTTTACTCCTAGAAGTTTCAATTCAAGATTCTCGAATAGCCCATGGACACCACCACGATCTTTACCTCAAAGATCAAGAAATTTCAACAACAATCAACATAATTTCAGGCCCAATTCGATTAATTATCATGCTAATAATAGACACCAGAGATTTCAAAGCGAACCAAATAATGCAAGCACTTCGCGTAATAATGAAGCAAATTTTCAAGTCGAAGCCTCGACCTCAAACCAGTCGAAATAAACAAAACGTTCTTGCCCTACATTTATATTTATGAGATTAATGCAAAATTTTTATTAGACACCGGTAGCACGCGTTCATTCATAAGCAATAAAAAAGCAGATGAATATTTTAAAAGCTATAAACTTACCGAATTATTTAATGTAGTGACGACACATGCCGTAAGCACACATAATGAGGTGATAAGTATTCCATTATTTAAAATATTCGCAGAGGACAAAACTCATAAATTTTACATTTATGATATAGATGAACCATACGACGGTTTAATAGGAATAGATTTGCTAACGACATTGCAAGCAGTAATAGACGTTCATCAAGAAATTCTAATTACTCCTAAAGTAATAATACCCATCAGCTATTCTACTACTAAACCCATAAAAATTCCTATGGTAACTCTCACATTAGCACCGCGTACCGAACAACGAGTTTTATTGCCTACTAATATGATGACAGGTGAAGGAATTTTAGAACATCTCGAATTTTGTAAAGGTGTTCATATGCCTTTAGCTTTAGTTCAATGTAAAGATGGATTTGCTCAGACTACTATTCAGAACTTAACTGATGAATTAATAAAAATTAAAATCATTCAACCCTTCAAAATCATACCTTCTCAAGAGAATGTGTTTTGTAATTTTAATTATGAAAATGACCAGTTATTAGTGGAAAACTTAAGCAAACTTCGAATGGATCATATGAATCCTGAAGAAAGAGAAGCCATATATAATATATGCCATGAGTTTAAGGATATATTCTATAATGAAAATATTCCTTTAACTTTTACACATGAAATTAAGCATCAAATCAGAACTAAGGATGACAATCCTATTTTTGTAAAACAGTATAGACAATCACCTAAACAAACAGAAGAAATAAAGAAACAAGTCGATAAATTATTAGAAAATAACATTATACAACCGAGTTTTTCTCCATGGAGTGCTCCAGTCCATATTATACCTAAAAAGATGGATGCTTCAATGGAACAAAAATATCGAATGGTCATAGATTACAGAAAATTAAACGAAGTAACGATCGATGACAAGTATCCTCTACCCAATATCAGCGATATCTTTGATAAGTTAGGTAACAGCTTGTACTTTACAACGCTAGACCTTGCATCAGGATATCACCAGATAGAAGTTAATAAGGACGATCAGCCTAAAACAGCTTTTAGCACCCAACACGGACATTACGAGTTTCTCAGAATGCCCTTTGGACTAAAAACTGCCCCTGCTACGTTCCAAAGAGCTATGGACAGTATATTACGAGGATTACAGGGAATCCATTGTTTAATATATCTCGACGACATAATAGTAATTTCTACTACTCTTTCAGAGCATTTACAAAAATTAAAGAAGATATTTGAAACTCTCAGAAAGGCTAATTTAAAGATCCAACTAGATAAATCCGAATTCTTGAAAAGGGAAGTTCTTTATATAGGTCACAGCATAACAGCTGAAGGACCTAATGAAGATAAAAGCAGTCCTAAACTTTCCCTTACCTAAAAATGTAAAGGATATTAAATCTTTTCTTGGATTAATAGGATACTATAGAAAGTTTATTAAAGACTTTGCTAAACTTACTAAACCCATGACTACTCTTCTAAAAAAGAAACAGAAATTCGAAATAACTAAAGAATTCTTAGAGTCATTTGAGACATGTAAAAGTGTACTTACAAATGCTCCTTTACTGCAATACCCAGACTTCAATAAGCCATTCATACTGAGCACTGATGCGTCAAACGTCGCATTAGGCGCAGTATTGTCTCAAGGAACCGTTGGTCAAGATAAACCTATAGCTTATGCTAGCAGAACCTTAAATAGTGCTGAACAAAAGTATAGCACCATAGAAAAGGAACTATTAGCAGTTTTATGGGCTGTTAAATATTTTAGACCTTATCTTTACGGAAAGAAATTTACTATTTACACAGATCATAGACCACTGGTTTGGCTATACTCATTGAAAGAACCTGGAAGTAAACTAACCCGTTGGATACTTAGATTGCAAGAGTACGATTTCGACATAATTTATAAAAATGGTAAACAGAATGTTAACGCTGATGCCCTTTCGCGTATTCAATTAAACATGATAACCGATGGTAATTTGAATAATGAACCATCGACATCCTACGTGAATATTATAGATAACAGCGATAATATCTCTGAATCAACCATGACAGTGTCCGATGTAGAAAATTACGAAGATGATAACGATTTAAATTCAATAATTCCTATTTTACATGAAGCACTTGATATCAAATCTAACCAATTAATTTTTAACCACTGGTTCAAAGATCAAGTAAAAATATTAGATAAATCACATGGAAACAAAAAAGTTTATGAAGTTTTTCTCCCTTTGAAAATAGAATCAATTGAAAATTTTCTTAAAGAAAATATAGAATTACATAAGAAATACTTTATTTTCTTTCAATCAAATCAACTGAAAACCTTATTTTACGACGTAGTTTCAAATCTATTTGATAGAAATAATATTCCTTTTATTGAGTGTACAACACGCTTAACAGTGTTAGATGATGAGAAAGATCAGGAAGAAATGGTAAAAAAATATCATGACGGAAAAAACTGTCACAGAGGAATAAACGAAACCTATAACCAATTAAAAAGGAATGACTACTGGCCGAATATGAAAACTACTATTGCAGCAGTTATAAATGCATGCGAAAAGTGTAAACGTAATAAATACGATCGCAATCCTTTAAAACCATTAATTCAATTAATTCCCACTCAAAATAAACCTTTCGAGGAAATTTTTATAGATTTATTTAAAATTGATGGAAAACAATACTTAACGTTAGTGGATGCATTTAGTAAATTTGGACAATCAATCCAAATCCTAAATCGATCAACACCAGAAGTTGTTAAAGCATTAATAAAATATTTCTCTCAATATGGATTACCTTCGAAAATTAATTCAGATCCCGGATCCGAATTTAACAGTTCATTAATAAAAGAAATGTTGAATCTCTACAAAATTGATTTGCACATTGGAACTCCAAATAATCCTGAATCAATGGGAATAGTTGAAAGATTTCATAGTACTCTCATTGAAATTTACAGATTAGCTAAGTATGAACAAAGATTTTCAGATGCAGCTGATGTTATGACCTATTCAATAATGGCTTATAACAACAGTATTCATTCTATGATAGGGTTTACCCCTTTTGAAGTAACTTTTGGACACACGGATGCACGTAGTGTATTCGATATTCAGTTTCACCAGCATTATATGCAAAAATTAATAAAAGATCATGAAAAGAGGACTAAAATTCTATATAAGTTCATATCTGATAAAATGTTACAATTTAAAGAGAATAATAGAAATAAGCTAGAAACTGCTCAACCAGCAGCTTCCTAGCAGAAATTTCCAGAAAGGAGATGAAATCTATACAAAAATGGTAAATAAAAGAATTTCAAAAGATAAGCCACGTTATGAAAAGGCTTACGTTAATGCGGAACCACAGAGAAATGTAGTTCCAATAACAATAAGAGAGCGCGAAACTTCAGTACCTGTAAGAAATATTAAAAGACCTAGTAAATTTATGAAAACCTTAAATTTCTTCAAAATTGACAAAAGCACTTTTTAATTTGAATAGTATACAAATAATGAATAATTAATCAAATATACTCTTATCTAAAAGTATATCTAATAACTTTACGTTAATATTATAACTTTAAAATTGTAAACTATATAACATTACTTTTAATAACTTAGACTTTATATTTTGTAATCTTTTATAGGTAATTGAATTAAACTTTATTGTAACCCGAATTATATAACCATTTGATCTAAAGCGATTTACAAATTTATAACCTAAATTAGCATGTTACAAATGCAACATTAGTTTTAGAATAACATTTTAATTACTAAGTGAATGTAAAATATTATGTCTATTACCCTTTCCTATTCCCCCATTCACAAAGAGTCAGAGAGACCTGAAAACACTGGAAACCCTGGATACGCTTTTGAGCAATACGTCAGAGGCACTACGAGTGTACATAAGTAGTCATGATTTATTGCTTATAGTCGAAATTCAGACAAAACTACGAGTCGCAGCAGAGGTTCCACACTTCAAGGACACGCACCTATGTTCACTGCTATGTGAAAGTGTAAGTGAAAAGTGAGAGTGAAGAATTACTCGTGTTTTAGTAACTACAACTTAACGATTTCAGTGATGATAGGACAGGATGAACAATGATAGACATAAGTTTAAAAGTTTATTTGTAATATAATTTTAATTTCTATTTTTTTTTTAAGTAAAGCAAAAGTAAAAATTACTAACATAATTTTTCTCTTAATGAGGGAGGAGTTATGTATAGTACAGCCCCGTCACGTTGTATTACAATGTTGCAATATCCAGTCACATGCATTGCGAATTCTATGAATTGCTAAACGGCACGTTTTATAGCTTTTTAATCCTATTTGACAAATTTACGACTTCTTATGAATAGAGTTAATATTTTCGTTCGTCATGCAAATTATGGATACATCCTTGTAAGCCACCCAGGCTCCACGTGATTGTTGCATATAAAAGCATGAACTGCGTTCTGTGCTTCCATTCTTTTGCTCTACTTCACCTAGTGTTAACGTCATCTTGTATTCCGAAATTATCTTGAACTTATAAATTAAATCAAGTTCTTCAAATCCCAAAGTGAGTTTTACTTTTATAGAGTTCGACATCGACCCATCATCGTAGCGTCAGTCAGCACGCACAACTTCGAGGCTTCGAGCTCCCAAATTTCTTAGGTCGTCCTGATAGGAAACCTAAGTAGGTGTCCATAGAGTAACTTATTATATTAGGTGTCCCTACATATCACATATTTAGACGGTAGTTTAATAATGAATTTAGTATAAATAGAGGCCCACGGCCATAAATCAGTTCTGCACTTGAACTTTACACCCTCTCCCTAACCAGCTAATCAGTACGCATCTGAATAGCATCCAAATCGACAACTACTTACCAGCGCACGTCTGGTAAATTGGTGACCCCGAAAAACTTTACACGCGACAACATGCCGGATGAGGACAAGTCAGAGGAGCTGCAGGCTGCAATGCTCGCCGCCCTGTCAGTCAAGTCGCAATAATACCATTTTGGCGCGATTTGCCGACGACTTGGTTCACGCATTTCGAAGCCGTCATTGGCCTACAAAGGGAAATATAGACAGGGGACTGACGCATACAAATTGTTTGCAGCAAACAACACGCCAATTAAAACGTATGGAGAAAAAACTGCACCAGCTAGTGCAGAAATAGTAGAGCTAATAGGGTCGTAGATAAGTAAACGCTAGATACAGTTAGAGAGTAGGTTTATTTAAAAGAAGAGAAGAGGGGAAAGGTTAGATACAAATCGAAGTGGTAAATAGGTTCCTATAACAAACAAAGTAAATTCAAATAAATATTCACAGTTCAACGAGAGCAATGATGTGATGCTTTTACAAGAAGTAAATTTACTTACCCAGAAAGGGAACGTAACACTATTTTTAAACTGCTAGCAAAGCTAGTCCAATCGAAGCTGCACTACAAACACTAAAGATGAAAGATTGATGTTGTAGCCACCAAGGCTCTAGATGAACTGAGACAAAAAAGCCAAAAATAGAACACAGATATTCAAACAATTTCAAATTTGAACATCAAAGAAAGAAAAATAAAGAATATCGGACAGACAGACCGTCAATAAAAGATTTTAAGAAAGAAGGAAACATGACATCGTCACAGTACCGGGGGAGGGCCGGTTTTAAAAAATCTTATTAAAAAAAGTAAATTAAAAGAAAATTTTGAAGAAAATATAAGTAAATTTTGAAGAATAAAAGTAAATTTTGAAGAATAAAAGTAAATTTTGAAAAATAAAAGTATATTTTGAAAAATAAAAGTAAATTTAGTAAAGTTAACCGAATTAAACTTGATGACAGATGAGATAAATAAGGTGAATGACATCTAACTGTAAATAAAATAATAAATAAAGAAATAAATGATGATGATGAAGATGAAGAAAGTGAATAATAATTTGAAAGGATATGCAATGAATGTGTACAATGTGTATGTATAACAAGATAGTTTCGTTGATAGACGAAACATTCAATCCAAACATTCGTCAACTAACAAAGTCTCAATTCAATTAAGAATTAAAACAAAAACAAAAATAATATAAGCAATACTCAAGAAACTATCTTTAGTTAGTGTAGGCTTTTAAGTCACAACCCGCTCAATTAAAACAAAGCTTATGGCTTTTTTTACGTGTCGCTAAGAACCAGCAAGTACAAGCTTATATTACAAGTGTCAGCAAATGCTAAACGTATAGAAAACACGATGCGTTAAATAATTACGCGAAATTAAATAACATTTAATTAAAATAGCACTGTATATGCTAAAAGCAAGTAAGCAAGTCATTTATAGGCGTAAATGATTAAAGCTAAGGTTTATTATCGTCACCCGCACGTTCCGTTAAGAGAAGTCATGAGTGTAAATATAAACATGGATAGTGAACAGGGCCTTTTTAAAGAGTATTCAACCGCTCTGAAACTGGGTAATAAAGGTAAAGTCAAGGGTAAGTAATAATAACTCATAGTATTAAGGAGATAACGACGTAAGTCGCAAAATAGACAAGAAAACTCGAAGTTAAGTTTATTTACGTCACAAACTTCGTAAGTAATGGCATACGACAAGCAATCATTTGCCGCCATATTAGCCAATGTCAAAGTAATAATAAAATTAAAGAAAAAAAACCTTTTTTAAAAACAAGCTTTTATTATTTGTTAAGAAAATGAACTAAAAAGTTAAAAATAAATTAACTCTAATTAGAAGTATAACACTTTATAAGTTCATTGTAACCTTTAACGATAATTAAGCTTCTTCGTCTACGACAAAATAATTCCATATCGTAATCATATATTTTTAACACCAAAACTTTACACCTTAATTATTAAATCTTCCCGTTTTTATTACAGTCCCAATTTTATAAATAAAAAAGCGTGTTACATTGTGATAGCTTAATTATACCATCAAAATGTAACACGCTTTTATTATTTATAAAATTGGGACTGTAATAAAAACGGGAAGATTTAATGATTAAGGTGTAAAGTTTTGGTGTTAAAAATATATGATTACGATATGGAATTATTTTGTCGTAGACGAAGAAGCTTAATTATCGTTAAAGGTTACAATGAACTTATAAAGTGTTATACTTCTAATTAGAGTTAATTTATTTTTAACTTTTTAGTTCATTTTCTTAACAAATAATAAAAGCTTGTTTTTAAAAAAGGTTTTTTTTCTTTAATTTTATTTTTAACTTTTTAGTATGTTTAATTCGAGACTTACTACGACGTAGTTAGTAGCGCGTAGCAGCGTTTTTCCGTTATGTAGTCCGTAGTACGTTCACATAATAATGTGCTGCTTTGAGCACTTAAAGTTTATGTATTTTATTTATATTTAAATATTTCATTTTTTTGTTTGTAGTAGGGTAAACTAATGTTTAAATTAGTTATGTAATCACAAGTTAGTTATTTGTAACATTTCTCATTCTATCCATTTCTTTTAATGCATCAACATTACAAGGTTTCTTCGAAGTCAACTTGGAGCAGTCAAGTTCTTCGATTCGAAGTCCTGCTAAAGACTTAACTCTGCTTAAAGCCACATAAGCTTGACCAGCAGCAAATAATTTAGAGCCTAGATAAATAACAGCATGATCTACAGTAGTTCCCTGCATTTTGTGCACAGTTGAAGCCCAAGACAAGACAATCGGAAGCATTCTTCTTTCAGCTGTGCCGTAATTAAATTTAGCAGGAAATTGAATTGATTTAGGCTGTATTATGTGAATGCCATCCTTGCCGAGGTCCATTGTAGAGGGATAAGGGCTTCAGTACAACAGGGTTCGCCCTGGTACCCTGAGGCGCAACGTTAGCGATATGAAATGTTTATACACTCTTATACCATTCAGCCCTCGGCACGTGCTCACTTTGGCATTGGGGCATCCATCTAATCAATCAGACATATAATAATCCACATTCATAACAAACGGAACGAACTTTTTCTCAAATCTGTTGGAGTTGCATATTCACGCCAACTAAGATGCTCGTCAAAACGAATCAAATGAGCGCAAACTCGATCGGGTTGCGTCGTTTAATTACGGAGTTCCTATGACCACCTTCCAGCTCCATCATCAGACCCTGGTTACCATATAGTATCAAAGTACTCGACAAGACGAATCAAATGGGCCTAAACTCGATGGAGTTGCGTCGTTCCGGAGTTCCTATGGCCACCTTCCAGCTCCATCATCAGACCCTGGTTACCATGTAGTATCAAAGTACTCGTCAAGACAAATCAAATGGGCCCAAACTCGGTGGGGTTGCGTCGTTTAATTACGGAGTTCTTATGGCCACCTTCTGGCTCCATCATCAGACTCTGGTTACCATTTAGTATCAAAGTATTCGTCAAGACCAATCCAACAAGCCCAAACACGACTATGTTATGTTGTGTATTTGTGGAGTTCCTGTGACCACTTTCCGGCTCCATCATGAGACCCTGGACATCACGTAGGACTGAAGATCTAGTCAAGACAAATCCAACAAGCCCAAACATGACTAAGTTATGTTGTGTATTTGTGGAGTTCCTGTGGCCACCTTCCGGCTTCATCATGAGACCCTGAACATCACGTATGACTAAAGATCTTGTTACGACAAAACCAACAAGCCCAAACACGACTAGGTTGTGTTGTGTATTTAAGGAGTTCCTGTGGCCACCTTCCGGCTCCATCATGAGACCCTGGATATCACGTATGGCTAAAGATCTTGTTAAGACAAATCTAACGAGCCCAAACACGACTAGGTTGTGTTCTGTATTAGAGGAGTTCCTATGGCCACCTTCCGTCTCCATCATCAGACCAGCTCCAAGGTACCATAATATTGCATTGTCATCCGATTTATACATGAATGCAAAATTTCAGCTCAATCGGAAACTGGGAAGTGGATCAAATTTAACTTGCAAGATTTGATTACAGACAGACAGACAGACAGACAGACAACGGGACAGGTGAAACTAAATAAAAGCTTGTAAAAAGTATTTACAAGAAAAGATGATAGATAAAAAGGTTGACATATGTCAAGGCATAATGAAGCCGAAAAAGTAATGAGATGAATACAAAAAAGTTACAAAATTAGACAAAGAGGTGAAATGTTTTACCTCTTTTACCAAAGAAGCGAAAGGTTTATGGAGCACAGAGGTTAAAAGAATAAAAGTTTCAAAGGGCGTAAATTAGATTTTAAGAGAGTACGCATTTGCGTAAAGCGAATGAAAACGAATTTAGAGTTTACGTTTGCGTAAAGTTTATAATGTAGAGATAAGGAAAAAAAAAAAGTTTATAATTGCCGAAATTTAAACCTAAATAGTACACGTTCGCGTAATGCTTTTGGAATTTAGAGAGAATTACGAAACGTAATGAAGCGGTTTAAGATCTTTAATATGCCAACGGCCCAAATCTTTGTTATCAAAATCAGTTAAATTGTAAACTAATGGAGACAATTTTTGAGAAATTATGCATTTAGTAAACTTAGGTGCTAATTTAGCACAAAAATGTTTGTTCGAAGCGCTTATGGGGTAATTCCGCTTCCAAACAATATCACCAAGAGAAAACTAAAGTGTTGTCTGTGCTTATTGTAATATTTAGACTGAGATAAATGGGCATAGTATAAGCGAGATTGTACTTCAGAAAGTATTGGAATTAGAAAACCAAGATTTTCCGCGTAAATATCGCGAGGTACGAAAATCACGTCCTCTGTGGTATCTTTACTAGTATAAACAAAACCACATGGAACGAGTTCACGACCAAAAACTAAGAAAGCAGGAGTAAAGTTAGTCGATTCATTTACTGAAGAGTTAATCGCGAATATGTCTGTCCCAAGTCCTGTGGTCATTGTCGATAAATGAAGCTATTGCAGTTATAATTGTTTTATTGTAACGTTCAACTGTATTGACTTGTGGGCAATGACGAGGTACATAATGAATATGAGGTATGTGATATCTATGAAACATATCGGTTAATTGAGAACTAATCATTTGCGGGCCATTGTCAAGTATGACGGTCTCAGGAATACCATAATTCATAAAAACAAGATTTTCAAGGATATGCTCGATAATAGCAGAAGTAGCTCTTTTAATAGGATAAAGTAGACAAAATTTCGAAAAACAACAAGTAACAACAAGGATAAATCTGTTCAATTTGTTTGTAGTAGGTAAAGGACCAATAAAGTCAATTGAAATACATTGAAATGGTCTGGAATAATGCTTTGGTTTACCCATTAAACCGAAAGTTAATTGGTTCTGATGTTTGTGAGCGAGACAAATATCACATTTGGAAATGTAAGAAGCAATATCTTTGTACATACCAGGCCAAAAGTAATTTAATTTAATTCTATGATATGTTTTAAAGATTCCAAAATGGGCGGAAGTTGGGGTATCGTGATTTTCAGATATTATAGAGTCACGAAATTCAGAAGGAATTACAAGTTTCCAACTAAATTCAGAGTTGAATTCAGTGTTAGAGCGTGAATATTTGAAAAGTTTTTTATCTTTTATAATATAATCAGGCGTTTTACACTTATTGTATAAATTGACATACCATTGATCTTTGGAGTCGGAAAAGTCGTGAGAAATGGAACAAACATCGTAATTTATACGAGAAAGAAGGTCAGGAACTACATGCTCAGTTCCTTTCTTATGCTTAATATCAAAATTGAACATTGATAAACGTATACACCAGCGAGCAAGTCATCCAGTAGGATTGTCAAGACTTTGAAACCATTGAAGTGCTGAATGGTCTGTATAAATTGTGAACTTCAGACCGTTGTCTAAGTAACAACGCCAATGTTCTAAGGCTGTAATTACGCTGAGAAGTTCACGTTCTGTGATAGAATAATTTTTTTGAGGACCAGAAAGAGTTTTGCTCATATAGGCTATAGGTTTTTCAGTACCATTAAAGTCTTGAGTGAGCATGGCACCAATGCCATAAGAAGATGCATCACAATGAACAGAAAAAGATTCATCACAATGAACAGAAAAAGATTTAGAAAAGTCAGGGCAAGCAAGTACGGGAGTACTAACAAGAGCTTTTTTAATGGAGTTAAAAGCGTTTTCGGCTTCAAGAGTCCACTTAAAAGGAGGTGCCTTCTTACTTGTAGAAGTCAACTTAGTTAAAGGGGCTGCTAAGGTACTAAGATTGGGAACAAATCTACGGTACCAACTAGCTGTACCAAGAAAGGTATTCGAATTAATTACTCCGTGGATTTGTCTGTCATTCTCGTCTCGTCTTCAAGGCATCGCTAAGCCGATTCTGCTAAAACATCTTTAGGAGTGCGGGGCTGGGGAATATTTAAAATTGCTTCGACCTTTTTAGGGTCAGTATGCAATCCTTGGCTGTTAATAATGTAACCTAAGTATTTCAATTCATCACGGAAAAATGAACATTTAGGAAAATTAACAGTAATGTTCGCGTTAGTCAGTTTAGTTATAATTTTGTCAAGCAATTCGACGTGTCGTTCAAAAGTTGAAGTAGCAATTACTATATCATCAAGGTAACAAAAGACTGAGTTATCACACATTAAGTCTGAGAGTAAAGTGTCAAGGAAACGTTGAGTAGCAGGGGCATTTGTTAAACCAAAAGGCATAACAACAAATTGATACATTCCACGGCCGGGAACATGAAAAGCAGTTTTAGGACGATCTTTACGAAGTGGAATCTCCCAAAAAGCTTTAGCAATATCAATAGAAGATAAATATTTTGTGTTTTTTAAATTATCTAAAATGTCGGAAATAAATGGTAATTTGTAAGCATCTTTAAGAGTAATGTCGTTAAGTTTTCGACTGTCAACGCAAAAGCGCCAAGTACCGTCTTTTTTAGGAGTGATTAGTACAGGACTAAGCCAAGGACTTTCACAAGGCTCAATAACCTTTAAACTTAACATGTCGTCAACCTCTTTATGTAAAGCTTTTTGTTTTTCAGGAGATAAACGATAACAACGTTGTCTAATGGGAGGATGGTCACCAGTGTCTATGTGATGTTCAGCAAGATGAGTCTTTCCTAACGGTCGGTTGACAGTGGAAATGTTCTTAAATTTGTCAATAATTAAATTTGCAAACGTCTGCTGAGATTCAGTGAGATGATTAAAAGAATAGATTTGAGACATGTCTTGGGAAGAAGTTGTTACTAAAAGAAAGTGAGGTGAAGAGTAAAATACTAGGGGCAATATTGAATTGTTTCCAGAAATCAATACCTAGTATTAAATATTCCGATATTTCAGGGATTACATGAAAAGTTATAATTGAAAATTTATTATTATAAGATACTGGTAATGAAATCGTTCCAAGAGATTGGATCTTTTGACCGTTTGCAACCGAACCTGATATCTTCAGATTTGTTTGTAACTTAAAACCGTGTTGTAATAAGATTTTATGTGAATTTTTACCGATAATAGATATGGTACTACCACTATTAAGTAACAAGTTATTTACTTTAAATTGTAAAAAAGGTCGTAAATTATCGTTCGGGTTTTCAGATAGAAGAGAATATACGTGATATGTTTTAAAGAACAAATTAACAGAAGTTAACCAACAGAAGTTAACCAATTGGTTTTATCAAAATTGTTTGTTAATCGAGTTTGTTTTATGTAACGTACATTCTCTTCAGAAACTAGTTTTTTGAATAAGATATTTTACAATTAGGGCAAGTTAAAACGGTATAATCTTTCTTTCCACAACGATAGCAAACTAGTATTTGTACAATCAGATAAATTATGTGTATTAGTCCTACAACGCGGGCAAGAAACAGTCTGTATTTGTGAGGATGTGCTTTTAACAGCTAAAACATCATTATGAGAAAAGGGAAATTTTGGTATAAATGGAGAAATATCGTTTTGTTTGTGAACTTGATTTGAAGGAGAAGAAAGGGAAGGGTGAAAATTTGCATTAGAATTAACTTGTAAAAGTTTACTCCAAAAGTGATGCAACCGAGAATAAATCACTTTGTGAAAAACGCATCGAGTATTGGGGATTTAAGTTTCGAAGAAAAATATCAACTTTTTCAGATTCAGAGAGGTGTATGTAATTTAGAAAATAAATTCTCCATAGCTGAAAAATAAGCAATAACGCGTTCATTGTTATTTTGTTTGCGATTTTCTATTACCTTTTTAAGATTAAAATCATGGTTCACGATTTCGAAGTCAGCAATGAGTAAATTTTTGAATGATAACCAGTCCGAAATGTTGTTTTTGCGCGATTGGAACCAATTTTGAGCTATACCAGATAAAATATCATAAATATGATTGTATAAGACATTTTGAGGAATATTCCTAATGGAAGCAAAGTCTTCAATGTTTTTTATGAAATTAATAGGGCAAGAATCACCTCTAAATATAAATCTTTTAAGATCTTTTATTTAGTCTCTGATAAATTAATTAGTTTTTGGGTAAGGGTATCGAAATAAGTTTGACTTGGAAGTAATGATGGGACAGGTTGAGGATTCGTCAATGATGTTGCAGAATGATATTGGGACGTGGTTGGGGTTTGTATAATGGTATAGTAATTATTTTGTAGTTGGGTAAGTTTAGTAGCTAACGAGTTAAAAGTATTAAGTTTGTCAGAAGTTAAGTCGTCGTCTAAATTGATTAAATCTAAACGAGTACGAATATGAGTCATATATGGTGGAATTTTATTTTTCCGGGAAGGGAAAGTGGACAAACAAGCTTCTAAAATAGAAATACAATGAGTTATTTCGTCTAAGTCGTCTTGTATGGAGTTATGGCTATGAATATTTTTTGGGAAATTGTCTGGGTTAGTCAAAGTATTAGCTAATTTAGCTCTAAGTTGCTGAACCGTTTCAGCGGATTGTAATGACTTACAATGTTTCGTAGTTTACATTCAAAAATGAGCTCAGGCTTATTAAGCTCGGAAAAATCCATAATTTTATGTAGTTTTTATTGAAGAGGTTTTGACTATAAAGCAACAGTAAAGTCTTTTTAAATGAAATACTTACTTGTTAGGAAAAAAAAGTGGTAATTGACTTCTGACTTTTGTGTCAAATATGTAAACAAACTTGATGTCAACGAATTATGATTTATAAAAATATTAAATGATCTCTATTTTAATGAGATCCAGCTATCTATATAACATATAATGCAGGGTATGTATGTGTAAATGTATTTTAACCGTCGAGTCGGGTTCGAAACCCTAGACGATTACTAACTACTATGTATGTGCTCAACCGCGGATATTCTCCTGAGTTGAGTTTGAATTTATCTTAGGCAAACAAAGATAACCCGAGGGTTTGAATCTGAGTTGCAAAAGATAGGTGTAACTGTCATGAACAGCCTGTTAGTATTATTGTATGTTAATTGTGAAAGGGTTATGATTTGTAAGAGTAGGTACTGTAGAGTTCTGTAGACGTAGATGAAACTACAAATATATAAATATTATATTTTATTTCTAGGTACAACAACTACGATACGTAATGATGTTATAATCTGAAGAATACGAAGAAAAATTATAAAAATTGTAAACATGAAATAGAAGATGTCATGCCTGTGATCGGGAAAAATTTAAAATAGACAAACACATTTATTTCTAACTACTGTTATTTAAATATATTCTTTTAAATATATTATTTGTTTTATTATTTGAGTTCTGGAGTCTTGAATCTTGTATCTTGAGTCTTGAATCTTGAATTTTGAACTACGATGTCTTCAACTATCCATCAGATTGTCCGACATCCGAAGTAGCACAGGCTCGTCGTGGTTTTAGGGAATTTTTTGGGGAATTTTAGTATTAAATAACTGTATCTAGGTTAAAACTAAGTTGGGCGCCACTGCACCAGCTAGTGCAGAAATAGTAGAGCTAATAGGGTCGTAGATAAGTAAACGCTAGATACAGTTAGAGAGTAGGTTTATTTAAAAGAAGAGAAGAGGGGAAAGGTTAGATACAAATCGAAGTGGTAAATAGGTGCCTATAACAAACAAAGTAAATTCAAATAAATATTCACAGTTCAACGAGAGCAATGATGTGATGCTTTTACAAGAAGTAAATTTACTTACCCAGAAAGGGAACGTAACACTATTTTTAAACTGCTAGCAAAGCTAGTCCAATCGAAGCTGCACTACAAACACTAAAGATGAAAGATTGATGTTGTAGCCACCAAGGCTCTAGATGAACTGAGACAAAAAAGCCAAAAATAGAACACAGATATTCAAACAATTTCAAATTTGAACATCAAAGAAAGAAAAATAAAGAATATCGGACAGACAGACCGTCAATAAAAGATTTTAAGAAAGAAGGAAACATGACATCGTCACAAAACCATGATATTGAACCTGGGACTTCGACGTAGTTTTTTTTTGGACATTTGTTGTAGCGGATGTAAAAACATCGATCTTAGGAACAGATTTTTTTCTTTAACTCAGAATCAGAAACATTTATTTGTAGGACATCACAACACAAAACACATACATAAAGAATAGTATAATGCAACAGAAATGAAATGAAAATACAAAAACAACATACTTACAAAATTGCCCCTGTGTTGCGACACCCAGACAAAAAGGAAAACTCTTTGTTTTGTACTCATTTGTCACTTTTTCCAAGCTTTTCTCTATGGTTCATCATCAACGTCAAATAGAATCCTATCCTATTTTGATTCTATTTGACTTTGATTGTAAAAAATAACTCGTACTACACTCTTGATAAGCACGGAAGTTCTGCTCAGAGTATTTCTGCATTGAAAGCACGGACCATCCGTGATTGAAAGACTGTGGATTTATTGTTAGGTTTTAATATGAATTTTACACGTTATACAAAAGTATTAGTAATTCTGTTTGTTTTGTACGATATCATACATGTAGACGGCAAACGCAAGAAGAATAGGAAGACAAAGAAACCAAAACCGGGAAATGAAGGTTGGGACGAAGAAAAATGCGAAGATTACCTTGACTTGTTTTACGGATGTCAATATCTTCCGTACAAAGAAAAAAATTTTCGCTCTAACTTCTGTCACAATGCCAACGTTTTAGCAGAATCATGCAAGAATTTTCCTGCTTTCAAACATGAACCAGGACAAACATCAAGAGATGAGGATGGTGAAAAAATTACACTTATAAGTGATTTAGTGGCTGAAGTACGCGAAGTGTGTTCTCAGAGCGGAAAGTTCACTAAAACTAAGGGCGGTTTCGATGCCACGGATGAGACCCTGTGTAAACAAACTATACTTGCCAATCCACGACCTGCGGCTCGAAAAAAGGATTCTGATGCTAACCAGCATAAAACAGAAAACATGATTGTAATGATTTTTATATCAGTGTTTTTAATCTGACCCTTATTTTGGATAAATAAATTTATGAGTTTTTTATTTTTATTTTTATTTATTAGGTTGCCAACAGAGCAACCTAATTTTATGACATGCAAAGCGGGCCGCATAATCCGCATGCGTGCGGTGCGGCCCGCCCCGTAGCACAGCAGTGCTCTTTCATCGTAACTCTCATGTTCAGAGATATCCAAGCGTCTCTCTGTTCGGTCGCCAGATTCCGTTGTCCGACCGCGTCAAGTACTTAGGCGTCACTCTCGACTCTAGGCTATGTTTCCGCTATCACTTGCAAAACGTTCGCAACCGCGCCGCGTTTATTATAGGCCGGCTCCCTCCTTTGCAAACGGTCGAAGCTCTCCCAACGAAGTAAGGTCCGTCTTTATACCGCTCTTGCGTTCGTCCCGTAATGACATACGCGTGTCCGGTGTTTGCTCATGCGGCTCGTTCCAATTTGAGTCCCCTTCAGGTGATTCAAAATCGTTTCATGCGCAAAGCCACGGGCTGTCCGTGGTACGTGCGCAATAGGAATCTCCACATTGACCTCGAGGTCCCCTCCATTAAGGAGTATATGCGTCAAGCGTCTAAACGTTATTTCGATTCGGCCGTTACTCACCCGAACTTTCTGGTGAAGAGAAAAGCGTCAATTTACTTTCCGCATCCCACTACGCGATTCAAGCGTCGTCCTAGACACGCTCTCACAGATCCGGACGATGAGATCACCGTCGCGATTAAAGCTGCCATTGCGTGTAAGCCACACACTACTACAGAATGCCCTTCAGGTAGCAACCGCCCCCGCCGGCGGGGACGCGGAACTAATAGTAGAATTAATCCAGTAAAACCCGGTAGGGGTCATTCTTCTCCGACGCGCTTCTCGCCCTGGCAACGTTCTGGGCCGCGGTCCGAGCCCGTCTGAGGGCGCCCCCAGATACGTTGTCATAAATTTCCTAAGGGGTACGAGCCTTCTGCTCCCTCGCAAGTCCGCGCCCACTATATAGTGGGCGTGGTAATATTACCACTCTGGTATAAAAAAAAGGTCCATCAAAAAAAAAAAATGCGGCCCGCCCCGCCCCGACAGTGTGCTATATATATTAGCAAGCAGATTGGAGTGCTCCCGCGCACGTGTTTATTAGTACCATATTTGCTTAAAATCCGTCAATGCGCTGCGGCCCGGCCCAACCCGGCCCGTCACAATGTGCTATAGAATAGACGCATTTTGCGCTGCGATGCGGCCCGCCCCGGCCCGGCATAATGTGCGGCATAAACTTACCTTTCGGCGCGTCTCATCGAGACCACTGGCAGCTTCCTGGCTCAAAGAATCAGTCTAGCCATTCAGAGGGGAAATGCTGCCAGTATCCTGGGTACCATGTCTGGCGGGGACGCGCCGGACGAAGTGTTTTTTTTTTTTTGTGACTTTTGTACATATTTGACTTTGTATTTTTAAAGTAATAAAATGAAATATGATATACAATATAGAATCCTTGGAAAGAGAAAGAGCGAAACGGGTTGGTATGTATGCTATTCTCGTACTGACGCCGTAGTTTACTGTGCGTAATGCCACATTTACATTCAGCCCTTGCCACTGCTCCTGCCGCTGTCGGAAATATTGCCTAAAATACACTTCTGCGGCATTATCGAGGCGAGTGAGTAATAGGTAGGAGTAGTAGGGATTCCCGGGTTCTGGCGCACTCGTGGGCCTCCCCCTCCAAATCGCCATCTTGTCACGCTATGTAAAAAGGTGTTCCCATACTCGCGGTTTAATTGGATCAATTAATTTAATTAGCATACTCGCGGTTGTCATTCGCGGTTTATATCTAATTAATTCGCGGTTTATATCAAATGAATTCGCGGTTTATATCAAATGAATTCGCGGTTTATATTAAATGAATTCGCGGTTAATATCAAATTAAGTCGCGGTAATTCGCGGTTGCAATCAAAGTATCTCGCGGTTGATATCAAAATAATTCGCGGTTGGTATCAACATATTCATTCCATGGGTTCTCACTAGTCCAAGGTCTTCAAACAGGTAGCATCGTGTTACTGTCTCCCACGTTGGAAAGGCTATGCATCTGGCTACTTCTCCAAACGAGAAAAAAAACAGCGTCTGCCTGGAGAAACCATACTTCTAAAGATAAATTTGCTACTTAAGATATTGTTTATTGTAGTTTAGCATGCACTTTACCTGGGACAGTTACATAATGTTGCCTAGTTTTCTTATAAGTATCTCCAAAAAAATCACAAACCACCAAAAACTTATCGCTCTGGTGTGTCCTGACTCCAGTTTTGTTCAAGTTATGATCCATAACTTTTTTTCTATCACCTTATTTTTACTGAAAATCTGTTCGTAAAGTAAACAAATAATGTGGTTTTAATAAATCGAATCAATTTTATGTAAAAACTTATTAGTTTAGCGTCAATACTAAAAGAAAGAAATGTCCGACGCTTTCTATTGATCGATCTGTATCGACATGAAATCGTTTGCCCAACCCTAGTTTGTGCACGCAATGCCTCGCTCCCCTCCGCTAGCTGTCCCCTCAGTCCCGTTTCAACAGCTGTGGGGGATAGTTGTGCGCTGCGTTCCCGCGTTTTCGATGTACGAAGGTAAGAGACTGATCGATCTGGTTTTGGTTTTCAAAATTTTTGACTGCTATGGTCCACTTCTTTAAATAATGAGTAAGTTGGCATGTACACTGATTAGCCTAAAGTGATTGTATTGAAAATGTTAAAATTACATAAAACTATAAAATTTCTAATGTTATTATTACTTTTCCTAGAATTGATGAAAATGTATATTTTTCTTATTGCTATGGTATTGATCGCTCTGGACAAATTGGCTATAGCGATCAGAAATTTCAGAAAATTGGTTCTTTAAGTATTAATTTCATGTTGAATTATTTGTAAAATGTGTGTCAATTTGTAAAAAAAAATACATAAATAACCTCATGACGACAGCGACGATTTTTTTTCTAATAACTGTTAACTGGTTAGCAAAAACCATGTTTAACAGGGCAAGTTTTTTACGCGACTGTTGGTTTTTTAAAATGATTTCAATTTGGTGTGTTAATTTTTTATAAAGGGATTTTAACAAGAAATTTAGTGTTGGTAAAACATTACAAAGAAATCGTGATAATTAATAATAAGTTAGTATATTTGGTCTATTAAGATTTTCCTCTTATAATGTTCCTATTTCTCTGTCTTAAGTTTATAGGAAAAAGTGCCCTCACGGCAACTAACTAATATGCAAATGTTGTCTTTTTCGGTTGATTGCAAATTAAATATATAACATGTAACTTAAAACTAAAACTTAAACCTACCTACTTAAATAAACAAACCACCCCGAATCGTACCCGGCGGGAATGTGCCCATCACGCTGGCGGCATTGCTTCGTTGGATAGCCAGCGAGATGTGCTGAACCAGATACGACTCGGCGCGGGGGTCAGCTCCATTTTGTCGCTACCGCCGCCCCAGTTCCTTTACAAAGTCTTTGGCTGCAGCACACCAAGACCCTGCAACCTCCACCGCGAATAGAACAAAATGGTAAGACTGCGTCAAATTTTCATATTTGAGCCGCTTCTGGGAGGCAGCCCACTCCGCAGCCGAGCCTGCCCCACGCGTTGTCCACGGCAGATGTGACGCCGCAAAGGTGCTGACGCACGTGGCGTCCCAGACAAGGCAACGCCCCTTCTCCCACGGTACCAAAGTAAGCCCATCCGGACGCTTTCCGTCTAGGCGACTAAGACCCGGTGGCTCCAGAGTGCAGGGGATCTCGGCAGACACTAAGGCACGCCGGATAATATCATTGAGCATGTGGTGCCGCGGAAATCTACCAGCACTTTTGCCACAGCTCAAACCATGGTAAGCCTTACCGTCTACCAGCTTACCGCACTTGCAGACATGGGGCTCACAAACTTCGCACCCAAGCCTGAGAGCCACTACCACCCTTAATGTACCGCCATCCAAAATGGTACCGGTTTCATACTCAGTGGCCGCCTTAAGGCGCGCGATGTCTGAACCAGACGCCGACTCCAACAAGCCACTGAAAACAGCCTTGCAGACTGGGTCGTCCCATTGGCGCTGCGCCGAAGGGTTGTCTGGGAGGGTTGATGAGGGACACAAAGGCGACCAAGCAATCGTGGCCTCGCTAGCAAACGGAATATCGATCTGGTCACCTTGAAATTGAAAAATGTTAGCAACCAGACCCATCACTCCGTTCGCTGAGGCCAAGAAAGCCGGCACACCCACATCTCGCATCCTCCTGACACCCAATCCTCCGTGACGCACGGGTAAAGAGGCCTGCACCCACTGTGAGTCGTTAAGGTGCACATTAAGGATGCTGCCCAGAGTGTTCCTGAGGTCATCGTCCAGTAGTGTGACCTCATCCGGAAACAACCAGGTCAGGGCAGTTCTCATAACGTACACCAGCTTTGGCAGAGAAAGACAGCTCCTAAAGAGAGTCAAAGCCACGTGGGGAGGCAACTGCAGCAAGTGTTTCCGCGCCTCGTATAATGTCCGCCTTTTACTCAGCAACGCCTCAAGTACCGCCTCCTGGAGAGCTGGGGCCCCCAACAGTTCAAAATCTAGCTGGTCCAGAACTTTGATACCGGGAACAAGGTCTCGGAGTCCGTTACAGCTCATAAGTGCAACAGCACTACATGGAAAGAGCTCACATTTTGAGCTGTTTACTACCAAGCCCAGCTCCTTCAGCCCTGGTATAAGCGCTGCAAGGTCCCTGGCAACGACATCAGGTGGGCCGCCAACAGTACCATCATCAAGGTACCACAGATTAAGGGGAGCCTCTAAAGAATGTATCAACCTATTGATGGCCAAGCTGAACACAAGAGGTCCCAGAGGGTCACCTTGCTGCGCACCCACCTGAGATGAAATCTTTTGACCGTTGTAAGCCAAATAACTAGACGCAGCGTAACACTGCCACAAGAAGGGATATAATGCAGGGACCCTATCTTTCGCCTCAGCCAGCACTACATCCCTCTCCATAGAATTGAATGCATTTCTGAGGTCCACCTTCAGAATCACATTTCCAGCATTGGCAGGATCAAGAGCAAAAGCACGGGTGGCGTGAATTGCTGCTTCACAACCTAAGGGAGTCCCGAAGCCAAGTTGGTGAGGTTGTAAAGTCTTTGCCATTTCGTTCTTAACGGCTCGACAACCCAGCTTTGCCACCAAACGGCGCAAAGAACTACCTACAGCAATTGGTCTAATGCTCCCGTCATTTTTAATTAATGCACAAAGTGACGCACCATACAGAAAAGAGCAAACCTCGCTTTTAAGCCTGCCCCCCAACAGAAAGTTGCAAAGGTTGGTAAGTGAGTTGAGTAAACGTTTCCCGTTGTCTCCAGCTGTGAGATAAGCTCTTTGAGATGTTGGGGACGTAGTCCATCCAAACCTGCTGCAGAGCTGACGGGAAAAGACCCCAGAGCTAACCCCACGTCATCAGAAGTCACCGTAAGATAAGGAGAATTTTCATCAGGCGCTGGCGGAATAGTGTTTGCCCTAGAGGGGGCCGGATGCTTCTCTTGCAGACTCGCCAGTGTATCTGGGGTTGACGGAGCCAAAGTACAGTCAGACGTGAGCAACCTCACCGCGCCTCTCAAATTCCCGTCATGAACCTTTGACTCCACAAGTTTATAAATAGATTGGGATTTTAATGATGTATCTCTTGGTGACAAGTTGCAAATGTTGCAAATGTTGTCTTGGTCAGTATGTTATTTTTTTTTTAAAGACATTTAAACAAGAAATTGAGATAATTTTTAAGTAAGTTAATAACTGGTCTATTAAGATTTTACATTAAAATTGTTGCTATTTTATTTATGTTTTTCATTTCATGTCCATGTTTAGCAGGGTTGTCGGTGACCTTGCTATAACAAGTTAAAACATTTAAAAACTTCATTTATAGTTATATTAATGATTGATTTCCTATAATTTATTACTTTTTTTCCCATCTGATTGCTCTGGTATCAATTATTGATCGCTCTGGTCACGAAAATTTCTAAAATAAATATCTCATAAACCGTTTGTTGAAAAAGAGGGACAATAAGACAATATACATTATATAATACACAATATACATTTACATGCAATATACATTTACATGCATTTATATGTAAAGCTATATATAACTTATTAATAACTCATAAATAAAAAGCACCAGAGCGATCAGAAGAATAACGTTATTTTGGAGAAGTAGCCATCTATTGTTCTCTACAGACCCTCGTTGAAAAATATCCTATTGTCATCGAAGGGACAATACTATTAGTTTCTAAAGAGCTTTGACGGTCATCTACCTGTTGTTAGAAAGCCTTGCAGTTTCTTCCTAGTAATAAAAAAATAACAATGCATTTTACTTTAGACACTCGTTTCGTACATGTACCGACATGTTACATTCGGGAGATGCCTACAAACAGGTTGTATCGTGTTAATACCTCCCATGTTGGAAAGACTAAGCATCTATTCATCTATTGTTCTCTACCTAGTAGACCCTCGTTGTAAAATATCCACTATTGTTTTCTAAAGAGCTTTGACGGTTATCTACCTGTTATTTTTATAAAGCCTTGCAGTTTCTTCCTAGTAATAAAAAAAAACAAATAATAATGCATTTTACTTTAGACACTCATTTCGTACATGTACCAACATGTTACGTTCGGGAGGGTATATAACTACTGCGTTGCGAGTTTCAAGTATAGTCTGCTCTTGCATTTCGCTTTGATTTTATCGTCTACCAATAGGTTTTTACCTACTTGAAAACGTGAGTGTGTGACGTGTGTTACTGAAAATCTAAACATGCAGGTAAGTGTTGTGGTTTGATTACTTCTTAGAACAATCCAGTCGTTGACTGACTAGTAAACTTACTTATATGATTAATCAAAAATACAATCTCAAAGTTAAATCAGATGCATTTTCTTTTTATGATTTTCAATGATAGATGTTCAATTGTGTAAAATTGATCGCAATCTCATATTGTAACACCCCCCCCCTCCTAGCCTACTCTAATCTAACCTACTTTATATACTTTATAGATACTTTATAACTAACTCCTCTCTGTCCCTCTTAAAATTTCGCTAATTAACTTAAATATGGCCAAGTGAATCATCTAGTGGTAAAAACTCTACATTGTGAACCGCTCATTAGTAACCCTGATACTTTTAGTGAGAACTATAGATAGACCCTAAGAATTACCTACCGAACATAAAAAAGTATTTAACCTAGCATGCTTCCTGGAAGAGTTTTAATGTTAATAGTGCAGTAAGTTTCTTTTTATCATAATATTACATTATTGTTATTTGTACAAAAACCTTTTATCATAAAGAAATTATTTATTTAGCTAGAAAATGTAGGAATGGTTTAGCAAATTAATCATAATAAATAGATATAGTTAGGGTATAAGAATATAAACATTTAAAATAATCTTGTAAAATCTTGTAAATGTGGTATTCTATTTATGTAAATAAATAGAATTAGAATCATAATGGACATTAATAGTTTTTTAGTAGAAGATCCCCGACCCACTCAGGACATCGTCATTCCAGACTTTCTTCCAGAAAACCCTTTAAGAACAAGGACTCAAGAGGGTTGGCTCCTCGGATTGATGATCCTGGATGGGGTATAACCAACCAAAATTACTCTGTTCCAGATCTTCTTCCAGAAGATCCTTTAGGAACAATCCATTATTATTAGGATAGCAAAGCAATTAAGATTTATTTATACTTCTTACTAGCATTAAAGATTTTATGCTTGAAACCAATTAAGTGAGACTTTAAATATGTAAATTTATAGTTAAGTCTGCATCATTCCAGATTTTCTTCCAGAAAATCCTTTAGGAACAATCCATGATTATCTTCTACTAACATTGAAGTTTTATGTTTGAAAACAAATGTGACTGTATTAATTTTATATAGTATATTCAACGTCATTCCAGATTTCCTTCTTGGAAACCCTTTGGGAATATTTCATTAATATTAGAACAACAAAGTAAATAAGATTTATTATTTTATATTATTATTAGCATCTAGGTTTTATGCTTGAAAATAGACAACTGTGACTTGACATATTGGCTTTATTCATTTTAGTTATCACAAAGTAAACAAGATTTATTTCTTTATATTCTTATTGATAAAAATAGATAAACATTATATTGAATAATGACTCTACAATTAATTCCTTTATAAAATAGGTTATTCAAATTATCAACTTTAGATTACAACAAAAGATAAATGATCCTAGGAATGATTCTTATCTTTCCAGTCTAATAACTCAGATTGTAGTTATAGAAGAGAATCTTATATGGTTTCTAGATGTCTTAGCATTTAGTACAGTTTGCCTTTCATATAGTGCAAATACAAAGTAAGCTGTTGATGAATCAATCTGAAATATGGTGGGACGTCCAATCCGTCTGGTATGGAAGTAAACCACCGGAGTGCTATTGCTTTTCCTACAGATCCAAATATCAACAAACTATGGTTTGGTTCGAGTAGGTAAATATTGAAATTGAATAATTTTATTACCGTAGGAAATAATAATGCAATTTGAGCTAATTGATTGTACTTGACAATAATCATTCCTTTGTATCAAAATTAACAATATTCTCCTTCTTATCGTGTACTTTCAAGATATTTATTTATTTGGTTATTTTATTAGAATGAAGTTTGAATCTTAGAGAGAATCAACTGTTATTATAAACTTATCTTTGAAAGGTTTACCTAGTCAGTTTTATGGAATTTGAACTAAGTAAATTATTTATTATTTAGCGGTAGTGATTATGGAAGATTCAATATACTTTAACCAAGTGAATTGTTGATTGCAATTTAATACTTTTCCCATTGATGATTATTTTTAGGTTATACTGAGTAAAGTATTTCTTTCTAATTAATATTAAAAAGGAAGGTTTTAGTATGTAATTTAGATGGTTTATTTATTGTCATTTTATACCTTTCAGTAAGTATCTAATGATGATTACTTAGGCTTTAAATTTTATAAGGTAAAGCGTTTCTTACTATTTGTTATTTAACAATGAAAAGTAGGTTTAACTGGGTGATCAATTTATTGCAATTTATATCTTTAGCAGTGAAGTTTATTTAGGTTATACTGAGTTTTATAGAGGTAAGCTGTTTCTTACTGGTATTTGATATTATTTAGCAACGAAGAGTAATAGTTTCTAAAGCAGTTTTGGTAAGCTCTCTTTCACCGCATAGAGTATATATTTTTGACTTGATATAAGTGGTCCCAAATAAGTTCTATGACATCCGTTTCCCTATTGAATTTACCTTCCTAGTTAAGTGTTTTACATATAGGTAGGCAAAACTAGAGATATTACCTAAATATCTCACATTACATTGAAAGTCTGATGCGTAAGTTGATTTTCGAAGCAAATGCGTAAGTATTCTATCATCCGTTAGGTATTGAACTATCCTACCTATTCTCCGTAAATTTCAACAGCTAGAGGAAGACCTCACATTTATAATTAATCGTGTGATGTGTAATGGCACCTTCCAACTCCACAGGAGAAGAAGGTCTAATCGAAACGAACTAACCAGACGGGTTGTGGCGAGACCCAGTGAGTGCCTACGTTCTAAGCCACGTGTGATTGTACTCTCCTTCTACGCGCTAATACGCAAAGATCGAGAAAGAGGGTACCCGTTCCCTGCACATGTATTGGGACAGAAGAAATGATCCTGTGCAACAGAGCAAGTTTGTGTGTTCCTCTTCAACGAAACCTTGCCCTCGTTACACAAAAGCAAATCATCCGGGAACTGAAATCGCTGATAGTAAAAGCGACCACCGGTCCGTTCCAAGATACCGGCTTCTACAATGTGACGAAGCTACATTCTTTTTCTAACTGTTCCGGAGAACGTTTAGAACAGAATCAGACCATTTGCCAAAAACAGCCACCAAGTTCGGAAACCTTGGATTTAAATCAGATACAGATTTATGCCAAGCCGTAAAGAAAAACCCCATTGAAAATACTTTAATTTTAACGAGTACTAAAAACCAAGAAACAATTTAAACTGATTCTTATAACTTTACAACTTCTCAAACTTATTTGAAATTTCCCACAAATTTTACGTATCAAAACTTTAAGCTTTACAAAAACATTTAAATAACAAAACTTTAAAGGAATTTAAATTAAAATTTACCCCAAGGATTAAGAAATACTAAAAGAAAGTAAACTTTCTAATAATATCTAATAATCCACACAAAAAACCCCACAGAAAACTCTAAGAAAATATTTTACCGCGACGGACAAGGCAACTGCACTGAGTGATAATCGAAAGAATACTGACTAATTGAACTTCGCGCAATCGGTATTTATAGCCTCCCGGGTGAGACTCGAACTCAAGCTCGGGCGTGCCTGAACGTGAGTATCGGCGTCAAGGTCAACGTATTTTTAGGGTTCAATTTCCAAATTGTTAGCTTTTCCATACAATTTAATACAATAATTTATCCCTTATTATTTTAGTGTTCCGTATTCGATGTTTTATTATTTTAATGCTTTATTTATTATTTTTATTATGTTTTTAGATTCTTTAGTGTTGTAAATTCATGTTTACTTTAAGTGAACTTATTTTGTAAAGGAGTAAGCAGAGCCTTGTATTTTTAACTTGTTTTAATATTAAATAACTGAATGTCGTATTAATTGAAGTATTGAGTAATGATCGTTAGTGATTATTTAGCGTTTGTATTAGAGAAAGAGATGTAATCGATTAGTAGTTATAATGATTTGGAATTTATTTGTGAAATTGTTAACGGACCCAGGTTGGTTCCGTTACAATATGAGGCAATCTATTTACTAAGAAATGTAAAATAATTTATTATGAATACGGTTAACGAATTCTTGTGTTTTATGCATTCAATAGTGTTGGTAATTGGTGTACTAAAGGACCTATGTGAAGTTAGCAGTAAAAGTTAGACGAATTTGATAACCCGACTAAATTGAGGAGGCGGTGAATTCGAATTTCCAAAATGAGCTCCAAATCGATGGCAAATGACTAGATAATAAGTAAAATGTCTCTAAATATCGATTCAACACAAAAACAAGCAAAAAAGTAGGCGAAATCACTAAAAATTCCGTCATAAACATTGAATGTTTTTTGGTGCCAGATTCGTCCAGCTAAAAAATATGTTTCTAACAAGACTTTATTAACGAATCGCATATCAAAATGTAGCTACTGAAATATCCTTCCAAGTAAAAGACAAATAAAAAATATTTACGATCTCCACGTATACTAAAACTCGAAAGGTTCCCGGAGACTCTGCTTAGCCATGCGCATTATTTTAAATTGACCATAATTTCGTTTCCTTTATAGCTAAAGAAAAAAAAAAGGTACCAAACGGTTGGTATTGACGTTATCTATCCAATGACAAATTTTGACACGGTCTCTGTTCCCATACTTATTAAAAAAATGGAACGACTGGGTATACGTGGACTTTCTCTTAAAATATTTGAAAGTTATCTAAATAATAGAAGACAGCTAGTAAAAATTGAATCCTGGCAAAGTGAAGAAGATACGGTATCATTCGGTGTTCCGCAGGGAAGTGTTCTCGGCCCTACATTGTTCCTAATCTATATTAATGAACTATGTACGATGTCACTTAACAACTGCAGCATCTACACATACGCAGACGATACAGCTATTCTTGTAGAAGGAACTAGTTGGGAAGAGGTAAAAATAAATGCAGAAGCGGCATTACGAAGGGTTACCAAATGGCTTACACTCAATTTGCTTACCCTTAATTTGGATAAAACCATGTATGTACCTTTTGCCCTTCGTAAGAACACGAGACCACCACTCAACTTTTCAATCAAAGCACACTCCTGTCATTATTCAAGTGTCGTTTGTAACTGTCAGTCTCTCTATAAATCAAATACAGTCAAATACCTGGGAATCCAAATTGACGATAGATTGAGCTGGGATGAACAAATTGATAAACTTTCTGGTAGAATTGTACGCCTGATTTATATATTTAAGTTGTTAAAGAACGCAGCTGAGTTTGAAATCCTTAGAATGACTTATCTTGCGCTGTGCCAGTCTATTATCACGTACTGTATTACTGTCTGGGGTGGCGCGTCAAAAACTAAGATGATCAAAGTAGAGCGAGCACAACGAGCGGTGCTAAAAGTTATAATAAAGAAGTCTCGCAGGTTTCCTAGTAATAAAACTTACTCGATTTGTAAAGTTCTTTCAGTCAGACAACTTTATATACTTCAATCACTTTTAAGGAAACATAAACTTGGCCCACTACCGACCCGTAACAAACGTAGGAATGATTTACCTAACGTTCCTCGTTCTACTACTTTTGCCAAGCATCAATACTATGTCTTAAGCAGTCATATCTACACAAAATTGAATAAAATACTAGGCATTATATCTTTAAATAAACATAGCTTAAAAACGAAATTATCCAGTTGGCTTTCCGATCTTGATTATGACAAAACTGAAGAAATCCTTACTTTTGTCAAATAATAATAATCGCTTACAGCTAAAACCTCAACTACCCATTTTAGCTCAAACATTCGCAGTCAAGCAGATTCATTCACACACACTTACTCACACATATACATACACACACACACACACACACACACACACACACATACACACACACAGACAGACTGACAGACACATATACACACACACATACACTCACACATAGTTAACTTTAAAAGGTATTATATTCAACGTTTTTCTTTTTATTTTAATGTTGTAACCAATGTTGGAAACATTTACTTTTGTAAACGCGCGCACACAAACCTGCATTATTAAATGTCATTATTGTCGGATCACTGTCTCCCAAGTCACAGGTTTTTACCTAGTTTGGGAGGCAGGGAATATGATAATGTTCAACTTTTAAATGTACATCCTTATTGTTACCTCTTGTTGTATTGTTATAATTGGTTCAATAAATTATTTTAATATTATTATTTTATTATTATTAATGATATGTGGTTTTTCCATGTTTGTGAACTATTACTATGCTAAAATTTAAATATTCTCAGAAATACTGCTAAGATGAAAGACCTGTATCTCCTTTCCTGATCGACCTTTATGAATGAAACGCATACCAAAAGAAAGGTATTCAGAAAGGCTAACAACGATAAAAAAAATAAAAAAATCTATGATCTCTGAGTAGGCGAAAAAAAATTTTTATGCTCGGCTTAAAGTATAGGTGATGGTGAGTTTTGTTTCAGCTGTATCTCCCCTCCTGATCGACCTTTATGAATGAAACGCATACCAAACGAACAGTATTTAAACAGGCTACAACTAATAAAAAAATAAAAAATATGATCTCCAAGTAGGTAAAAAATTAAAATGTATGCTCGGCTTGATGTATAGGTGATGGTGAGTTTTGTTTCAGCTGTATCTCCACTCCTGATCGACCTTTATGAATAAAACGCATACCAAAAGAAAGGTATTTAAACAGGCTACAGCTGATTAAAAAAAAAAAATACGATCTCCAAGTAGGTAAAAAATTAAAATGTATGCTCGGCTTGATGTATAGGTGATGGTGAATTTTGTTTCAGCTGTATCTCCCTTCCTGATTGACCTTTATGAATGAAACGCATACCAAAAGAAAGGTATTAAAACAAGCTATAGCTGATAAAAAAATAAAAAATATTTATGATCTCCAAGTAGGTTAAAAATTAAATTGTATGCTCGACTTGATGTATAGGTGATGGTGAATTTTGTTTCAGCTGTATCTCCCCTCCTGATCGACCTTTATGAATGAAACGTCTACCAAATGAAAGGTATTAAAACAGGCTACAGCTGATAAAAAAATAAAAAATATTTATGATCTCCAAGTAGGTAAAAAATTTAATTGTATGCTCGACTTGATGTATAGGTGATGGTGAATTTTGTTTCAGCTGTATCTCCCCTCCTGATCGACCTTTATGAATGAAACGTCTACCAAATGAAAGGTATCAAAACAGGCTACAGCTGATAAAAAAATAAAAAATATTTATGATCTCCAAGTAGGTAAAAAATTAAATTGTATGCTCGGCTTGATGTATAGGTGATGGTGAATTTTGTTTCAGCTGTATCTCCCCTCCTGATCAACCTTTATGAATGAAACGCATACCAAAAGAAAGGTTTTAAAACAGGCTACAGCTGATAAAAAAATAAAAAATATTTATGATCTCCAAGTAGGTAAAAAATTAAATTGTATGCTCGACTTGATGTATAGGTGATGGTGAATTTTGTTTCAGCTGTATCTCCCTTCCTGATCGACCTTTATGAATGAAACGCATACCAAACGAAAGGTATTAAAACAGGCTACAGCTGATAAAAAAATAAAAAATATTTATGATCTCCAAGTAGGTTAAAAATTAAATTGTATGCTCGACTTGATGTATAGGTGATGGTGAATTTTGTTTCAGCTGTATCTCCCCTCCTGATCAACCTTTATGAATAAAACGTATACCAAATGAAAGGTATTAAAACAGGCTACAGCTGATAAAAAAATAAAAAATATTTATGATCTCCAAATAGGTAAAAAATTTAATTGTATGCTCGACTTGATGTATAGGTGATGGTGATTTTTGTTTCAGCTGTATCTCCCCTCCTGATCGACCTTTATGAATGAAACGCATACCAAACGAAAGGTATTTAAACAGGCTACAGCTGATAAAAAAATAAAAAATATTTATGATCTCCAAGTAGGTAAAAAATTAAATTGTATGCTCGACTTGATGTATAGGTGATGGTGAATTTTGTTTCAGCTGTATCTCCCTTCCTGATCGACCTTTATGAATGAAACGCATACCAAACGAAAGGTATTAAAACAGGCTACAGCTGATAAAAAAATAAAAAATATTTATGATCTCCAAGTAGGTTAAAAATTAAATTGTATGCTCGACTTGATGTATAGGTGATGGTGAATTTTGTTTCAGCTGTATCTCCCCTCCTGATCGACCTTTATGAATAAAACGTATACCAAATGAAAGGTATTAAAACAGGCTACAGCTGATAAAAAAATAAAAAATATTTATGATCTCCAAGTAGGTAAAAAATTTAATTGTATGCTCGACTTGATGTATAGGTGATGGTGATTTTTGTTTCAGCTGTATCTCCCCTCCTGATCGACCTTTATGAATGAAACGCATACTAAACGAAAGGTATTTAAACAGGCTACAGCTGATAAAAAAATAAAAAATATTTATGATCTTCAAGTAGGTCAAAAATTAAATTGTATGCTCGGCTTGATGTATAGGTGATGGTAAATTTTGTTTCAGCTGTATCTCCACTCCTGATCGACCTTTATTAATGAATTGCATACCAAAATAAAAGTATTCAAAAACACTACAGATGATAAAAAAATTAAAAAAATCTATAATCTCTAAGTTGGTAAAAACTTAGATGCAACATCTAGCTGAACATGAAATGTTCTTTGATATATATATCCGTTTCTCATGCAACTTTAGATTTGAATTTGCATAAAGATAGTAAGATAGAGACAAAAACTATCCTCAGTTTGTTTTTTTTTTTTTTTATATGATCTACGAGTGGTTTAAAACGTAGAAGCCATATTGAACTGTACGTGAATTATTGTTTTGACTATATCTCCGTTTGTAATACGACTTTTTTAACAAATTAGGTACCAAATTGTAGGTATTTAGATCTTCTATCAAATAATATGCAGTTTTTTTATGTCTGTGAACTATTTATATGCTAAAATTTAAATATTCTCAGAAATTCTGCTGAGACGAAAGACCTGTATCTTCTGTCCTGATTGACCTTTATGAATAAAACGCATACCAAAAGAAAGGTATTGAAAAAGGCTATCTATGATGAAAATTTTAAAAAAATCTATGATCTCTAATTTGGTAAAAACTTAGATTCAACATCTAGATGAACATGAAATGTTGTTTGATATATATATCCGTTTCTCACGCAACTTTAGAGTTGAAGCGCATAAAGATAGTAAGATTGCAATAAAAGTTGTCTACAATTCTATTTTTTTTTATAAAATACTATCTACAATTGGGTTTAAACGTAGAAGCCAAATTGAACTGTACGTGATATTTTTTTTCGAAGATATCTCCGTTTGTATTATGGCTACTGCAACAAATTAGGTACCAAATTGTAGGTATTTAGATCTTTTATCTTATGGTATTTGGTTTCTCCACGTTTTCTTTCTTTAAGTGTGTCAAAAATCAAATAGTCTCCATTTTACGTCTGTGTCTGTACCTCAGTTCCTAATGTGATTTTAGAGTTGAAACGCATACCTATAGTTGGATGTTAACATTATCCATGTGATTACATGCAAACGAATGCAATTTACGTCCTGTAAAGCATGTTAAAAGTCATTTTATAGGTTATATTGTGAAAATTACTAGTTTTAATACTGTACACTAGTGGGCGCTAAACCATTTGAAACCCTTTGTGATGTTTTAATTCTGCTATTCGACGGAAGATGGCGTTACTGGTAAATTTTATTAGGAGTAGGAAAAAAAATTGTGATAATAGATGGCGTTACTGGGAGCGATTTCGCGCTTTAACAATTTTTAAGATAGATGAACGTGGGCGAAAGTATCTTGTTATTACAGTTTAAATGATTTCCTTTTAGATAAAATTAAGTCAATGTACTTTGTACGCCTTACTTACTTTGCTTGTAACATCTTTTTGTAAACCCATTTTCACAAATAAATATATTTGTATTTGTAGCTGGTGAAGGTCACAGCGCATTATATTCGTTTTCTTTTGCAATGTCGCAGCATAATGAAGAGATATACCTATTTCCACGCCGCGCCGCTCCCCTATATAGTGCGCTGTGACCAAGGACTCTGACAGCCCTCTGTTTTTAATGTTAGAAAATAAAAACCATTATTTATTTTTTTTCACTTTATAAATAGAATATAATTTTGTCAATATAAATAAATTGATGGGGCAGTTTTTCTCATCAATAAACTGCAAATAAAAACAGAAAATACAATTAACCATATTTTAATTAATATTTCAGTTCTAAAAATATTACAAGACATGAAACAATATTATTATTTAATTATCATAGATAGATTATAAGTTCTGGAAATGTGGTGTTCGAGTTGAATAAATATTTATTAATTAATTCAAACAAGAGCGCTCAGCACCCCCGGCTACGCCGTAGGTCTCTTTTGAAAATGTTGTATTACAATTTTTTTTTTAATTGCTAACCCTAAGAAAATAATCAGTATAGATGTTTAGGATAATGAATTAAAAGCTAAAAATTAAAGAAAAATATAGTTGAGATATAATGAAATGCGGTAGATGGCGTTCAGAAAATCATGGATCTAAAGATGAAGCAAGATAAAAAACGAACTTTTTAGTAAGCTTTATTCTTTTGATTCCTTCGAAAAAAGAGCCATGTTTTCTCAGCACCATCTATTGTCCAGCTAAAAATAATATTTAAGCATAATAATGGCCTCCGTGGCCGAGTGGTCGAGATTTCGATGAGGTCACTGTCAAGCAAAAATTTATTTGTGAAACCTTCCCCAGTGTGGTTAGGTAGGATATTGCAGGCTGAATCACCAGATTGTCCGAAAAGAAAGATAATTCAGTGCTTCGGAAGGCACGTTAGTACGTTGTTGGTCCCGGCTATCTATCTAGTCGTTACACGAGCCAAGTCAGTGTCACCAGGGTTTGTGAGGTCGGTTGTCGACCTTACAACCCACACGATGATCATGATGATGATGAGCATATCATTATGCTTGGTGGCGATTCGTCGGTGCACGTCGAAGGCCGGAGCAGAGCTGTATTTGCACCTGGTGCTCCACTGAAACAAGAATAAGAACATCTTAAAATGCAAAATAGGTTAATTATCTTTTCCATTTTTTGTTATTAGTTAACATTTTGATTTTATTTTTAGATGTGCGAAGAGGTGACGTGCTGCAAATTAGTATGTGAGTTTCTTTACTTCTAAATGACTGAACCAATTTGGATGTGTGGGGTATGATTAGAATCCTTACATTAGCCTGAATGACACTGGCTATAATATAACTTTTGACCTGACAGTCGTTTTTTCTTATTTTCGATGATAATTAGCTAAAACTTCCGCCTATGAGGTTCATTAGATATAATTTTTTTACTAGCAGTTGATTGAATCTGAAACTGCGATGTTAGAGTGTATCTTAACTAAATGTGACTATATGCGCCTCTAGTCTTAGTTCCAGATTCAGTCAAATTTATTAAACGACCCCCAAAAACTGAAAAGCTATAATCATACTTATTGTTGTGAATAGGTCGATCAGAACAGCAACGATACATAATAATATCGCAACTGGCCTCGCCGCTGTCGCGCGGCTGTGTAGATATCTTGTGTTTAGCATGAGCATCGCATCGGCCCCGCCTGAACTGCTGTGCAGCCGCTGCTGTAGCTACGTATGCTCCACTGCTCAGCTGATGCCGCTCTCTACTGAAATAAGAAAAATGTCATGCTTATGAACAGTTTTTATGCATGTGGTAAGCATAAAATATTATTATGTTTGGTGGCGATTCGTCGGTGCACGTCGAGGGCCCGAGCAGGTAAATATAATTTAAGATTAAAGGAATATTTTATGAATATTACCAAAACCTTTAGTAAAAGTTCTCAAACAATTTTTTATTTCACTGTAACTTCTAAATGCCTGAATCAATTTGGATTTGTGGGGTATGATTATTTAATAAATTGTGATTGTGTCGTGTTCCTGCAAACCCAGTAGATTACCCCACTCTCAAGGCGATCTCTGACCGATATGTGTGAAAGAAAGAGGCCTTTGCCCAACAACGGGACAGTTCAGGCTAGATAAAAAAAGTAATATACGTTGACTTTGGCTTACGGCTGATTGAGGCTGAGGCATATCACACTGTACCTAAGTATTGGAAGTAAATTTCCATATCGTTAGGAAGCTGTAAAGCGACAAAATATTTTTTCCGACATGTTTTATACGTATAGGTACAAAATGTTAGGTTAGGTTTAATTAATTTTTGATAAAGCGTAGGCTATATACCTGGTCAAGTCAAGTGGGCGGCACAGAGTCATCATCATCATCATTTCAGCCTGTTAACCTCCACTGCTGAACATAGGCCTCTCCAATCGCACTCCAGCGCGACCGGTCCGTAGCCACCTGCATCCAACGAGACCCAGCGATCCTCACCAGGTCGTCGGTCCATCTCGTAGGTGGCCGTCCCACACTGCGCTTGCCAGTACGATAGCAACCATGTTGATAGCAACGAAACAAACTGACTGACTGCCGGTGAACGAACGAACAAACGCCAAGCCGAGCTCTAGGATAGGAACTTATAGGCGAAGCGAGCGTCTTTTGTTACTCTGAGCCGTAAACAAGATCTTTTCAGTAGAACTATAAATATTCGATAGCATTATCTAAACTAAAATGAGTGGCTTATACACTAAGCTCACCCTGAGCTATGTATTTGCGTTCTTGTGTGAAATAAATAGATAGGTAGGACAACAGCAATTTTTGACCTGTGTGTGGGTGTTTTAGAAAGAAAGAAAGAAAAATACTTTATTACTTACTAACTACTCTACTACTACAAGTACCTACTACTCTCTCCACTTTCTTATACTTTACTTTAATACTTTTTTAGGTACCTACCTAGGTAAATAATACTCTATTTTTCTATGCTAATCTTATGTTTGCTTATTTTTCAAGTAAAACAGGTATCCTTACAGCCACAGCCAATTCTTGATAGATATAGCAAAAAGTTAAAGTGAAGTGAAGGGAATAAGCTTACTTGCTTATTAGAGCTTTGGCCGCTACAATAAATATTTATAAATTAGCCACAGCAGAACCTTAGTAATTATTGATAGATATCCTGACAGTGAATAGTAGTAGTGCTGAAGAATAGTGAAGAACTATAATAATAAAAAAGAACTATTACTACTGCCGACAGTCTGCAAAGATTTCTAAACAATCATAGAATCATTTACAAGTATTCTTTAAATAAAACTACATACAAAATCGTGTTGTTTTCTTGGCTTTAATTCTATTTACAAATTAAACTTATCCTTTATTATATAAACTACTTACATTACAAATTAATATAATAATACAACCATGGTAACGGCTGTTTTTATATTTTCAAGAACTTCTGTAGTAGGCAGGATGGTGTAGACACATGGCATCATTACCTATGCAACAGGTAGGTAGGTAAGTATGTAAGGCAGGTCATCATGTCTGCAGCCTGGAGCAGCAGAAAAACAGCCTCCTCTCCGTCCCCTGTAAAATACAATAATTACTTATGTTGTATTATCATGTAACTTATCATGTAACTATTAATAATTCATATCTAAAATTAAGCAAACAAGGGTTCAATTTTAACCATAGTAATTCAATTGCGACTTACACATGATCTTAAACCGACTTTGGTGCTCTTATTTCTTAAAAATTTGGTACCAACTCACCGTGCCTTCTGGAGTAACTAGAGAGGATACACCCTCTTTTTGTCGCCATAGTGGATTTGATTTTTGATACCATGGTTCTGCAGTAGGGCCCGGATCTGTAGAGAAAATAAAAATATTTAGTAATTTAGATCTTCATTGTGGATTAGTCATAGGTTAGTCGACAAACGACCTCATAGATATTTAGATTACTATTTAAAGTAAAGTATTGAAGTATCATTATCGCAGGCAAAAAAGAAACAGCTTAGAAAGACTGAAGGGCTGGCTTCAATAACTTCTATTATAGTAGAACTCTTTACATAGGATCACTGATAAGCTGTCTATTCAAATGGCCCTGGTATCAGTTTCTGAGTCGAGGTGATACTAGATTTTTGTTATATTGCAAGAAGCAAAGGTTTTGTAATAGCAAAGAGGGCCTAGACTTGCAAATATCCATGTGCGAAGTTTGTAGCAGCGTCCTGGTCCAGTCCTAGTAGTAAACCGTTGGAAACGGAAAAAACTATCGATAGTTTCTTCGTTTTCAACGATCGATAGTATTGCTGCTTATCAATAGTATCGCACCAAAATAACTATCGACACTATCGTTACTATTGATAGGATACATGTTTTTGGCGTTTCACTATCGATTGTAAAACTACCAATAGTTCGGCAACACTAGAAACAACTAAAAAAATACATTACATCGTGCCGGGAAACATTTTTTCTAGTATTGCCGCTCGATAGTCCAATATCGATAGCCTATCGATAGTTAAGGAAAAAAAAAACGATAGTATCCATAGTTTTGATAAGCAGCAATAGTATCGATCGTTGGAAACGGAAAAACTATCGATAGTATTGCTCCTCAATATTGCATAAACAATCGATACTATCGATAGTTCTGTACTATAATGGTATGTTTTTAACAAAATAAGTACACAGGAGATGCTTAAATTATACTTACTTCTAAATAGATAGTGGCAGTGAATCAAGTGTTGCCAACTGCTATTTTAAGAAATGCGCTAAACAAACCCTAAAATGCATTAGATTTGTGCAAATTTTGATAAAAAAGCACTAAATAAATAAAATTAATCAAAATATTTTTAAAAATATTTCTTTATTGAGAATTTTTGTAGTTATTACAAAATTAGATCATCGTCCGAATCAGATTTGGAATCATGTCTGAATTCACGCAGAACAAAACTCAGAGCGGACGTCCTTGTTCCACTCTCCACGGAAACAGCTATGCTATCCTTGTCGTATGCAATTTAGTGATTCTAGAATTCGGAAACACGACAGTTCACGACACGCATTTCCAGTATTTAGAGGTGCGTTCTGAAATTTAACTGTGTTTGTTTCAGAACGCGCCATTGATACCTAAATACCAGCAAGCAAGTGTTATTTACATAGTTTCGTATCTTTTTTCTTAAAACAAATGGATAATTCTTTGATATTAATTTTTTCCCATCGTATATCAACCTCTTGATGTCATTATTCAAAGTAAAACTGCCCTCGAAATGAGTACATCGTTTCTGTGTAATAGGAGTGGTTATGTTTGTGGATAGCTTAGGTAAAATATCTGTGACTGCCGGACTTGAAATATTTAACGCAGCGGACGCCCTAAAACATCCAGAAATGCACTAGATCTAGTGCCGAAAGCACTAGTTGGCAATGAATGCGGCAAGCGGTAACTCAAAGATTGACAAAGGCATGCCGCCCGATCACCGCTGACGCTCAAATAAGAAAATTATCACCATAGCATTAAAGTTCAGATTGCAGGCGATCAAATGTGATACAGGGTTGGATACAGGGTGGATACAGGCATGCCGCTTGCCCGCCCACCGTACTCTGTGCCGCCCACTTGACTTGACCAGGTATATAGCCTACGCTTTATCAAAAATTAATTAAACCTAACCTAACATTTTGTACCTATACGTATAAAACATGTCGGAAAAAATATTTTGTCTTCCAATACTTAGGTACAGTGTGATATGCCTCAGCCTCGATCAGCCGTAAGCCAAAGTCAACGTATATTACTTTTTTTATCTAGCCTGAACTGTCCCGTTGTTGGGCAAAGGCCTCTTTCTTTCACACATATCGGTCAGAGATCGCCTTGAGAGTGGGGTAATCTACTGGGTTTGCAGGAACACGACACAATCACAATTTATTAAATAATCATACCCCACAAATCCAAATTGATTCAGGCATTTAGAAGTTACAGTGAAATAAAAAATTGTTTGAGATCTTTTACTAAAGGTTTTGGTAATATTCATAAAATATTCCTTTAATCTTAAATTATATTTACCTGCTCGGGCCCTCGACGTGCACCGACGAATCGCCACCAAACATAATAATATTTTATGCTTACCACATGCATAAAAACTGTTCATAAGCATGACATTTTTCTTATTTCAGTAGAGAGCGGCATCAGCTGAGCAGTGGAGCATACGTAGCTACAGCAGCGGCTGCACAGCAGTTCAGGCGGGGCCGATGCGATGCTCATGCTAAACACAAGATATCTACACAGCCGCGCGACAGCGGCGAGGCCAGTTGCGATATTATTATGTATCGTTGCTGTTCTGATCGACCTATTCACAACAATAAGTATGATTATAGCTTTTCAGTTTTTGGGGGTCGTTTAATAAATTTGACTGAATCTGGAACTAAGACTAGAGGCGCATATAGTCACATTTAGTTAAGATACACTCTAACATCGCAGTTTCAGATTCAATCAACTGCTAGTAAAAAAATTATATCTAATGAACCTCATAGGCGGAAGTTTTAGCTAATTATCATCGAAAATAAGAAAAAACGACTGTCAGGTCAAAAGTTATATTATAGCCAGTGTCATTCAGGCTAATGTAAGGATTCTAATCATACCCCACACATCCAAATTGGTTCAGTCATTTAGAAGTAAAGAAACTCACATACTAATTTGCAGCACGTCACCTCTTCGCACATCTAAAAATAAAATCAAAATGTTAACTAATAACAAAAAATGGAAAAGATAATTAACCTATTTTGCATTTTAAGATGTTCTTATTCTTGTTTCAGTGGAGCACCAGGTGCAAATACAGCTCTGCTCCGGCCTTCGACGTGCACCGACGAATCGCCACCAAGCATAATGATATGCTCATCATCATCATGATCATCGTGTGGGTTGTAAGGTCGACAACCGACCTCACAAACCCTGGTGACACTGACTTGGCTCGTGTAACGACTAGATAGATAGCCGGGACCAACAACGTACTAACGTGCCTTCCGAAGCACTGAATTATCTTTCTTTTCGGACAATCTGGTGATTCAGCCTGCAATATCCTACCTAACCACACTGGGAAAGGTTTCACAAATAAATTTTTGCTTGACAGTGACCTCATCGAAATCTCGACCACTCGGCCACTGAGGCCATTATTATGCTTAAATATTATTTTTAGCTGGACAATAGATGGTGCTGAGAAAACATGGCTCTTTTTTCGAAGGAATCAAAAGAATAAAGCTTACTAAAAAGTTCGTTTTTTATCTTGCTTCATCTTTAGATCCATGATTTTCTGAACGCCATCTACCGCATTTCATTATATCTCAACTATATTTTTCTTTAATTTTTAGCTTTTAATTCATTATCCTAAACATCTATACTGATTATTTTCCTAGGGTAGCAATTAAAAAAAAAATTGTAATGCAACATTTTCAAAAGAGACCTACGGCGTAGCCGGGGGTGCTGGGCGCTCTTGTTTGAATTAATTAATAAATATTTATTCAACTCGAACACCACATTTCCAGAACTTATAATCTATCTATGATAATTAAATAATAATATTGTTTCATGTCTTGTAATATTTTTAGAACTGAAATATTAATTAAAATATGGTTAATTGTATTTTCTGTTTTTATTTGCAGTTTATTGATGAGAAAAACTGCCCCATAAATTTATTTATATTGACAAAATTATATTCTATTTATAAAGTGAAAAAAAAAAAAAAATGGTTTTTATTTTCTAACATTAAAAACAGAGGGCTGTCAGAGTCCTTGGTCACAGCGTACTATATAGGGGAGCGGCGCGGCGTGGAAATAGGTATATCTCTTCATTATGCTGCGACATTGCAAAAGAAAACGAATATAATGCGCTGTGACCTTCACCAGCTACAAATACAAATATATTTATTTGTGAAAATGGGTTTACAAAAAGATGTTACAAGCAAAGTAAGTAAGGCGTACAAAGTACATTGACTTAATTTTATCTAAAAGGAAATCATTTAAACTGTAATAACAAGATACTTTCGCCCACGTTCATCTATCTTAAAAATTGTTAAAGCGCGAAATCGCTCCCAGTAACGCCATCTATTATCACAATTTTTTTTCCTACTCCTAATAAAATTTACCAGTAACGCCATCTTCCGTCGAATAGCAGAATTAAAACATCACAAAGGGTTTCAAATGGTTTAGCGCCCACTAGTGTACAATATTAAAACTAGTAATTTTCACAATATAACCTATAAAATGATTTTTAACATGCTTTAGAGGACGTAAATTGCATTCGTTTGCATGTAATCACATGGATAATGTTAACATCCAACTATAGGTATGCGTTTCAACTCTAAAATCACATTAGGAACTGAGGTACAGACACAGACGTAAAATGGAGACTATTTGATTTTTGACACACTTAAAGAAAGAAAACGTGGAGAAACCAAATACCATAAGATAAAAGATCTAAATACCTACAATTTGGTACCTAATTTGTTGCAGTAGCCATAATACAAACGGAGATATCTTCGAAAAAAAATATCACGTACAGTTCAATTTGGCTTCTACGTTTAAACCCAATTGTAGATAGTATTTTATAAAAAAAAATAGAATTGTAGACAACTTTTATTGCAATCTTACTATCTTTATGCGCTTCAACTCTAAAGTTGCGTGAGAAACGGATATATATATCAAACAACATTTCATGTTCATCTAGATATTGAATCTAAGTTTTTACCAAATTAGAGATCACAGATTTTTTTTAAATTTTCATCATAGATAGCCTTTTTCAATACCTTTCTTTTGGTATGCGTTTTATTCATAAAGGTCAATCAGGACAGAAGATACAGGTCTTTCGTCTCAGCAGAATTTCTGAGAATATTTAAATTTTAGCATATTAATAGTTCACAGACATAAAAAAACTGCATATTATTTGATAGAAGATCTAAATACCTACAATTTGGTACCTAATTTGTTAAAAAAGTCGTATTACAAACGGAGATATAGTCAAAACAATAATTCACGTACAGTTCAATATGGCTTCTACGTTTTAAACCACTCGTAGATCACATAAAAAAAAAAAAAACAAACTGAGGATAGTTTTTGTCTCTATCTTACTATCTTTATGCAAATTCAAATCTAAAGTTGCATGAGAAACGGATATATATATATCAAAGAACATTTCATGTTCAGCTAGATGTTGCATCTAAGTTTTTACCAACTTAGAGATTATAGATTTTTTTAATTTTTTTATCATCTGTAGTGTTTTTTAATACTTTTATTTTGGTATGCGGTTCATTTATAAAGGTCGATCAGGAGTGGAGATACAGCTGAAACAAAATTCACCATCACCTATACATTAAGCCGAGCATACAATTTAATTTTTAACCTACTTGAAGATCATAAATATTTTTTATTTTTTTATCAGCTGTAGCCTGTTTGAATACCTTTCGTTTGGTATGCATTTCATTCATAAAGGTCGATCAGGAGGGGAGATACAGCTGAAACAAAATTCACCATCACCTATACATCAAGTCGAGCATACAATTTAATTTTTTACCTACTTGGAGATCATAAATATTTTTAATTTTTTTATCAGCTGTAGCCTGTTTTAAAACCTTTCTATTGGTATGCGTTTCATTTATAAAGGTTGATCAGGAGGGGAGATACAGCTGAAACAAAATTCACCATCACCTATACATCAAGCCGAGCATACAATTTAATTTTTAACCTGCTTGGAGATCATAAATATTTTTTGTTTTTTTATCAGCTGTAGCCTGTTTTAATACCTTTCTTTTGGTTTGCGTTTCATTCATAAAGGTCGATTAGGAGGGGAGATACAGCTGAAACAAAATTCACCATCACCTATACATCAAGTCAAGCATACAATTAAATTTTTTACCTACTTGGAGATCATAAATATTTTTTATTTTTTTATCAGCTGTAGCCTGTTTTAATACCTTTCATTTGGTATACGTTTTATTCATAAAGGTCGATCAGGAGGGGAGATACAGCTGAAACAAAATTCACCATCACCTATACATCAAGTCGAGCATACAATTTAATTTTTAACCTACTTGGAGATCATAAATATTTTTTATTTTTTTATCAGCTGTAGCCTGTTTTAAAACCTTTCGTTTGGTATGCGTTTCATTCATAAAGGTTGATCAGGAGGGGAGATCCAGCTGAAACAAAATTCACCATCACCTATACATTTAGCCGAGCATACAATTTAATTTTTAACCTACTTGGAGATCATAAATATTTTATATTTTTTTATTAGCTGTAGCCTGTTTTAATACCTTTCTTTTGGTATGCGTTTTATTCATAAAGGTCGATCAGGAGGGGAGATACAGCAGAAACAAAATTCACCATCACCATCAAGTCGAGCATACAATTTAATTTTTAACCTACTTGGAGATCATAAATATTTATTATTTTTTTATCAGCTGTAGCCTGTTTTAATACCTTTCGTTTGGTATGCGTTTCATTCATAAAGGTCAATCAGGAAGGGAGATACAGCTGAAACAAAATTCACCATCACCTATACATCAAGTTGAGCATAAAATTTAATTTTTTACCTACTTGGAGATCAAAAATATTTTTTATCAGCTATAGTTTGTTTTAATACCTTTCATTTGGTATACGTTTCATTCATAAAGGTCGATCAGGAGGGGAGATACAGCTGAAACAAAATTCACCATCACCTATACATCAAGTCGAGCATACAATTTAATTTTTAACCTACTTGGAGATCATAAATTTTTTTTTTTTTTTTATCAGCTGTAGCCTGTTTAAATACCTTTCGTTTGGTATGCGTTTCATTCATAAAGGTCGATCAGGAGGGGAGATACAGCTGAAACAAAATTCACCATCACCTATACATCAAGTCGAGCATACAATTTAATTTTTTACCTACTTGGAGATCATTTTTTTTTTTTTTATCAGCTGTAGCCTGTTTAAATACCTTTCTTTTGGTATGCGTTTCATTCATAAAGGTCGATCAGGAGTGGAGATACAGCTGAAACAAAACTCACCATCACCTATACATCAAGCCGAGCATACAATTTAATTTTTTATCTACTTGGAGATCATATTTTTTATTTTTTTATCAGTTGTAGCCTGTTTAAATACTGTTCGTTTGGTATGCGTTTCATTCATAAAGGTCGATCAGGAGGGGAGATACAGCTGAAACAAAACTCACCATCACCTATACTTTAAGCCGAGCATAAATTTTTTTTTTTCGCCTACTCAGAGATCATAGATTTTTTTATTTTTTTTATCGTTGTTAGCTTTTCTGAATACCTTTCTTTTGGTATGCGTTTCATTCATAAAGGTCAATCAGGAAAGGAGATACAGGTCTTTCATCTTAGCAGTATTTCTGAGAATATTTAAATTTTAGCATAGTAATAGTTCACAAACATGGAGAAACCGCATATCATTGGATAGATAACGTCAAAACCAACCGTTTGGTACCTTTTTTTTTTCTTTAGCTATAAAGGAAACGAAATTATGGTCAATTTAAAATAATGCGCATGGCTAAGCAGAGTCTCCGGGAACCTTTCGAGTTTTAGTATACGTGGAGATCGTAAATATTTTTTATTTGTCTTTTATTTGGAAGGATATTTCAGTAGCTACATTTTGATATGCGATTCGTTAATAAAGTCTTGTTAGAAACATATTTTTTAGCTGGACGAATCTGGCACCAAAAAACATTCAATGTTTATGACGGAATTTTTAGTGATTTCGCCTACTTTTTTGCTTGTTTTTGTGTTGAATCGATATTTAGAGACATTTTACTTATTATCTAGTCATTTGCCATCGATTTGGAGCTCTTTTTGGAAATTCGAATCTCCTCAATTTAGTCGGGTTATCAAATTCGTCTAACTTTTACTGCTAACTTCACATAGGTGACATCAATTGTCTGTTTTAACTGTAGTGAAGTTGGGCACCCAAGTTTTAAATGTCCCAAGCCCTTAAACAAATGTTCGGACTGTAATTTTATCGGACACAATTCTGCTAACTGTCCTAGAAAAAGAAATAACACTAGTGGTAGTAATAGTACTACCACCAGTGCCAATACTGGTGATATTGGAGGTAGTCAAAGTAAACCCAAAAATGTACTTGAAGTTTCTGTTGATGAAATTGACAATGATAAATATAAAATAATTATTAAAATAAACAATAAAAATATTCTTTGTCAAGTAGATATGGGCAGTCAGGCAACGTTAGTACGAGAGTCAGAAGCTCGCAGTCTGGGATTAAAATGGGAACCAATAAATGGGCCACTGTTGAAAGGGTTAGGAAATGTACCTTATTTACCTATAGGTAGAACTATGGAAACAGTGGAAGTGCAAGGCATAAGTGAAAAACATGTGGAAATATTTGTAGTAGATGATTCACTTATAAATACACCTGTTTTACTTGGCCATAGTTTCACGGAGCGTCCGTCGATCAAAATTATTAAAACTGCAACTGATTTGCAGTTTGAACGTATCGATTGTAATGAGGAAATTAAAATAATTTTAATGGCTAAGGATAATGTAGTAGTGGAAGTAGGAAAAATGAAAACTATCTCGGTGCGATCTGAGAATATAATTTGTGGGAATATTTACGTAGGAGGATCAGTAAGAGGACACTCTGGGACCGAATATTATTTATTACCGGGTGAATATCAAATTGTAAATGGTGTGGGCAACTTGCTTATTCAGAACGTCGGTTTTAATGAGGTAAACTTCAAGAGTGGCACTCTTATTACTAGAGCTAGAACTATATCCCGAAGGCCTACCCTTGATGTGTTACGAATAAAAATAGAACAAAAAGAATTCGAATCAAATAAAATTAACTACGGTGATCAGCAGCTTACTATTAAGGAAAAACAAGAATGCCAGAATTTACTTTCGAAATACAAAGATTGTTTTTCAAGTGGGTTGCACGATTTAGGATTCACAACAGCAACCGAAATGAAAATCTATCTTGAAGATTCAACCCCTGTAGTCTACAGACCATACCGTCTTTCGTATTCCGAACGCCAGCATGTCCAAGGTATGGTACAGGAGATGCTTGAAAATGGTATTGTGCGAGAGTCCAACTCTCCTTACGCAAGCCCCATAGTGATTGTAAAAAAAAAAACGGGAGAAAAGCGCTTATGCGTGGATTATTGCGCTTTGAACAGGCTAACAAAAAGAGATCACTATCCCTTACCACGCATAGAAGATCTCCTGGATCAACTTGCTGGGCATACAATATTTACGACTTTAGACCTCGCATCTGGCTACCACCAGATAGCTATAGCCGAGGACTCTAAGGAGAAGACTGCTTTTGTCACGCCCGATGGGCAATACGAGTACAATCGTATGCCCTTCGGGCTGGCAAACGCCCCTGCCGTTTTTCAACGGGCAATCCACAGGATCTTGAGCAAAACAAAAGTGCCTTACCTTGTTGTCTATATGGATGACATTTTAATTCCATCCAAAACCTTTGAAGAGGGACGACAGCGTCTTGAGGAAATATTTTGCTTATAACGGGAGGCTGGCTTAACCCTCAAATTGGAAAAATGCAATTTTTTTCAAAATCGTTTATCTTTTCTTGGGTTCGAAGTAGATGGGTCAGGAATTCGTCCAGGGCTGCAGAAGTCGCAAGCGGTCTCCAATTTTCCGCGACCTCGTAACCAACATGAGGTGAGACGGTTCTTGGGATTAGCAGGGTTTTTCAGAAGGTTTGTGAAAAACTTTGCACAGATAGCGTGTCCATTGACAAGCCTTCTGAAAAAAGAGACTGCTTGGCAGAGGAGTGAAACCCAAGAAAATGCATTCGAGTCTTTGAAACGGGCATTAATTGAAAGACCATTATTGACCCTATATGACCACAGTGCCGAAACTCAGCTGCATACCGATGCAAGTAAGAGTGGCTTGGGTGGCATTCTACTGCAAAGGAAAGGTAGTGAGCCCTGGGCCCTGATTTTGCTAAATTTCAGAATGTCAAATGGCTTTATTAGGCTATACGGCGAAAATGAACAAGATTCACTGATGTTTTTATACGTAGTCATAAAATTAAAATGGTTAGGAACTTCAATGTATCGCGACCTTGTCACGTCTATTTCACGCTTGATTGAAATCATTTCAACGGGATCCTTATTCTGGAAATAGGAATACGTAACCATTTTCTCTGTCCTGCTTGTCTTGTATTATAGCGACAAAGACAAACAAAATCCATTCCGAACATAAAACAATGATTCCGATATCGTAAATAAAATTCGATTTTCATAGACTAAAGATGCAATAGTTCATTTCGTTCATTCAATGAAGTAATATTTAAGGTCTACTCAAACACAACCACGCCACTTTAAAAACGCCTAAGACATTAACATTTTATTATTTTAATATTGTTTCCATCCCCGACTAGATTTTTAGACCACAATATTTTTAATTTTACAAACTTAACATATTTAACTTGCAATATTTCGAATGCTTCTTCCGTGAAGCAAGTGTATCTGCATCATGGTTTGCTCGCTTTAATCTTGTAACTGAATTTTGAACCAAATCTTGAACCAAATCCCTCTCAATTTTTGACGTTTGAATATAATTCTAATTATTTTTATTAAAGTTTGTATAGCCGTCATAGCAGCAGAGTCGATGCCTTTGAAAAGTGGTGTTGGCGTAGACTGCTTTACGCATACCATGAACTGGCATGAGGACGAACGCCACTATACTCCAAGGGTCAAAAATAATTATGCGGTTTTCGAAATATGCTAAGAACAGGCGTGAAAGTAAAAGGCGTTTACAGATTTCGTCGATATTTCACAGAGCTATTCTTCTTTGTCTTCACCACTATCCCACTTTAGGTGGGGTCGGCTCTCCGTATCCTTCGGCGCTATGACAATCTGGATGAAGTGAAAATATCCGTGGGATTTTATTTCGTTTTGAATTGCACTCTCATTTATTTTGAGTACCTACTGTTAATTCTCTTTTGCTTGAGATTTTCTTGTTTTTTTGTCTAACCGTAGTACTTCATGAAGTACGTTGAAATTGTCAAAATCCAAGGCATGAATTTATATACTTAAAAAAAAACTCGCAATACAAATGAACTCTTTGCTTGCCATATTAATGACTATTGGTCTAAAAATCGTCAGCACTATCTTTGTACACTTTTAAATACATCTCCACGAAAACGCCTCATTGTTTTTGTATCCGGAGAAAATACAGTGTGAGGAGACCTTTACTTAATATTGATATATGCATTATGAAAAGGAACTCTTTTCTACATAAGAAAACGCATAAGCAAAATGTCACGATCATGTCATGAATGCTTCGCTACGATGCGTGTCAATAATCTTTGTTAAAACTAAATTTAAAAACGCATTGCAAAAATACGTACACGAGTAAAACTAAGAAAAAAAATAAGACAATACAATGGAAGATGGTAATAGTCGCAGCACAGTAACATTGGAGCAAATGAACATTGCTTACATAGTTGGAAGATCATCGCAGCCTGGTTTTGATAATCTGTATCTCTTTATAAATTGATTATCGTCCAGCTCAAAAGCCCAGTGAATTTTTCTTGTCTGCAAGTTCTCGTGTCACACATGCGACTTATCAACTGCATCGGTTCTTTGAAGTAAATTATATTGCGCCAGAAACATTTTTAACAAAGTTTTTCTAATATTTGGAGGACCAAGGTAGTTGATATCATCCAGAAGTGTAGCAAACTGAAGTGGCAGTGTGCTGGCCACGTCTGTCGCAGAACCGATGAGCGTTGGAGCAGACGGGTTCTCGAATGGAGACCACGTCTCGGGAAACGTGTGTGGGACGCCCCCCTGCCAGGTGGACTGATGACCTGAGGAAGGTCGCTGGTGGTGGCTGGATGAGGAAAGCGGGTGATCGTGCATTTTGACGTGCCCTTGGGGAGGCCTACGTCCAGCAGTGGACTGCTATAGGCTGATTGATTGATTGACTAATATTTATATATGATTTAAAAAAAAACAATTAAAAAATAATCAAATAAATCAATTATAAAATATTTATACAAACAAAAGTTCCCGCCCACAGGCGGTTGTATCTAGAAATCACTCACAGGTTTATGAATCAATTTGAGATATTTAATTTCTGTAACTCGTGAAATACCTAGGTCATAGTTTATTTCAAAAGAAATATTTATTTCGTTTTAGGGTTTCGTATCATAAAATAATAAAAACTTTATTTTCCAATCTGACCTAATGGGCGCGGACTAGAAGGAAAAAAGAACTTGGATGTATTTGAACTCCTAGGTCAAGTTTGTTGTGATTGCTTATAAAAAACCGATGATGGTCAATAAATTCATCCATCAACTCCATTTTGTAGAGTTTCATAGCATAAAATGACAAAATAAGCATTTTTTTAAATAAGCTTTGACCCCACCCCCACAATCCTTCCTGCCACAAAACTATACTACATAATTATACTATATTTTTGTACTTGTTATAAAAAATAAATATTTTTGAATTTGTGTTATACATGTTTTTGTTTTAACGCTAACAATAAAAATTTTAAAGTTTATTCGTTTATTGTGGTTGTTAAAACTATTAAATTATTTTTACAAGTAAGATCTAAAGATACAATCATCATCATCTTAAAAAAAAACATTTGATAGTATAGTGCAATATAATTATTATAAATGGCGCCACTCATCTATTAGAAATTACAAATATTATATTTTTATTAAGTGTCCGACAAGTAACCTTCAATAAGCTGGTCCGATTCGTACTTGGCCTGTTTTTATTGGTAGTCCCATAGACTTAGTTTTTTTTTTTACATATTATGTCTATGGGTGGTCCTACTATTTTTATTTGTGATTGTCAGTTGATCCAAACAGTTTGTTTAAAAAGTATCCTACCAGCCTAGGTTTTTCTTGTATATAAAACGACCTATGTGTTTTAAATAAGTTGGAGTTCCTAACTATAGCCACTTTTTGGCTTTACCGTCAGACCCAGGCTATAATTTTTGACGACGTTATGTTTATGAATTGAAAAGTTCCTACAGGCGCTTTCCAGCTGCTACATGCTACATCGGTCTCTAGACACCATCTAAGTTTATTCATAGTATCAGTCGAGGCAAATCGAGCACAAACACGTCAAGGTTGTGTTAAGTAAAGAAGTTCCTATGACCACCTTTCAGCTTCATCATCAGACCCTGGACACCATCCAAGACTCCTAAGACAATCCAATTTGTCATGACACATCCAATGAGCCCTTGCTTGGTTATTTTTTATACTATGTAGTTGGGTACTTTACATGGCTACCTTCTTCCTCCTTTTAGAAAAGTCACATTTAGAAAAGCAGTCGCCGTAGCCGAAATCGGCATGGAAGTTATATATATGGCTACCTTCTTCTTACCTGGCTACCTTTTTACAATCTGGAGACTACAAAAATGATATTCCTGGGGCGGGAGCCTAATGATCTGTCTTACAGGTTTTCCTAGTACGGACACCAGGCTCTCACATCGCAATAGGCTGTATTAGATTAAGTTTTTAGCAAGTTAACTATTTTGGGAGAGCAAATATTTTTTTATTATTATTATGACTATTTTTAGACAATAAACAATTTAACCAGAAAGCTGATCTAAAACGCGTGTTGTAAATAAAAGCGTTAAATAATTAAACTTTATTTCTACTGACAACGCTACTAAAACACCGAATATTTATCAAAAAATGAAAAGATACTCTAATACAAAGAGATATGTGCCGTTTTGTATTTTCTTTGGCGAAAGCTTTACGACTTTTGTTATATTCAAACAAATGAATGACCTTGTGAAATTCTTCGTGTCATTTCTGCATTTGATTGAAATGCAGAAATGTAGTAATTTCAATTTTTGACAGAAATTTGGTTCTTATTCTGGAAATTTCAATCAAAATTGAATGAAAGATTGACGAATCCTTCAAACGATTTCGTACACACACACATATGCAAAATATAAAACGTAATACACTGATGTTCTCTAAGAAGAATGTTTTCTAGTCGTGAATTAAATACGCAATTTATGATATCTTTTCCGCGTTTTGTCGCCGATACAAAATTTGGGACCCTATGATTTCAACTTTGACATAAGAAATTAGTGCGATCGGGCCCCTGGAGACCGGTCGCTTATTATAGCCGTCAGACTAGCACCGACGAACAAAAACTTCACGCATTCGAGCTTGAAACACTCGCAGTCATAAGTGCATTAAACAAATTTCGAACCTACCTTTTAGGAATTAAATTCACCATAATCACCGACTGCAGTGCTTTACGCTCCACATTTAGTAAAAGAGACCTGATCCCCCGCATATCGAGGTGGTGGATCCAGTTTTTAGAATACAACTGCACTGTCGAATATCGCCCTGGTGAGAAGATGGTCCACATAGATGCGCTCAGTAGAGCAGCCATTTCAGATGAAAATGAACCCGTACACGTGCTTGATATTTTAACCGTTAAAGTGGAGGACTGGATCTCTACTGTACAGTCGTCTGATAATGAAGTCCGACGGATCAAAGACATTTTACAAGATCCTGAAACGTCAAATAATGCGGCAATTTTCAAAGAGTATCAACTCAAAAATGGACGCGTGTTTCGAGTTATTGATAATGGCGAACTAAGGTGGCTTGCGCCAAGAGGCGTCCGCTGGCAATTGTTGAAATCAAATCACGACAATGTCGGTCATTTTGGGTTTGAAAAGACCTTGCAGCGGATTAAATCCCAATTTCGGTTTCCGAAGATGCGCAGATTCATAAAAAAATATGTGTTAGCGTGTCTAGAATGTGCGCACCATAAAATCCCTTGAAGAGCCAAAGAGGGTACATTACACCCGATTCCAAAGGTAGACGTGCCACTACATACCTTACATGCAGACCATCTTGGTCCATTTCCACGCAGCAAACATGGCAACACATATATATTAGTAATCGTGGACTCATTCACTAAGTATGTTTACTTATCGGCAGTTCGTAGGGGAAACCTTCATGACCGTCCCTGGTTTTGTACGCCACGTTTTTGATGTACATGGTTTACAACGAATACGCATTCATTCAATATGAGGATGCCTAAAAAGTTGCATCCAAAAACAGGTCTGTACAAAAAGTGCTCGTGCAGTTTTGAACGCAACTGTTTTGGTACGCCGCGTTTTTCTAAGCCAATGATTACAAATGTCAAAATAATGGCTCGACTTTAGGAAACTGTATTTTTTCGCTGCTTTTTACTGGGCACCACCCGAAGGGGGGGATTTGGGGGGCGCAGCCCCCCGCTATAAAAAGAAATCCACCCAGAAAGAATACACTTTGGTTAGGTTAGGTTAGACTGTTGTCAACAACAGGTGGAGGGAGACGAGCGAGCGCAGCGAGCGTGCCGCGGCAGCGGCCGGCGACCGCAGGAGATTACTTCTCAAAAAGGCTAATGGTTGGAAAATTCGAGTGCGGAAAACGTGGACGGCAAAAATATGGTTGCAGAAAACGGGTCGGTCATAATCTGCTCGCACCGTTTTTCCCGTCCAAGGCAAGCATGTAGTACACAAAAAACTGTCTGTACAAAACTGTAACACGAAAAACGGTCTGTACAAAACGGAAACAAGCATGAACCCCACTCGTTCGTAGTACCAAGACCAAGGCTAGCATTAAAGTTTTTAGGACTTTCTTCAGTTTATTTGGATCCCCCTCACGACTTGTTACCGACCGGGGCACGAGTTTTACCAGCAAGCGGTTTAGGGCTTTTGTACATTCAGTAGGAGTTAAACATATAATGAACTCTGTAGCAACACCGCGTGCGAACGGCCAGGTCGAGCGGTATAACCGCACGATCTTGGCTTCGCTAGGATCTATAACTCACGACGCAAGGGATGACACTTGGGATACTTATTTGCCGGATGTGCAATTAGGTATCAACACTTCGGTGCATGATGTGACTTAAAGAACTCCGACTGAGTTACTTTTTGGTCACCGGGTGGGAAACCCATCTCAAGGTATATTGAATAGTGTATCGAATGAAATTAGTGCAGGTAAAGTGAACGAAACCATTGACGAAATCAGATCAGAGGCTACGCGTCTTATAGAGAAAAATCAAGCTAAAAATAAAGAAAGATTTGACAGGGGTCGTAAAGCTGTAACCAGTTATACAGAGGGTGATTTAGTTCGGGTAATCAGGGCAATAGCGGGAGGCACAGGCAAATCAAAGAAATTAGAATCCAAATGTCAAGGGCCCTATAGAATTAAAAAGATTCTTCCGAACGACCGATTCCTTATTGTCGATACACCTATAACTCGTAAAGGTAAACCGTACGAAAACGTGGTCTCAGCAGACAAAATATTCCCATGGATGAGTTTTAACGCACCTGCTTGCTCCTCAAGTGATGACAGTGATGATAGTGCCGCGACTTAGATTGTTTAAATGTTATTTTTAAATATGATTTATTTTAGACTTTAGTCATTAATTGATTTATGAACCTTATATAAATATAAATGTATTAATGATGCCAAATAGTAGAACAAATCTGATATTTTATTATAAGAGCTAATAATAGTACTATAAGTTTGTTGAGTTTTTTTTAAGATATTGGGTTTATTTGGAAGATTGATATTATCTACAGGCAATTATATGGTATCTGAGCATTGACTGTTGCTAAGCGTAGGATTATTATTATTTTGGGATACATGATAATTGAATTAATGTGATAATTTGATAGTTGAATTGAGGATATACACGTAAGGAATACAGTGAGGGTGTTTTATAGCACAGGGCAGGATTGGCAAGGATAGCCGCCCAGGAGTGTTATAAAACACGCAGCTTGTGTCATTAGCGTGGTGAAGGAAGTAGCCCCTTTTGCCGAGCTATAAGATTTAAGAGGATGAAGATAAAGTTTGGATGGAAGGATAAGAAGATTAAAGTGAGGGTGCATTCGTAACACAGGGCAGGAGTGGCGAAGATAGCCGCCCAGGAGTATTACGAATCACGCAGCTTAGGCATAATAGTGGATAGAAACTTGCCTAGCTATATTATAATAAGTGGTTTAAATTTAAGGTTGTGATTGTGAATAATAATTGGAAACGAAGGGACTCGTTTATGTAAAGGATGGCCGACTGTAACAAACCGTAGACATTTGCATTGTTGGGTCGGTCTGGTCGAAGTTTCGACTCCTCTAACATTTTTGTGAAGTTTCTTCTATTGTTAAAAAAGCGCAACACTAAAACGTCAACTGTCATGTTCGGTCGGTTTTTTCTTTGAATCCCGCCAACAACGATGTCAAGTAGAAGATCTTCGGATTTAGTACTTAATTTTGGCTATTCTTAGTGTGAATATACGAGTTATTTAAATCTTGTGAGTTTTTCCTGAAATTCCTTTCTGAGCGTCACAATAGTGGATGCATTAAAATTAAAGGAAGTACACAACGTTTAGTTCAGCGTGTTCAAAATTCATGTGCTCGTTTTTGTTTTAATGTTCCTTCGCGTACTCATGTTACCCCGTACTTGAATAAGTTTGATGTTCTGAAAATGGAGGCACGCCAAAGGTTACATTTGTCCTGTCTTTTATTCGACGTGGTACATTTCGGTAAACCTGCTTATTTACTTACTTTGTTTTGACAAGTGCGGTGCTTGGGCTAGGCCCACATCGCTCGTTTTCAGTGTACCAAAACACCGTACTGCAGCATTTCGCGGGAGTTTCGGGTATCGGGCGAGCAAGTGTTGGAATGATATACCTTCACCTATTCGTGAAACAATACCTAAATGTAAATTTAAACGTTTGTTTAAACAATTTTTACTGACAGATCAAAAGCAGAAATCTACCTACATCTATCCAACACTTTAGCTTGCTCAATGCCTGGTGACGCGCTTTTTGGCACGTTTTGTAACTGTTATTGATACTAGTTTTAAGTTGTCTTTTTATTTTATTTTATTTTTTGTCTTTTGTTTGTGGAAATATGTTTTTGTTTTGTCTTGATTTGTTTGTTTAAAACTGTGTAGTCTGTTTTTCGTGGGCGCTTTTCGCTCACTCTCACTTCTAGGGTCACGACTGAAAATCAGCATTACTGGCCAGGCTAGTGACAGTATGCTGAGTCGGCACCTTTTTAGCATAGTTACTCTTATTGTTGTTGTTCCTTGTTCATTTGTGTTTAATCTGTATTGTGCTGTTTTAAATGTTATCATTTGTATTGTGTGCTATGCTGAATAATGCCGAATATGCGTGACCAGTTTAAGACTGAAAAAATGCAGCCAAAACTTTACTCATTTTATTTTAAATGTTTATTACCAGAACTGATTGACCTTCGATTTCCTAGAAAAATAGCAGTACGTGAAAGAGAGTTAAAATAATAATCATAATCTATGTAAACAATAGGAAAAAAATAAAAAAGTACAATAATAAACAATAAATAAAAATAATAAACAAAAAAATTGATACATAACTTTTTTATTTATTCACCTTACAAATCTTTACAGACGATTCAATAAATTAATTCACAGACGTAAACTTTTTCATGAATTTATTTGTAACTTTTAGTATCAATCGATATATCGATATTACTTTCTCCTCCCTAGGCGAACATAATATCGATGACACCTCCAACATTACTACAATTTTACCCTGCCCCCCGACCCGTATCGTGCGATAGAGAGAGTTGCAACTCAGGGAGGAAATTACTTACATTTCCTTTTTTAACACGTTTTTATTAACTCGCTTTCTTGTCCGTCTGTTTGTTTGTTTGTTTGTTTGTTGGTTCGGTCCAAATCTTGCAACCCATTTTTAGAGCACTTGCTGTCGTTCGATTGTGCTGAGATTTGGTACACTTATGTAACCTCGATGACAGTGCAATATTATGGTACCATGGAGCTGGTCTGATGATGGATGGAACCCGAAGCTGACCATAGGAGCACTTACATATGCAACATAATCTTGTCATGTTTGGGCTCGTTGGATTTGTCTTGATAAGATCTTTAGTCATTTTATACTTTTTGTGCGCTAAAAACGTTTTATGTTAAAAAATGTTTTTTACTTTAATAATTATTAAATATTGTTTCGGGCCTTAACTGTTTTAACCAAAGACAATTTCGGTCTCATTTGATTCATTATACCTTAATTTACGCTTGTACGTTTTTTTAGTAATTCAGTTTAGTTTAATTAAAAAATAACAATAATTACCATGTAGTTTTAAGTAAAAAAATGCGACATTTAGCTGCTAATAACTTATATCGTAAGCAATATTTATATAAATTAAAAACGTACAAGCCTAGTTTTTCATTATATCTACAAAATATCCAAAAATTATGAAAATTGAACAATTTTTAAGGGGTGAAAAGCGTTAAGGCTTTTTGTATGAAAATTTACAGCTTCACAATCCTCTTAAAGTGTGAAATTTTTAATTTTTTATTGTTATTTTTTTTGTGTCATAATAAACAGGTTTTAAAAGTATCCTCGGCCATTTTTTTGCGTCTTTACAATATTACACGATACTCAGTCCATCGAGGACTACACGATAATAGCAAAATCGTCCACCGGACTTAAATGATAAATTAACGAGCATTTTTGGCGATTTTCACTCCTCCATAAAAACTGCTGCGGCCGATTGCACCCTCTAAGCCTCAGCTTTATGAGATCACGAGAGCGTGTTCTTTCCAAATATCATGAAGAAAACCACCAGTTTTGATGATATCGGTCTTAGACGGGCGGACGTACTAATTATAATATCTGTGCTAATTGGGGCCTGATAAAGAGTTAAACGAACATAACTTCTGTACGCTAGTACTATTACAATAAGTATATTCTGTGACTAGGAGTGCAACAATAAACATAGAACTAGAGTTCATTATTCTGTTCTTTCACGTAAACGGAGTGGTAGGTAATATACGGCGGTCGATTGGAGAGGCCGCGCTGTGCGTGTTATTTTCATTCTTATCCTCTTTTTTTTTTACCTTTACTTTTACGTTTCTTACTATTCTTATTACGATTCTTTTTATACTTTTCTTTTTTTTCTTTTTTCTTTCTTTTCTTTTCTTTTTTCTTTTTTTGTTGCTTTGTTTTAGTTGCTTGATTTAGATTTTTATTACCTTGTGTTTTACCTACTTGTCCTTTGTTTGGCTTTGGAGTTTGTTTATTTTGATATTTCCCTGGTTGGCGTGGAGGTCTCTGGCTTTGATTTTGCTGGTTTTGATTGTTTTGATGGTTTCCTGGTTGGCGTGGAGGTTTTTTGCCTTGATTTTGCTGGTTTTGATTGTTTTGATGGTTTCCTGGTTGGCGTGGAGGTTTTTTGCCTTGATTTTGCTGGTTTTGATTGTTTTGATGGTTTCCTGGTTGGCGTGGAGGTCTCTGGCTTTGATTTTGCTGGTTTTGTATGTTTTGATGGTTCCCTGGTTTGCGTGGAGGTTTCTCGCCTTGATTTTGTTGGTTTTGATTTTGCTGGTTTTGACTTTGCTTGTCTGGATTTTTGTTATTTCCAGGACCAGATCCCTTTGGTGGTTTTTTATGATGTTTGTTTACATTCCGGTATGGTCCTAAGGTGACTTTCGCTTTATATTTTTTTGGTGGTTTTGGTGGTTTTGGTTTTAGAGTTGCTGTATTTTTTATCTGTTTTGGTGCTTTTGTTTGCGTAAATGCTTTTCTTTTTTTTGTAGTATGTTTATATACTTCTTTGTTACTGACCTTTTTATCTTTTTTAAATTCCCTGTTTGGTTTGTTAACATCGTTTTGTTTTTTGTGTGGTCTCGGTATATTTTCAAACTTTTCTCGGTTCTTTTGAGCGAGTTCTTTCTTTTGCTTATTAAGTTCCCGTTCTTTTTTAAGTTTTTCGAGTCTCTTTTCTCTATTTTTTAGTTCTCTTCGTCGCTTTTTGAGTTCCCGTTCTTGTTTTTCGATCTGTCGGTCTTTTTTTAGTTTTTCATGTATTTTATCTTTTTTTAATTGTATATCGCTCTTTTTTTCTTTTCTTTTATTTGATTTTTGTCGATGATTTTTTTTCTTATCTTGAGCTGGTGTTTGTTGTTTTTTCCTTCGTTTCCTTGTTACTTTTCTTTTCGTCGTATTTCTCGTCCTTCTTTTTCGTGTTGGCTTGGTTTTTCTCGTCCGTTTTGTTTTTGTTGTTGTTGATGTTGTCTTTTCTGTCGTCGTTTTCTCATCAGAAGTTTGCCTTGAATCGCTACCACTATCGCTACCACTTTCAACACCACTTGTTTCACTACTGACAGTATAACTTTCTACGCTTTCACTACTGTCAGTATCATCATTTATGTTTTCGTTACTGTCAGTATCATCTTTTATGTTTTCGCTACTGGCAGTATCATATTTCATGTTTTCGCTACTGTCATTATCATATTTTACGTTTTCACTACTGTCAGCATCATTTTCTGTGTTTTCCGTTTCTTTCCCAGAATTTGGTGGATTCGATAACATATTTTCAATGGTGCTTACTGCTTCCTCTAATACCTCTAGCTCATTTCGAATTTTCGTCTTATCGTCAACAATTTTTTTTACTTGTACCGATACCTCTTTTGTTTTGTTGTTTATCATTTCCATTGTAGAATGTCTTAAGTCCATAAACTGTCCTAGTTTTTCTCTATTTCTTAAAGCATTTGGGTGTTTACTATCTAATAAACGGTATAAATCTCTAAAAGTTTCGAAATATTTATTTCCTAATGTTTCGTATTCCGTTTTCGTAATGATTGACACGGGATTAATTATATATTTCGCTAACTCTTTCAAGTATAACATTAAATACCAAAACTGGTTTTCTTTCTTTTTCACCATCTCATTTTCAATATTACCCTTAAATGTTCGGTCCCAAAGGACAAAATCAAATGTGTACCTAAAATCTCCACCAATTTCGGCATACAAATTCCACCATAAATCTGCAATATTGTTTGTATTTTTTCTTGAATAACAGTAATTATTTGGTGTAAACTTTTTAACTTTCCCTCTTTCGCTACTGAAACAATCAGTACCTGTGTGTTTTTCAGGTATTGGTCTCTCATTTTTAATTTTAACTGGATAACTAGTTATATTCCACTTCCATTCTTTATCCTGGTTAAATCTTTTACTTACTATATAATTAAAATCTGAATGTTTCTCTCGTAAATTTGATACCAACCTTCTCACACCCAAACGCAACCAATCTTTAATATCAGGCTCATCCTGGTTGGGTGGTTTTGAAAGAAAATGTTTTCGGTCATAATATGGATGTAACGCGAAGGTAAAGTCTAATGTCAACAATATCATAATATACTTTATATTTCGGTATTTGGATGCCATGTTTCTGGAACAAAAAAAAAACATATTAACAGAATGTTGCATAACATTAAGTAGGATTTAATCTTTCGACCACCACGACGTATATTCGACGCACTTTACCACCGCGAGGAAACCTGCAAAGGTTATGTTTGAATACAACTTACCCGCACTGGGCCAGCATGGTCGACTATGGTCTGTTCACCTTAATTCAAGGTAGGCTCCAGCCCCTCGGTGGGGACGCATACGAGCTGATGATTGATGATGATCTTTGCAGATATTTGAGCATGAACTTGAATATTCATATCTATCAGTCATAGATAGATTGTCAAATCACATTTACAAAACTGCTAGCACAGATAATACCCTCAAAACTCGGGCTAATCTTCGGGTTATTTTGTTTCCTCTGTTAGCTCACTAGATGGTGCTATGTGCGCACTGACCTACAAAATTGCGCAGATACGAGTACACCATCTAGTGCCAAGTTGACGACCTTGAGAGCGCCTTTATTATAAATATACTTCTTTTATTGTTTTCTATTTGTTATTATTTGAATCTTTTCAAAAATCGTTACTACTAATGCAAGAAGAAAACATCGCTGAGTCAAGGGCCAAGTTTGATAAATATTACAACTTTTAGATCATAGATGTCGCTGTATGTGTGATATGTCACAAACAATATAACTATTAGACGATAGATAGCGCTGCAAATGATAACGATTGCTTAGACTCTACGTAGTGCCAATGTTGTCACTAGATGTCATCATCATCACTAATTTAGAACAAAATTTTCGTACTAAGGAATGAGACCCCGTGCCGCTAGCTAAATAACTGTTTTAATTAGACTTGGGTAATGTTACTTTAGTCGCTAACGTGAGAAATGAATATGGTAAGGTGAATAAACATAGGAGAAGAGGGCCTAAAGCGGGTAAGCTAAGGTTTGAAGTCCAATAAAACTTTTTGGCTTTAAGTGTTAATACATAAGAAAAAAATTATCTGACTTCAAAATAAAATGACGTAGTACCTTGTACCATGTTAAGACAAATCGAACGAGCCCAAACACGACTAGGTTGTGGTGTGTATTTAAGGAGTTCCTATGGCCACCTTCCGGCTCCATCATGAGACCCTGGACATCACGTATGACTAAAGATCTTGTTAAGACAAATCCAACGAGCCCAAACACGACAGCTTGTGTTGTGTATTAGAGGAGTTCCTATGGCCACCTTCCGTCTCCATCATCAGACCAGCTCCATGGTACCATAATATTGCATTGTCATCGCGGTTACATAAGTGTACCAAATTTCAGCAAATTTTAATGGCAGCAAGTGCTTCAAAATTGAGTTGCAAGATTTCGCCCGAACATACACACACACACACCCACCCACCCACATACAGTGCAAGCTAAATAAAAGCTTGTAAAAAAGTCATCTGAGACCCGCTTTGCCCTGGTGCCTAAAGTGGGTACATAAGTCGTTTAGGCAAAACATTACGTTAAAGTTATAGTTACGAAATTTTAAAAATAAATTCAAATTCTTTATTGCGTTCATGTTGTATTGTTGTATACCTACAGGTCTTAAGAGTACAAAAGAAGTTTCAAACATGAGCCCTGCGAGGGCACTGCAAATTGGTTATCACAAAATAGAACTTATCATAACTAATTAAACATATTTTACATTTAATACATTTACAACCGTAACAAATTAAATATGTACCTACTAAGATTTAGAACTTATCCTCTAGAAACTCCTGCAGTGTGTAATAGCATTAATTTAGAAGAAATGTCTTTATTTTTTTTTAATTTCTGAACGTTTTCTATATTCTTTATTTCTTCTGGAATTTTGTTATAGATTTTTACAGTCATTGCAAAAGGTCCTGAACGAAGCATTTGTAATTTTGAAAAGGGTATGCCTAGTCTGGTTTGCGGTCGCAAGTTTTGTGGTCGTAAGTATTTTGGGAAGAGACGGTTATTTTTCTTTGCAAAAATGCATGCTTCTAAAATATATATACATGTAAGAGATAAAATATTTAGGTTTTTAAAATCTAGACACACGGCAGTGTGTCCGCCAAGTTCGCAAAAGAAAAAGGTGACGACGCACCAGTGTGTTATATTACACGAACCATTACGAGCCAATTTCAACCCCCTTTCAACTTGAAACTTTGCGCATAGTCTAGTTACCTAGAATTCCAAATATAGATAAATAGATAGATAGATAAATCGTTTATTTGTAAATGCAATACACAGTTTTTGCAGCATGCTAAAAACATTAAATATAACGTAAGACTTAAGCGAGTGTACCACATCCACAAAACGGCAACGGTTAGCACAGTGCCACTGCGCTGTTATTCTGTTATATAATGAATGCCACTGCGCTGTTATATAATGAATGTAGCTCTTGCCATTCCCGAGATATTGATGTCCGAAATTCGCTATTTTTATCACTCACTTATCACTCACTCACTCACTCATCAAAATGTTAGACTACTTCCAGGTGACCTAGGAATTCGAGATTTGGCATCAAGGTAGGTGTCATTGGACGTATATAAAGGGAAAAAAGAGAAAGCTCAAAATTATGTTTTATTTTAGGAGACAATAATAATAAGCGATAAAATGCGGAATGCATTAATATGCGGTTTCTTTAAAGCATTTAGTATGCAAGCTAGGTAGAGGCTAGGTGAAAAAATAACTTTGTTTTCTAATTTATTATAGGTAGGTAGTTTTATAAGCGTTTAGATGACTATTAAGACCCCAATTGTTAATTAAAAGACAAAATTGCTTTTATTAGGTTCATTAGTAATAAATAATGTAATGCCTGAAACAAATGATGATTATTATTATTATTATTAAATCTTGAAATTCAATTTTAACCTACTTTTGATTGTAGTATTATTTTGAAATTTTGTAGGTTTGTGTTATTCGCATGACAATACAATAATTTAGCACCATCGAGCTGATCTGATGATGGAGTCAGGAGCTGGAAGGTGGAACTCTTGTATAGTTACTAATGTCATGATTTTTAATTATTGTTGTGGGTTTTTAATTATTAAATTAGCACTTTTAAAGAATGTTGGTCTGGCCACACCGGAAATTGCCTCTGATTGGTCTTGATTTCTTATTGGCGTGTTATTGGACCAATCATAGGCAACCACGATTTCGGATCTTTTTGGCGGGGACGGTTTGGAAGTGGGAGTTCAGTCAGTCAAATGGAGGCATTGAGTCGAAAATTTTGTTTGAGTGCGGTCGAGTGAAGTGGAAAAGCTGAATTCGTTGTAAGAATATTAATTAACAATAAAAAAGAAGTTAAATTGTTTTACTGAGTTTTACTCTTCATCAAAACTCAGAAGTGACAATACCTGCAGCCCACAAAGGTATGTACCTACCCATCTTATATAAGAAATTTATTGATTTTGACCCGTTATGTACATATACATACATATAAATAAATTATGCACGACAGTCGGCAGAATCTTAGGTCAACATTGCGCTCGGGCTACTCTCGAACAATGTTGACTTATAATAATGTGAGGACCATTCTATTCGGGTTGTACCCGGCAGAGTTTCCTTACAGTTTTAATTTTGCTGATCGTATTTGAATTGTAATTTTTAACGGTTATTTTGAATCAACATTGTGTTTAGGCCACTCTTAAACTTTGTTGATTTAAATTTATGTGGGGTCACTTTTTGTCGGGTGCAAATTTGGCAGGAGTTTACCCTACGTTATTTAACCGAACTTAATTTTATATAAGTACATAGGAAAATAGAATCCTTTACGGTTGTGTGTATATGTACTCGGATTATTCGATAAAACAGTGAGTTATGTACCTTATTTTACAATATGAATATATTGACATTATGTATGTATATAGCGAGCTGTGTTACATATTTATTATTCCTATTCTATATGGGTAGGCAGTTTTATATATCTACATTTACAACCATAATCTGAATATCTTAATAATATGGAAAATATCGACACCTCCTATGAACAACAACGTAACATGAGATACGTGACTTGAGATACAAAATGACTTTAATTAATATTATCCTTTATCATAATTTTATTTACTCAAATTTTCTGTCCAATCAGTCTCCAAGTACAATAGACCTGAAGTTAGCATTAGTCAAAAAAACCTAACTATAGGTAACACGTATTTTTTTTCTCTTTAAACTGTTGTACTGATTAGTTGCTAAATTTGAGTTACGTTGTTGTTCATAGGAGGTGTCGATATATTCTTTAAAGTGAGTAAAACGTTAAGAGACCACGTGTGTCAAGAGGACCAAGTGAGTCCATTTAGAAATGTGTATACAGTATACAGTGCCCAAGTGCGTCACTGTTTGATGGGCCAAGTGAGCCTTATCATATAACATATACGGCCATGTGTGTCGCCACTGATAAGGCCATGTGAGCCTACTATTAAACAGCAACTTTATCCAAGTGATTGACCAAGTGTGTCAATGCTCAACAGTTAAGCGTTTGATTATTGACCTTTATTCTATTTATGTTTTTTTTATTTAAGTACACATATTTTTTTTTTTATTATTATTTTTTTTCTTCTTTTCCTCTTGTTATTTTTTTTTTGTTTGTTTTTGTTGTTTTTTTTTGTTTTTCTCTACGCTTATTTTTTTTTATTTTATTTATTAATTTATTTTTTTATCCCTTGTCTTGTTCATATTTTATTAATAAAAAAAAGGGGGGCATTTCATTTATTTTGAAATACATTTTACCATCAATAATTCAATCGTTACAATATGTACCTACTAATGCAGGTTTTGTTTTTTGAGGATGGAATCTTCTTGTTTGTTTTTGTTGTTTTTTTTTTGTTTTTCTCTACGCTTATTTTTTTTTTATTTTATTTATTATTATTTTTTTTATCCCTTGTCTTGTTCATATTTTATTAATAAAAAAACGAACTAGAGCTAATGGACCATCCCCGGCTGTACGTGCTCGCAAGATCAGAAGAGACGCGTCAGCAATGTCCTGGATCGTGGAAGACATGGATGCAATCGAAGATGATGTCGGGTGTGACTTACCTACACCACCTGTTCCACCTACGGCGCCCGCTCCACAGCAGACGTCGACGGGATTCTCGGTAGATGAGGTACTTAAGTTAATAACTACTTTACAAAAAGATGACAAGTCTAAACCACAACAGTTGTCTAATAATAATTTAAACAATGTTTTACCCGAGTTCGATCCAACAAGTAAGGCACAAAATGTAGAAAATTGGATTAGGAAAGTTAACGAGTGCGCCAGTATATATGCTTGGGATCAGAAGCAAACCATACATTTTGCTTTACAAAAACTAGTTGGCCTTGCAAAAACTTGGTACGAAGCTCTCCCAACGGTGTGTTACAGTTGGGATGAGTGGCAGGTCAAGTTAACAAAAGCTTTTCCTAAAGAACAGAATTATGGTCGGCTTCTGGAAGAAATGCTGGCGCGGACAACACGTCCTAACGAACTTTTGCGAGATTATTTTTATGATAAGTTGACTCTGTTAAATAGATGCGAGATTAAGGGCAAAAAGGCAGTTGACTGTATAATACATGGAATACTTGACAAATCTACTAGAAATAGTGCACAGACATTAACATGTGAGGAACCGGAAGATTTACTGACCTTTCTCAACTTTCAAAGACCTGCTGACACAACATACTATAAAAGACGTGACAATTACCAACCCAGTTCTCGACCTAGCACTTCTACCCAATCTAACGACAATATCACTTGTTTTAACTGTCGATCAAAGGGACACACATTTTATAAATGTCCCAAGCCCATCATCAAGTGTCAAAAATGTCAGCGAGTAGGACACGACTCTTCCACTTGTAAACTTAACCCAATGGTGTCTAATTTGACGAATGTCTCTAAATCAGCTGTCGATGAAAAAAAGACTCTTACAATTTCTTCCCATAACGATAGTAATGACAAGTACTTCAAGAATGCTACAGTCAATGGAAAAGAGTTTGTCGCTTACGTAGATTTTGGAAGCGTGTGTACACTGATGCGCGAAACTGAGGCCAAGACTATGAATCTGACCAAATTTTCAAAGGACTTGCCTTCTATTAAAGGTTTCGGAAACTCGTCGGTTATTCCAAACTACCGTAGCTTCATTACGCTTAAACTTGACGATGTGGAAACCTCTGTTGAAGTTCTTGTAGTGAATGATGAGTTTATGCGCACACCGTTACTAATTGGACAAGACTTTACAGAGTTACCGTTTGTAACAGTTTTAAAAGACGCTAATAGACTGATCTTTTACAACAGCCCTGTTGACAACGAGACTGACAATTGTAACAACACATTAAAGTTGACAACTTTGGACATTACGGAAGTACGAGAGATAGGACTGGTTCCCATCAAAACTGATAATCCAAACTATTGCGGCGATATTTATGTGGAAGGGTATACCTGTGCCAAACCTGGTAAAGAATTTCATTTGCATCAGGGAGCCTATCACATTAATAATGGACGAGGAAACTTGGTGATTAGTAATTTGAAATCAGATGTTTTAACTATTGAATCAGATGTAATTGTTTCTCGCGGACAGTCTTTCACAGAAAAAGAATTTTATCACTGCAATAGAATTACAACAGATATCAATGAACTGGAACCGTTGAATCGAGACGACATCAGAGTAGGAAAGGGTGTTGACGATTCCAAGGTTATTGACCGCTTATACGATCTTTTACAATCATACCGCGACTGTTTTGCTATGAACCTTACTGAGATAGGATGCGCCAAAAATGTCGAAATGAAAATAGACTTGACTGATGATAAACCGGTTGTATATAGACCCTACCGACTTTCTTTTTCCGAAAGGGAGCAAGTACGTGGTATAATAGAAGAACTTGTTCAGAATGACGTAATACAAGAATCTAGTTCCGGCTATGCGAGCCCTATTCTAATGGTGAAGAAGAAGACAGGGGAACAACGCCTTTGTATAGACTTTAGGGCATTAAATAACAAAACGAAGAAAGATTGTTTTCCCCTGCCACTAACAGAGGACCAGTTAGTGAACCTCAGCGGTAACAGCCTTTTTACATCATTAGATCTCGCTTCTGGGTACTACTAGATCCCGATGGCGGAAGAGAGTCGTCCTTTAACAGGTTTTGTTACGCCGGACGGCCATTATGAATTCAAAAGGATGCCGTTCGGCTTAGCAAACGCGCCAGCAGTGTTTCAGAGGTTCATTAATAAAATTCTTGGTTCGAAACGTTTTGAATCAGCATTAGCCTATCTGGATGACATTCTTGTGCCTTCCCTGGATCTGGAGCAAGGATTTCAAAGGTTAGAAGATGTTCTGAAAATTTTGCGTGAACATGGATTGACACTTAAACTCTCAAAATGTCGCTTCTTTGACAATTCTATAAACTATTTGGGTTACGAGATTTCATCTGACGGAGTAAGACCCGGAGAACAAAAGATTCTAGCGGTTAAAGAGTTTCCCGTCCCTAAAACAGTTCACGAGGTGCGACAATTTTTAGGTCTAGCAGGTTATTTTAGGAAATTTGTCAGAGGTTTTGGAGAAGTGGCGCGACCTCTTACAAATTTACTAAAAAAAGACGCCGCCTTTCAGTGGTCTGAAGTTGAAGTGGACGCGTTTAATGCATTGAAAAACAAACTAATCGACCGTCCAATATTAGCCCTGTATAACCCAAGACTCCTTACCGAACTTCATACCGATGCAAGCGCACTCGGTATCGGAGGAATTTTGCTACAGTGGCAAGAAAGTCCGAGGGTCCTAAAACCATTGGCTTACTTTAGCCGTCAGACTACACCCTCTGAACGACATTTACACTCATATGAATTAGAGACGCTGGCGATAGTTTGCTCTTTAAAAAAATTCAGGGTGTATTTACTTGGGGTCAATTTCAAAGTTGTCACCGATTGCAATGCAATCAGGACCACCTTGACTAAACGAGACTTAGTCCCGCGTATAGCCAGGTGGTGGCTTCAGATAACAGAGTTCAATTTTGAAATTGAATATAGGCCGGGAACTCAAATGTCGCATGTTGATGCGCTTAGTCGCAATACAAGGTTGACCGATTTAGATGACGAATCACAATCAATCGATTTAGATGACGAATCTCTATCTAATATTGTAAATGGTGACAACCATTTACAATATTGACACTGAACAATGGTTGTTGACTTTACAAATGACTGACCCGGATATCTCGCGCATAGCCAAAATACTTAAACCTGAAAATGACGAAGAGGTAAAGGAAATAAAGAAACATTTTGTAGTTAAAGACCATAGGGTTTACCGAAAAGTTGACGATAGATTATGTCTGGTGATTCCTCGTAGTGCAAGGTTTCAAGTTTGCCGATCAAATCACGACGATGTAGGACATTTAGGCATAACAAAGACTATTGACAAAGTTCAGTCGCAATACTGGTTCCCAAAACTGCGAAAGTTTGTTGGGAAGTATGTCAAGTCATGTATCCAATGTGCATTTAATAAGGACAATTCTGTAAGGCAAAAATCTGGTCACCTCCATCCGATTCGGAAGGTAGACATCCCTTTTCATACGGTTCATATCGACCACCTTGGTCCGTTTGTCAGAAGTCGAAAAGGAAATGCCTACATTTTGACGGTTGTTGACGGATTTACTAAATATGTTTTTGTAAAAACCGTGAAAGACACAAAGACTAAAAGTACTTTAAAAATTCTCCAAAGTATATTTTATGACTTTGGCTTACCTTCTAGAATTATTTCCGACCGAGGTACCTCATTCACTTCACGAGATTTCAAGAAATTTTGTGAACTTCATGGTATCAAACATATTTTAAATGCTGTCGCATGTCCCAGAGCGAACGGTCAAGCCGAACGCTTTAATCAAACAATTTTGCAGTCGTTAGCCAAGCACAATGAAGGAAAGGACGAACGCGACTGGGACATGTGGACAGGACCAATTCAATGGGGTATCAATAACTCTATTAATTGCACTACTCAAAAAACGGCATCAGAAGCTCTTTTTGGTTATAGATTTCGTGACAGTTTGGCCAATAAACTAGATGTCGATACCAATATCATTCCCGGAAACTTAGAAACACTTAGACATGATGTTTCTGCTAATATTAGGGCTGGCCAAGAAAAACAAAAACTTTCGTATGATACTGGAAGGGCTCCTGCTGCCGTTTATAAAGAAGGTGACTTGATAAAACTAACGAGACCAATTTTTAATAATAAAGGGAACAGCACGAAACTACTGTCCAAATTTGTTGGCCCCTATAGAATATTAAAAGTAATTGGTAATGATCGATACAAAATTGGAAGCATCCCCGGATTAAAAAAAAAAAAAAAAACATTCGAGACCGTAGTTGCACACGACCGGATAAGACCATGGATTAACGTTGGAATTGTGAATAACCCCACCTCAAAATCTAGCGAAAGTTCAGAGTCCTCCGATAGTGATAAGGAAGACGATGTACCATTATGCGTATTGGCACAGCAGAACCGAATGTCATGATTCAATATTCAATATGTGTATTTGATTCAAGTATAGCAAATTGTATTAATTCATTCATTCTTAGGAATTTTATTAATGTATTATATTTTAAGACTTAATAAAAGTTTAGGTTTAAATACTTAATGGTTAATTCTCTCTGGCTATTATCTTATTCTAAAGGTTAATGTGTTTTAGCTAATATAGTGTAGAATATGTATATAAAAAAAAAAGGGGTGGGGAAGAGAAGTTAAACAGAGTATTAGTACTATGTTTGATTTATTTTTTTTATTTTTTTATGGTCTATAGTACGAATTGTTACAAGTTTTAAGTAATTGTATTTTAAGTTGACTCTATCTGACTGATTGAACAATGTGCACCGGGAGGTTGCACATACGCGGATGGCCGAATGTCATGATTTTTAATTATTGTTGTGGGTTTTTAATTATTAAATTAGCACTTTTAAAGAATGTTGGTCTGGCCACACCGGAAATTGCCTCTGATTGGTCTTGATTTCTTATTGGCGTGTTATTGGACCAATCATAGGCAACCACGATTTCGGATCTTTTTGGCGGGGACGGTTTGGAAGTGGGAGTTCAGTCAGTCAAATGGAGGCATTGAGTCGAAAATTTTGTTTGAGTGCGGTCGAGTGAAGTGGAAAAGCTGAATTCGTTGTAAGAATATTAATTAACAATAAAAAAGAAGTTAAATTGTTTTACTGAGTTTTACTCTTCATCAAACTAGTAAACCCCCCGAGTTTGGGCTCATTTACTTTGATATGATAAGTCCGACTCAGCGCAATTAGTAACGAGGGTCTGATGATGGAGCCAGGAGCTGGATAGTGGATCTCTGGCTACTAGTAAACTCCTCGAGTTTGGGCTCATTTATGTTATGATGAATCGAATACAATGCAGGTGGTGACGAGGATCTGATGATGGAGCCAAGAGCTGGATAGAATTTGGGTTCTTTTTATTTGTTATGATAACCCGTAAATAGTGTGGTGACGAGGGATAGATGAAGGAATCAGAAGTTGGATAGTAGTTACAGACATAAGCGTGGTTTTTAGATTTTTTAACTATTATAATTATTAAGCTTTTATTTAACTTGCTCTGTGTGTTAGTTTGGGACAAATTTTGTACTTCTTTAGTGTTTAAAAGCTTGTGCTTATTGTCTGTTACTTAAATAAAAAGACGAGATTGCTTTACAAAAGCTAATGAGATTTGGGTTCGGTCAGTGTCAGTGGGGTGTTTGGGATCGATCGAGTCAGTATCATTGGTCAGGTTAGGTAGGGCCAAACCTGACCAATAGTGCTAGCTGGTGGAGTCAATCAGTGCGGTTTGTAGGGTAGATCAATTAGTTGTTAGTTTTAGCACAGGTTTTAGTTATGGGGTTAGTGGAGTCGCAGTCGGTCGGATATATCGATCGAAAACAATCAACCATGCTAAAAATGGCAAAAACCCAAGATGGCAACCAATTTTTTTAATTTCGATATGGATGAAATACGGTATATTTCCAAAAAAATATACAATTCCATGTAATAAATGGAAAAAATCTGAAATAGCAATCATTATTTTGACAAGAAAACAACCACGCTATGCTAAAAATGTAAAAATCCAAAATGGCGACAAATTATTATAGTTATGGACCGATTCTGATGAATGACGTGGTTGTTTTCTTGTAAAAATAGTGTCCTAAAACGAGTTTTATCGAAATCACCCGAATTTAAAAATTTGGTTGCAATTTTGGGTTTTTGTCATTTTTAATTAGCGATATTTTGTTGTTGGAATCCGGTCGACTGATCTCACAAAAATGTCATACATATAACTAAAACCACCAACTTGATCTACCCTAGAAACCCCACTGACCGACCCCACCAACTTCACTGATCAAGCCAACCAATCCTACCAACTAAATTGACCACTTTAGCCTGACCGATTCCATTAGAGACCGACACCACCAAACCCAACTGACCAACCCTATACTAACTCAACCGACCCCAAAGAATAATACAAAATCCAACTGACAGTCTCCCATCGGCAGACTCCACAAGGTCCACCCACCGGAACTATCGAACCCAATCGACTGATTTAACTACTACACTAAACCAACCCCGCTGACACTACCGATTAACCCTAAAAACCGTAACTATCGATCCCAAAAATGGTTCGACTGCGGAACCCTCCAACACGGCGATCGGCTGACATAGTGTTTTAGACAATATTAATAGGTACGAAAATCAACGAAAAGGTTACGTTAGCTAACTACATGAGGTAAAAATAATGGTCCAAAGTGAGTAGCATCTTCTTATCCTTACGGATTTCCCAAGTTGAACCCCGGCAGACCAAAAATTTTCCTATTTATTTAGGTTTACTTTTCGTGGAATTTTCAGTAACTCGATGGGGTAAGTAATCGTTCGGCCACCCGTACAATTAGGTTTAGAGTACCATAATTGACACGAAGAAGATAAAAAAAACAGTGCTTTTAAGAAATTATTTATTTTGTATAACTGGTAGGTATACATTTGCAATCATTAAACGCTTCTATTGATATTTCATTGTTGTTCTCCACTTTCTTTGTTAAGTTTATCAATTAAGCTTTTAATAAAGCTAGTTTTTAAGTCCAAGTCGCTCAGTTTGCTATGGAGCATACCTTTATGTGCTTGAACATGTGCTACAGTTGCAAACACTTCGTTAAGTTTTCCTTCTAACATTCTCATATCAGCCTGATAGAGGGCCATTGATGCACTTATATCAGTCAATTTCACCATCATATTTTTCTGTCCTTCATTTTGTGATGAATATTCGTTTATAATTTTTATTTGTTTATCTAGTTTATCCTTTTTTTCTTGATAAACTGTCATACTAACAATTTCTTCGTAATTTTTTATTGTTTTAGCCAAGGTTTTTAAGTACAACATTAAATACCAAAACTGATTTTCTTTTTTTGTAGGAAAATATTTATCCCACAGCACGAAATCGAAGGCGTATCTTAAATCACCACCAATTTCAGCGTATAAGCTCCACCAAAGTTCCTCGCTGTTTTTTTCATTGTATTCTCTTGAATAACAGTTATTATTAGCAGGATACTCTCTGAGTGTACCTCTTTCGGCATGTAGACAATCGCCATTCGGATCGGTAATGGGGTCGTACCCTACGGGAATAGGTCTCCGTTCCATGATTTGTACGGACAGATGATCTTTAGTACTCTCACGCAGACTCTCAGATCTCCTTTCATTTTTCTTCTTTATATTAGATTTTTGCTCTTTATCATAAATTTCATGAAAATATGAAACCATTCTTCTTAGACCACTTTGAAACCAACTTTCGGTGCTATGGTTTTGTCCATGGCGTCTTGGTGGGTTTTGCAAATTGCTTTTTCGAGCGTGTGGTTGCCATGCGAAGCTCACGGCTAATATTGTCAGTGATATTATTAAAATATTTATGAGCAGTTTGGTTTGCATGGTTCTGAAAAACGAAAAGAAAATTTAAAGATATGTATATAGCTACTTATCCTGGTTTCCCGATTGTAACAGCACATTTTTGCAAAAAAATGACACCATCTCTTAAAACATTCTGCAATAGGTATAGGGCCGCATTTGCAAAAAGAATACTAAATTACAAAGTAGGTTCCAAAGTATTAACAATTTCAACTTTAAAATTCTATCTAATATTCCTAAAAAAAGGCATTGACAGACAGACAGACAGACAGACGGACTTCGAAGTGATCCTTAAGGATTATTTTTTCTTTTTGACCTCAAAGCAACACCAACAGCACCCAAAAAATTAATACTTTGTCACCCTGCCTAAATTTTCTTTTCCTTTTTGAGAACCAAGCCAATCACTGCTCATAAATATTAATATCGCACTGATAACAATAGCAGTGAGCTTCGCATGGCAACCATACACTCGAAGAAGCAATTTGCAAAACCCACCAAGACGCCATGGACAAAACTTTACTACCATAAAGCACCGAAAATTGGTTTCGAAGTGGTCTGAGAAGAATGGTCTCAGATTTATGTGAAAATGACATGGTAAGCAAAAATTCGGAAGAAAGAAGTAAAATTAAAGGAGATCGAGAACCTTCGTGAGAGTACTAAAGATCACCTTTCCATATAAATCATGGAACGGTGACCCAATCCCTCAAGGTACGACCAGATCAACGATCCGAATGGCGATTATAGATTATTATTTTTATAGATTATGTCTGTTACAAAATATTTTACATGTCGGAGATTGAAGACAGATTGATCGTAAATAAGCGATTGACAGTTCAAATTATAATGTCAGATTAGTTTTGTTGATAATTGAAGGTAGATTGTTCGTAAACAAACTAGTGTCATGTGACAGTTTAAAGTAAAACGTCAGATTGGCGAGTGAGTTGAAGTAACGGCGAACTTATTGATTGAGTGAGTGAGTGAGTGAACGAAGTGAAGCCATTCAACAGAGTTAAGAATAGAACCTCGAGTAGGTCCGTGGCAGTCGTGGTGATAATTTGTGGCTGTGAGATTGAGTGCACGGAGACAATAGTAATTTGTCTCCATGATTGAATGAATACTTCGAGTGGACCTGTGAACCCACGCGTGGTGATCGAATGTGTGGTTTCGATAAACGCGTGTGGAATAGTGTTGATTATTTATTGGTTGTACCCTACGAATATTCGTAGGTTGTACCACAGTCCAGCGGTGACTGTAACTTTTTTTTAATCTTTATTTTTAGGGTTTCGTAGTAAAAAAGGAACCCTTATAGTTTCGGTATGTCCGTCTGTCCGCCCGCAGCTTAACTCAGAGACTCTTAGTGCTAGAAGGCTGTAATTTGGCATGGATATCATATTAATTATGCCGACAAAGCTAAAGAATAAAATCTTGAAAAAAAATTTTTTACGGTTCCTCTAGTACACGTCAAGTGGGGGTTATTTTTTTTTCTAAGGTGAATCAATGGAAGGGTGCGCTAAAGAACGGCGGTCTGAAACTAAATGTTGCGAAGACCGAATACATTGCAAGTGGCAGCACGGGCTCCGACCCCATAAATGTAGGAGACGAATTTGTCGTGGAAACGAATAAATTCAAATACCTTGGGTCCGTGCTGCACGAGTCTGGTGAAATCGATCACGACGTCCAAGCCTGTTTATTCAGGCTGCTTGGGCAAAATGGCGAGAAGTAACCGGTGTCCTCTACATGTGAACCCAGGATACCGGTGAAGTTAAAGGGCCTTGTGTACAAGAGCATCATCCGACCAGTCCTACTACACGGCAGTGAGACCTGGCTGGCCTGTCCTCGGAAGACATGTCCAGCAGCTACACGTCACGGATGTGTGGCGTTACGCGCTTAGATAGAATTCGTAACGAACACATCCGTGCAAGTCTCGGAGTTCGTGACGTAGAGGATAAGCTTCAGGACAGTCGTCTCCGATGATATAGCGATATGAGCCGCAGACTGTCATACTATGTAGGAAAAAGATGCCTCGATCTCCCTAAAAAGCGCCTAAAAAGCGCTGGCTGGACGTCATGAAAGCGGACATGGAAGAGAACAATCTCACACCTACAGATGCCGAAAACCGGGCAAAGTGGGGAAAATTAAGTAGGAAAGCGGACCCCAGCACTAGGCCGGGAAAACGCTAGGACGAAAAAGAATAAGAAGATTACATTATAGTGTGAGGTATCGTTGGATAGGTTTTTTAAAAATAATGGGGGTTTGCTAAAATCATTTTTAAATGCTAGCGTAAGTTTTAGAAATATTTCGTTTTAAAGTGTTATTTTTGTTAGAGTCAAGTGACCAGCGAAACCGTTGTATATGGAAATGTGAAAAAATTCACGGTAGTAGTGTATATGATGAATTTAAAAGACTTATAAAATGTACTTGTACAAGTAAAAATATCGTAGAAAATATTTTGATGAATGTTAATTGTCACAAGTACCTAAGTAGTATTGGACATCTGCGGAACCCTACACTTTGCGTGGCTCGAGACGTGCTTGGCGATTTATTTATAGATGGTTTGATCAACATAGACCATGCCACCCTCATAATAACATGCAACAAAAGTATTAATATATAATATCTATTACATTGTGTACGGTCCACAACCGTACAATATTTTGAGCTAGCATTGCGACCTACTTTTGGACAGCCGCGCGCGTAATTCATCTGCTTTTTAACACTTTAACAGCCGATCACGTGTAGAGTACGTCCCAGGTTGATTGCCTCAGGACGCTGATCACGTTCTCAGTACGTGACTGACTTTCCTAGTGTTTATTTTAAAACGACGTCCGTGGTCCGTGTTTCGCGTGTATTGGTATAGTAGTGTGATGCTTTAGCTACGCACATATGTATGATTTACCGAGAAGGGGCGCTTGGTGTGAGCGCAACAAGCGATCGAGTGGCGCGCTCCGCCAGTGCTCCCACGCCGCTATCGCGAGAGCACGTCCACGAGGCAAACAAGATCATGTTTGACTTTTTTTTTTTCATAAAACCCCTTTTTTATACTACATTTTTAAATTAAAAAAAACTAATTTACATAAGTTTTTTATTTTTATCCTAAAAATAAACAAGTCAATAGTATAAATAAAAAAAGAATTATAGATTCATCATTGATAGTTCTCATTTTATACATGTTGCAATATCGGCGAAAATCGCCGGCGAACCAGGGGAGGCGCGTTTTAAAACCTTCGGCTGTCAAAGTGTTAATAATTCTGTTTTTTTTTTATATATTTCACTCTAAGCGCACGCGCCGTTCTAACTTAGCTTACGAGTTACGAAAACTCTCGCGAACAACTACGTCAGAGATCCACAGCCACGAGAGCTGACTGTAATCTTATAATAAACCTTCATCTATTATCAACATCTACATCTTTGATTTAACAATCTATACCATTCTACCTTCAGACCTGCGTCTGTAAGCATACCACAAGCTAGTTCTCTCATCTGTCGTAGTAATTGACTGGGTTTTTGATCACCTAACGGTAATCCATTATTGAGCCTTTGATATTTTCGTGTGTTTGATTCCTCATAGACTGCGATCAGACGCTCCTTTAGTGTCTTAAATTTCCCTACTTCTGGTGGATTTTTTAATATATCTGAGATGTGTTTGAGGTCTTGCTCTTGCAGTTGCCTTAGCAGACATATATATTTCTGCTGATCCGTTTTATGCTGTGGTTCGATGACAGCTTCAAAATGCGTGAACCAAGTCGTCGGCGAATCGCGCCAAAATGGTATTATCTGCGACTTGACTGACAGGGCGGCGAGCATTGCAGTCTGCAGCTCCTCTGACTTGTCCTCATCCGGCATGTTGCCGCGTGTAGTTTTTCGGGGTCACCAATTTACCAGACGTGCGCTGGTAAGTAGTTGTCGATTTGGATGCTATTCAGATGCGTACTGATTAGCTGGTTAGGGAGAGGGTGTAAATGATTAGAGGTTGAGTTCAAGTGCAGAACTGATTTATTGTTGGCCGTAAGCCTCTATTTATACTAAATTCATTATTACGGAGCACTCACTGCGTCCCGAAGTACGTTCGACGCAGCTGTACGTGTCCCGACTACACTGGTCCACTAAGGTTGAGGAGTTGGTGGATTTTGTGCGAAGAAAGTCCAATTTCACCCTGAGGGTCGAACGGTTAGCATCGCGCCACAAAGTGAACTTTAGTTCGTTTGTGGTACGAGTGCCGACCCACCACCTGGAGACCTTCATGAAAGAGAACTTCTGGCCGCAGGGAGTCGTGTTTCGGAAGTTCCGGGGACGGCTGCCAGCTGACACGCGCTACACGTCGCTGACATCACGTGTTACCTAGTTATAGTTTTTATAAATATGTATGTTAGTTTTAAGGTGTTTATTATATGGGCCTCTGTTTACATATTTAAGACCTTTATGTAAATATTGCCTGAAATAAATGATTTATTTATTTATTTATTATTAAACTACCGTCTAAATATGTGATATGTAGGGACACCTACAAAATTTATTAAAAAATGTTTTGAATTTTCATATAAAATGCGAAGAAACTTTTTCCCCAACCTATTATTAAAGCTGCTACGTATGTTTAATTCCAGTCTCATCAAATCAAGGAAACATCACCCAAAATCATGTATCCAACGCCTTACTCTGCCTCGTAGACTAGGGCATTGTCTATATCCAGAACCTACATAATAGGCAAATTACTTCACTTAGACGTTTTTTCCATAATAGATCAGATCACTCAACGCTGCACCAATTTATATCCAACATAGACAAAAAAATTACACCACTCAATCTGCAGTGTCATACCAGCCAGAAGAACACACCAGACACCAGAACGACTTGAGTCAGACAAAGATGCGCCGAACGAATGGCTCAAGCGCGGTGAATTGTTCCCAGAGACAGAAGGGTTCATGCTTGCTATTCAAGATCAGGTAATTGCAACTCGAAACTACAGAAAGCACATAACGAAGGACCTTGATCGACCAACAGACTTCTGTAGGCAGTGTAATAGTGCTTCTGAAACTATCCAGCATATTACAGGAGCCTGTAAATCTCTCGTCCAAAACGATTACAAACACCGTCATGACCAAGTAGCTTCCATAATCCATCAGAGTCTTGCATTTGCAACAAATTTCATAAACAATAAAGTAGCATATTATAAATATAAACCAGAAACAGTACTTGAAAATCAGAAATACAAACTTTATTGGGATAGGACTATACTTACTGACAAGACGATTCATTTCAATAGACCCGACATCACACTTAATGACAAAGGTAATAAAAATGTATCAAATTTCTTCATTAAATTCACTCATCTTAACAGTAAGAAAAACAAATGAAAATTACACGTTTTCTTAATTTGAATTTGTTTTTTTTTTTAAATTTAAACTTTTTAATAATTCCAAAACCAGCCGGATACAAATGGTATAGCCAAAGAGATTTTATTCATACATAGGTACTATTTGCGAAAAGAGTTTTTCCCGAACGTTTTGAGTAACCACGTGTCGCATCGGTTTAGGTTATCTGTCGTGATAGAGATAGTTATGTTGTTGTGTCTATTAACAACAGCTCATGTTCGTCCCCACTGAGGGGCTCGAGCCTACTCTGAATTAGGGCGATTAGGCCTTAGTCGACCACGCTGGCCCAGTGCGGGTTGGTCAACTTGACTCGAACCTGCATCCCCTCGGCAATCCGGGCCAGCCACAGGTGTATTATTCCACTTTATGGTACTTTATGGCTCTGTGAAGGACCGACCAAGAAGGTCTTATTTTAATGCTTGGAGTGTGTTATCTATCAGTCAATGTTAATACTAAATCATACGTCATACGTGCCGCTAGCTGTAATATAACTGTTATTCAAGAGAATGAAAAACAATGAAGATTTTTGGTTGAGCTTATACGCTGCAATCGGTGGTAATTTACGTTGATTTCGTGCTGTGGGATAAATATTTACCTTAATAAAAATATAATCAGTTTTGGACTTTTGTTTAACTTTTTTGCGTCGGGTCGTCGTTGTGGTCGGGCGTGTCCTATTTCTCGCGAATTTTTGGTGCAGTTTTTATTGATTTTAAAGTTAAATGTTTATTGATAAATCGGCCCTTCTCTTATTATCTTGTGGAGGTGACCATTAAGGCTGCCAGACACCGAATGCGTCTGCAGCACGATGCGACAGAAGGCCGTTCACACCGAAGGGCGTTGGACCGTCTGACGGCGTCGCATACGCAACGCAGTGCGTTGCGATGCATCTGCGACACCGTTCTCGCAGTACATTGCGCTACTGTCATTTTTTCTCATGATGTCGAACGTCGAGGACGATATAATATCGTCCACCGTAGGATGAATTAAGGTAAGGGACAAAATGGCGAAAATGAGCTGTGAATGCAGTTTTGCTTAGTTTTTTGTGCTCTTTCGAATGGTATATTTGAAAAAATTCTAGCTTGAAATAAATGTCGAATACGTTAAAGATTTTGTAACGCTACAAATCAGTTTTCACAAAAATATTAAATGTAATGAATCCATTCTACAAAGTCACATCAAAGTATGTCTGATCAAGATTAAATGGTAGTTTATCGTAACAGCGTTTGCAAAAAAAAAAATGTTCGTTACCTTTATTTTGTTCATATCTTTTTTTATTCCTGTCCTTTACATTAAATTGAACTTAGTCATTATTTTGGATCATCTTGACTTGAAGAATCGTAGAATATGAAAGAAATAGATTCTGTCTACCCCGATGGCAAATAAGCGTGATATAAGTGTATTAAAAACTATTTCGTCTACCGTAGGATGAAATTACGGTAAGGAAAAAATCGCAAGTTTTCAGCAGAGCCTGTCAAAGTGTTTTTTCGTGTTTTTTTTAACATAACTGTTTGATCTTTACTTTCTTATCTTTTGAAAATCATGTTTAGTTAGTTGTTGATTTTACAAAATAATAAACGTTTTCTCATATCTTTCTAAGTTTATTACTTAAATACAAGAAAATACCCCATTAATGTAAGGGTTATCAAGAGTAATGATCGACTTGTTTCTATACATGTCCATAATACATAACCTAAAATTTTATTAACATAATTTTTTACGTACTACTCCTAAATAAAAATAAAAATATAATTATTATTTTGTAAACCTTACCCTAATTTACACTTATTGAAATTTATGCAGTGGAAGGGTCAGTTCAAGTTAAAGGACAACTTTATAAAATTTTGTTAATGTAACGGACAATCAACTTTTTAAATAATCTATTTACGAAAACGGTGAATATTAAAAGTTATGAGTCATTAAAAACAAAACAATTCTGTAAAACAAGTTCAAATATAGTTCTAAAGATCAAAAAGTTATGTTAAAAAAACCACGAAAAAAAACTTTGACAGGCTCTCCTGAAAACTTGCGATTTGTTCCTTACCGTAATTATTCATCCTACGGTGGACGATATCTAACATTTCTAGCGAAGGGTGGTTAGATAACAGTTCATACGATGAAGATACATACAAAAAGACTTTGACGCATTTCGAAATTCATGACCACTAATCACTGGAAAATGCTTTTTTTTTATATTCACAACTATCAATTTTCCTACTGCACAGTTGACATGTCGCAGACGCACGCAGGCGCATGCAGCAGAGCGGTGTATGCGCCAATAGGAAATCATGTGTAATAGAACGTCATCGTCAGTCAGTGCGCATGCAACGTTGCGTTGGTTTTTGTCTCTGCGGTACGTCTAATGCACGCAGACCCATCGCATTGCATCTGCGACAATTTCGGTGTGAACGTTCATAAGTTTATAGATTACAAACCGTGTCGCACACAGACACAACGCATCGTGTTGCAGACGCATTCGGTGTGTGGCAGCCTTGAGCCGCAGCCATTTTGATTTTCATATTGCTTCTCCGTTTCTAAAGAGATGTAGTGAAGTAATATTAGAGTTCAAAGAAATAATATTTTTGTGCATCACCCGGTGGGTGAGTCTCGAAGTCAAGCGCTATACCACCGCGCTACAAGTGAGTGAACGTCAAGCCGTGAAATTGTGTACCGCTCGCTAGCCGAGCGGTGAGTCCCCCCCGCTACTATAGGTATAATCCACGCGATACCAATGGATTACGTCACTAGCATCAGGGTTGAACTTCAAACAGTTTATTGTTACGATACTGGTGAACTTACAAAAACAGGTATCTGTACTTGCTCAAGAGACTGGCGTCTTAGAAACCTGCTATTGGATGGGCTGCCTGAAGGCGAGGAGGATGTGGCTGCTTATGTGGCGGATCTTCGCACTAAACTGGGTTTGCCGGATTCCTCATCCAGTGAATTTGTGATATGTCACCGAATGGGTCGAGAACGCCAGGATAACCTAGGCCTGTCTTAGTGGAGTTCGTGAGCTGCGCCATACGCATTCTCTGGTCGGCGAAAAAGCTACCTACTCAAGAACACAGGCCTCATTATGTCAGAGTTCTTGACTAAGTCTCGCCACAAACTATTCATGGCGACGAGGAAACGGCTAGGCATCTTTAAATGTTATCTATGCATTGGTGCAGACAATAAGCATATACGTGTAACCACCGCAGCTGTGCTTGAAAGCAGCTCACAGTCTGTACTGAGCGAAGCGACGCAACAGTGGCGACAGTCAGTAGCAGTGATCGTCCCGCTGTTCCTGTCGTTTCATCCTACAGGAAGACTGTAGAAACTCCTGCATCGATGGCTGGTTCAGCCCGCTCACTGCGAAGCGTCGCGGCGAGGAAAAAGTAGTCAAATGTGCGCTTATTCGCCGGACTCGTGCATTGTATCAGTATTGCCACCTACGTCATCTCCCATAGGGTTTTGGGAAGTACTTATAGACTTTCTCATAATTTTTACCTTCACTAATTCTTGTTTGAATTTTTTTTTGTTTGTCCTTTACAGGTATAGGCAAAGGCGTACGCAATGCAGCCATCATCGTCTCTTGACACTTAGTTTGTTTTGTATGGTCGTGACGTGTAATTTAAAGTGAGAGAAGGAAAGCTACTAGTCGACCCTCGAGTAATAAAAGACGATCGCTTAGCGCGAGCCTCAGAGTAAGTACTCTGAGGCGCGAGGCGACGCGCGTCTGAAATCTTTGAGTCAAACTCTCAGAGTATCAAACTGGCAAAGACTGATTTTGCATCTCTATCGCACTTATTTATTTTCTCTGACATTAACTCACGGAAACGCACGTTCCACTGCACGCAGAATATTTCTGTACAATAAAATATTTCGTCACTGGAAAGGTGAAACATCTAACCTCCACTTTACCTACTTTTCAGGAGAGCAAATTAAAGTTTCTTTTTTTGCAAAAAAAAATCATATCTTTTGATTACAAAATATTAAATATTTGGAATATATACCTTGTTAGAATCGTATTTTTCTCTACTATTTTCTTAATAAAACAGAAATTTGTTTACTGGCCCCGCTCAGGAATTAGGTGTCGCTTTAGAGAAAATGCGCTGTTTTTTAAATTAATTTCTTTCCGGTAAAATTGCTTAAAGGTTTTGACGCCGTTATTTGCACAAAATTGAAATTACTAAAGTTAATTTAATTACATTATTTTATAAGGGTAAAAATTCTAATGTGTTCGTACGTACCTTTAATGCATAAAAGCAAAAACACTAAATGATAACATAATTTCCATACTGCAAACAGTAAAAGGTATAAACCGTAACGTTGTTATGATTTTTATTTGGTTGTAATTAGCTTAAGGTACATTTAAATTTTTAATCTCAGTGCATACTTTACTAAAAGGGCTGCAACGATAACGTTATGTTGAACTAAAATATCTTAAGTACCTGTTGTTCCCGTGACCTGCCGCCATTTCATCCATCCTGAGTTAATTCTATGCTTTACATCCCGGTCTATCTCGCCATCTCCCTGAATCAGTGAACCGAGGTACTTAAAGTCGGAACAGACCGGTAATGGAACCCCATCAAGGGACAAGGCTGCAGAGCTGGAGAGACCGCCAAAATCACAGAACAAGTACTCTGTTTTGGTTCTGCTGATTTTTAACCCCATATTCTCCAATTTCTGTTGCCATTTCACCAGTCTGTTCTGGACCTCAGCTCCATCTTCACTGACGAGAACAATGTCATCGGCAAACAGCATACACCAGGGTGCCTCTTCCTGTATGTCCGACGTCAATGCGTCCATTACAAGTAGGAAGAGGTAAGGACTTAGAGCCGACCCTTGGTGTAAGCCAACAGCCACACCGAACTCGTCACTAGTCCCGGCAGCTGACCGTACCCGTGTGTGAGATGTTCGATACATTGCACGAATTAACTCTACATACTTCCCAGGCACGCATTTTTCTTTCAAGGCCCACCACAAAACCTCACGAGGAAGGACGATCGTATGCCTTCTCGAGGTCAACGAACACCATGTGCAGGTTTTTGTGCACCCGTCTGTATTTTTCGCATAATATGCGAAGTGTAAAAATGGCATCCGTCGTTCCTCGACCAGGCATAAATCCAAACTGGTTCTGGGTTGTTTCACTCTCTTCTCGTCTTTCAATTATTTTCTCCCAAACTTTCATGGTATGTGACATAAGCTTTATTCCTCTATAGTTATTGCATTCTTGTACATCACCCTTATTTTTAAAGATGGGTACCAGTAAACTGTTACACCATTCATCAGGTATCGTCTCATCATGCAACAACTTAGAGAAGAATAAGGTCAGCGTCCTCTCCTTCACTAAAACGCTTACCTTGAAAACCAAGGGCTAGGTCATCTGCGTAGATGAACTTCTCAGATTGAGTAGCGGGCACATCGCTTGTGTAGACGTTAAAGAGCAGGGGAGCAAGCACAGACCCCTGGGGTAGGCCGTTTTTGACGACCCTGAAACCACTTTCCCTCTCGCCAAGCATAACTTTTATGTATCGGGGTCCAAGCATACTCTTGAGTAATGAAAGGACCCTTTTACAGGGAACTATATCACTCAGCTTGTGCAACAATCCGTTTACCCATACTGTGTCGTAGGCCGCCTTGAGTTCCACGAAGGCAGCAAAGGTCTTTAGTCCCCGCTGGAAACCAGCCTCGATGTACGTAGTTAGGGCTAAAACTTGGTTGGCGCAGCAGCGTCCATTATTGAAGCCAGCCTGCTCAGCAGGGATATGGGGGTTCACTTCTGGATATAGACGGTTGTACAGCAAGTTGTAAGTGACTTTCAGCAATGATATTGGACGGTAACCTGGCAGGGTCGTCAGCGGGTTTTCCAGGTTTGAGGATAGCAATCACTTTGGCTTTTTTAAAATAGGTGGCAGAGTACCGGACTCTAGGATGTCGTTGAAAAATCCGGTTAGCCATCGCTTGGCTCGCTTCCTGAGATGGGCCAGGAACTCTGGGTAAATGCCATCCACCCCCGCCGCTTTTCCGGACTTAGATGATCGGAGTGCCACGTCCAGCTCCTCGATCGTAAAGGGTTTGTCGAGATTTTCATTGATCGGAGCTGACTTTGCTTTGTTCACATTGCTTTTGCGGATGTGCTTAGTGAAAGCTTTGTCCAGCGTACCACTTTTTGTGAGAAGTTGGAGACGTTCAGCTATTTTATCCGGATGAATAGCAGGCCCTGGAGGTTCTGGAGTGGCGGCTCATCCCATCTTACGAAGCAGCGCCCAGCTCTTCTTGCTGGAATGTGTGAAGTCTAATTCCTCGGTTTGCTTAACCCATTTCTGTCGTCGGGATTCGTCGAGCGCGGTTAGAAGGGCAGTGGCTGAATCCTGGTTATTAGTTTCCAAAAACTCTTGGTAGGCCTCTTCAGTCACCGCATTCCATCCCGGGACGTACTCCCTATGGCAGCCTCTTGGGACGTGGTGTTTCGCAGCATTGAGCAGCACTCTGCAGAACCGGTCATAGTTTTCAACTTTGGGCTTAAACCAGCGCACAGTAGAATCTACCCGCTCCCCATACAGCCTCCAGGATGCTTTCGAAAAGTTCCACCGAGCTTTTGGCACCGACTTAACCATAGGCACCTTGATGCCAATTTTTATGGAAGCTGGGCGGTGCTGGCTCTCGCTCTCTTCCAGGACCTTTCAGCCCTCAACAAATACTACAAAAGACGGCGCCTTTGCCCAAATCCCACAAAGTCAGAGGTTACCGCCTTCCACTTAACTAACTGTATAGCTAAACGAGAGCTGGAAGTGTTCTTTGATGGAAGAAAGGTGCGTCATAAATTCACCCCAAAATACCTAGGAGTCACGCTAGACAGGTCTCTGACTTTTCGAAATCACTTGGAAGTCACTGCACAAAAGATAAAATCTCGGGTTAACCTTATAGGTCGATTGGCGGGTACGTCGTGGGGTGCTCGTACCGATGTGCTGCGGACATCTGCACTATCTTTAGTCTTCTCTATGGCAGAGTATTGTGCTCCGGTTTGGTACCGTAGTGCACGCACATACCTCCAAAGTGGACGTGCAGCTGAATCGAGCGATGCGCATCATCTCAGGTACCTTGCACTCTACTCCTACGCCGTGGCTACCGGTTCTCTCGCACATCGTGCCCCCACACCTAAGGCGCGTTTTTACTGCAGCAGGCGAGTGGGCTAAAGCGGAAAGCTGTCAACTTCCGCACAAACTGCCGATTAGAAAGACGCTAGACGGATGCATCCCGCAGCGTTTACCTTCACGCAAACCCATCTGGTCTGATCTCGCAATACGGCAACCTTTCAACATTCACTCATCCTCGTTGGCTGAGTGGCAGTCTCTTGAGTGCTCTGCTGGCATAATACCGGACCCGTCTGCCCAGGTTCCCGGTTTTAAAGCTAGCAGACGTACCTGGACGACACTTAATCGCATCCGGACGGGAGTAGCCAGATGTAACTACCATCTTCATAAGTGGGGGCCTCAGACTCACCAGCCTGCGACTGCGGGGCGTCGGAGCAGACCACGGCACACATAGTGGGAGCGTGTCCCCTCAGGAGGTTCCCAGGAACTTATGAGGAGCTCCATGAGCTTACCCTAGCGGCTGTAGACTGGATACAGAACTTGAATATAAGTTTGTAGTTTTTTAATGCAGGTTTTATTTTGTGAGGCTGAACGATAATAATAATAATAATAAGGTCAGCCACACCCACCCATCCGCACCTAATAACTTCCATACTTCAACTGGTATTTCGTCAGGTCTACCGCTTTTCCAGTTTTCATACTTCGCACTGCCATCCTTACTTCTTCCACACTAACTTCTCTCACCAATCCTACATTCAGCGGTGTGTCCTCTAAATCTCCTTTCCAAACATTCTATTCATTCATTAGTCTTTCAAAGTACATCTTCCAACGTTCTTTTATTTCATCGTCATTTGTCATAGGCCTTCCAGTGTCGTCTTTTATACATTTCACGTGCAATAAGTTTCTTGCATTCTTCTCTCTCGCTTTTGCTATTCGATAGAGCTGTTTTTCAATATACTAAACTACAAAATGTTAATAATTACTTTTAATAATTGTTTTACTAACACAATATTTGCAAGGACGAATTGCTTAAACGACATGGAATACCAAGATGCATGAAGCTAAAATGACTAACCTCCATAAATGTGTAAATATTGTGTAACCTGTTTTAGCTAACACGCCATTTGTGTACAAATCAGGAAAAAGCGATTTAACTTACAGACATAATGTGCGTCATGCATAAAAAAATAAATTCACTAATTGTATACATTTACCTAAAGCACAAAAATGTAAAAATACTAACCAGACAAAAAAGAACAAATCAAGGTAAACAAAAATGTCTATAATACAATCGTGTTAGAAAAATGAGTGACTGAAGCGACACAATCTATAAATCGATCAAAATCTTGTCACTTAAGAAAACTCGTTTGTCCTCATAATATAGACATTTTTCGTTGTCTAAAGCGCCAGCAAAAGTGCTCAGATCGCTTTGAGATCCGGACTTTTCGACGCAGAAAATTCAGCTGATTTCATATAACTCAATATGGCCAAAATGGTCTGTTAGACATTTTACCTTTCCAGTGACGATTTACTGTTTCTAATGTTTCGCGGAGTCGGGTTTGTTGTGAACCTGATATGTTATGTGTTCTATTTTTCAATGTTGCTCACTTACATAGTGGGCAAACTTATCAGGCTGCTACGGGCTTCTCTGTCATTACTCCGACCTCTTAGCATCCTTCGACATTAAAACTCTCCATGCAATTTTGATATCGGAAACCTCCCTTAAACCTGATCTACTGTCTACTTACTATCCTCTCCCTGGTTTTCAACTTATTAGGAACGATCGGACGGGTAATGGTGGCGGAGGCGTAGCTTTTACCTGCGAGGCCATATGTACCATTTAAAGTCCTTAGCTAATCTCCTTCCGAATATGCAGGGTCAGCCGAACATTTACTGACTGAGGTAACTTTATCGTATGTGAAGGTCCTGCTGTGAATCTCCTGTAATTACCACCTATACGCTGACGACCTGCAGCTCTACACTTAAGAACGAACGTTGATCAAGTTAGTGATCGACGTGATGAATCGTGACCTTGTGAAGTTTGCGTCATGGGCTGCTTCGTATGGTCTTTCTGTTAACCCCGCTAATTCACAAACCATTGTCATGGGTAGTCGAGGGCAGCTCTCTTGTTTAAAGTGGGATTGCCTTCTGGCCTTATTTTTCATGGGCACAGTTATTCCCTACTGTGACAATGTAAAAATTTAGGAATTTACATTGACCATTTACTTTCCTGGGTGTGACAAGTCAGCGAAGTTAGCAGAAAGATCTTTGTCTCACTTAAATCCCTCCGTCACCTCGCCTCCACAACTTCTTGTCCATCCGTACCAAAATTACTCTTGCCCAATCTCTTCTACTCCCCATTCTTGATTACGCCGACGTTTACAATTTTGACCTCAACGAGGATCAACTTAACAAGCTGGAGCGACTGCAAAATGCGGCTAGGTATTAGGTTTGCTTTTGGTCTATGTAAAATGTGTCCGACTATCGTGCCAAGCTCAGATGGCTCCCTATCCGACATCGTCGTAACCTCCATATCCTCTCCTTAGTTTTCAATGTTCTTTACAATCCCACTACTCCTACGTACTTAAAAAAACGTTTCGATTTTCTGGCAGTTTTGAATGGACGCAACCTCGAATCTGTACGCAAATGCTTTTTAGGTGTCCCAGTTATAAAAGCCAATTTTACAGCCAGTCATTTACCGTTCAGGCTGCTCGCCTGTGGAATGGTCTGCCTCCCTCCATACGTGCGGCTGCCTCGCTCGAGAGTTTTAAGAGTTCTGTGCGCACCCACTTTAAACATCAGTGTGGCTACTCTTAAATTATCATCTGGCTTTTGAGTTTGTAAGTAATTTAATTTATACCATTGATAATGTTTTATAAGTATATGTAATGATCATAATATAATTTATGTAATGTGTCCTACGTATATCATAATTTATAAGAATGTGTGTTTGTATTATATAATGTATGTATGTATTATATTTATATTATTATTGTATATGTATATAGATAGGTATCTTATTTATCATATCGTTTTATTTATTTATGTTATTCTTAAATATGTATTAATTAAGTAAATTTAATTCGAATAAATGCTTGGAATAGGCGCACCTTTTTGTCTTATTTACTTTTGTCTCTATGTTACCCGGTTGCATAGAAGAAATTGCTACCTTAGCAATAAGGCCGCTAGTTGTGTTATTTTTACTATTGTAATAACGGTATGTTTTTGTCTGCGTGCAATAAAGTAATTTTATTTATTATTAGCCTGAGGTGTCCCACTGTAGGGCAAAGGCCTCCCTCGCCTCCTTCCACTTATCCCGATCCTGGGCCAAACTTTCCCACTCGCCACAGTAGGCAGCGAGTTCGTCTCGCCACCTCTTGCGGGGCCGACCACGACATCTTGCTGCGTTCTGGGGCCCCCACGTTAGTCATTTTAGCCCTCAGTTCGTGAGGCATTCGGGTGACGTGGCCAGCCCAGTCCCACTTTAAGTGGGCGGCTAAATAAAGTATATTTCATTTATTTTTCATTCATACCTAAGCGATCGAAGTGATTTTATCGCAAGTAGAGGTAAAATATTTACTACTTAGTGTGCGGCTTGTAACGACTCTGTGGGACAGGGTCCGGAATGAGCATCGTGCGGACAAACTTACCATTTTCACTGCAGTGGTACAACAGAGCGTGGTTTTAATAGACTCGGAGCCTATTAAAACCACGAGCAGCGAGCGAGAGGTAGAGCTTCATGGAAATGCGTGGGATGTCGTGATGCGAATACATCAGTTGATCTGTCTGCAGACTCCCCGAGGTTGAATCTGGATAGGATGTCTGGTGCTGCTTTGGAGGTAGCGCCATGTGACACCACCAAAGAAGACAGTAGCTCGAGTTCCATCTCTCCAAATACAGAGATGTTTAATACGATTTTGAGTAAGTTGTCAATGATGCAGACCCAAATGTCAGCAATTGAGTCAATAAAATCTGACCCAAGTAAAGAGTTACACCATCAACAGCTCATATACGTTCCCACCAAGGGGCTCGAGCCTACCCTGAATTAGGGCGATTAGGCCTTAGTCGACCACGCTGGCCCAGTGCGGGTCGACTTCACACACAACCTTTGAATTTTTTCGCAGGAGTGTGCAGGCTTCATCACGATGTTTTCCTTCACCGAAGAGCGTCGAATAAACGTACATATGACTTCGAAATTCGAAAACACATTGGTATGTGGTGGGGATCGAACCCGCGTCTCCCGGACGGGAGGCATCTGCCCTAGCCAATAGACCACCGACGCTCTCAAAGAGTGACATAATCCACATGAAAGCAACCCTCAACCAGAAGCTCGATAATTTGGCTGATCTTGTTAATAATATCGAGATGATAGTCTATGAACTACGGAATTAAGCGCCCTAAGAAAGGAAATGCGGAGTCAGCAAATAAAAAGCAAACAATGGGTGCGCGCGCAGGTCGAACATCCAAATTATTTTATTTTTATTTTTAATGGAGTACCTCATTTTTAGGGTGATGATCAACACAGTGGAAGCATTGGCGAACATTAGCGGTTTCCCTTTGAAGATTAGTACTGATATTGATTTTGTTACTCAAGTTGCGGTTAAAAACGTTGTTGATGGTAAAAATTATGAACCTATTATACCGAAAATGTGAACCAATATCATCCCTGCGGAAGGTGAGAGAGCTTTACTAGCAATGATAGCCGAATACACATCAATGATCATCTCTCAGCTTACCTATAACAAGATGCTACGAAACCCAGGGACATAGTGAAAGACCAAGATTACCAATATTGCTGGGTACACAATTGCATTATAATGGTTCGTCGCATGGATAAATAATAATAGTCTGTGATATACATCAGAACAGAATAGTAATGTTTAAACAAGATATCATAAACGTTATCTATCCCAGTTTTTGTACCATTATGTTGTTTTAATGTCGAACTTACAACCCACACGATGATGACGATGACGACGTTGTAGCAAATTATGATTAGTGGTTAGTTCAACTATGGGCTGAGTTATGGTTGTTGGAACTTTTTGAGAGAAAAAAATATGGTAAATATAATAATGTTCGAATAACGGAGGGCGGTTTTTTATTTACTTACAATCGTAATCAATAATACTGGCAAGACAATATTATTTTACGGTATCATCAACGGCCCGTTTCGACGGTATAGTTTTACTGATTGTTATAATTTATTATAATTTCATTACACACGGTCTAAACGACCTATTTAATATTATATTCACCAATTACACATTTTTCATCAAAATACCCGGGGATTGCGTAGCAAAACAATTTTTTTTTCAGGAACTTCTCGAATTATATTTGTATAACGGAGACGTGAATTCTTCCTGGCATTTTTATTACTTTGAAAGCCGTTATAGCGTGTATAGGACCGATTTCTTATGTCATGAACGTTTCAGAGGTACAAAAGGGGAAGTAGCTATATATTAGACACTTTTTACTCCATAAAAGAATTTATTGACCATAAAATTGAATTATGCAAGAATTGTACTAAGTAGTTTGTAAGCAAATGGACATTTGCATGCTTTAAACTTAGGCTAGATATTATGTGCTTTATTTTTAATCAGGAATCATACTAACATCTTTGTATCTGCCATATCTATCGCAAATAAAATATCTTTATCTTTATCTTTATTAGCAGCGCGTAGAGGAATGACGGTAGATGTGAGACCTCAACGAGCTGTGCACTTCCGATGTATTCCCTTTATTAGAGATGCACCGAATGTGGTTTCTCGGCCGAATTTCGGTATAATTTCGCCGCGCTTTATCGAGAGCGACACATCGTTATCTTTGATTTAAAAAAACACACCTCCACCTTCCTTAGTAATGTTTAGTTTGTAAACTAAAAAAGTTTATAGTTGTAATTGCTGAAGTCCGTTGGAAGTGATTTTTTTAAATTAAAATTAATTACGCCTGATAAATAAAAAAACCGGCCAAGTATGAGTTTGACTCGCGCACTAACGGTTCTGTACCTTACGCAGTTTCATTGTAAAAACAATTAATTTTGCTAATTTTTAATTTTATTTCACACGTAGCGCCACGTAGTTCAATCTGTATCATATTATAGATATATATATTAAGCACAAAATCCCGATATTCACATTTTTTCTTTTTTTTTATGCTATAAGAGCTTGCTTTTTTATGATTCTAGGTCAAACCGTCGCCTGCACCGCTGCGTCAATACGTCTTGACAGCCGCATACAAGGGGATATTTTTTGCCGTCAATACGTCTAGACAGGCCTCATATAAGGGGTATGGTTGTAACTTATGATTGAGCTGACTTGGAAGCTTGAAATTTATAAAGCTCTAAGGAGTCATAGACCTTAGTATTTTATATTATTAATTTCAACTTGATACTTTGATAATGTAATTATTATCGCATTGCAAGTTAAAGAATTACATGTTCCTAACTAAAATAAATGACCATAAGTATATAAGGCCTTTATTTTATTTTACAATTATAACAGATTTGATTTCTATTAACTTCAGTCTAAATAGCGCAAGCAGGTATTTACTTTTTTCTTGCGCTGAATTTTCGGCATTGAAACTGAATTTCGGCCGAATGGCGAAGTTCGGCTCAAGCTGCCGAAATTCGGTCAAACCGAATGTAAAACGAATTTCGGCCCATCCCTACCCTTTATGTAGTTCTTTAAGCCCAGTTCGAGGTCGACATGACAAATTGCTATTTTCAAATTGTTGTTACTTTCCCCATTTTAAATCACTTCTGTATCTCATTGTTTATATGGTTTGAGTATTATATCACACCTTCATCTTGATTAATAAATAATATTAAATAATATTTTTTGCGCGATTTTAATATTAGTCATGCAATATGGAGTTGTGACATAGTTTCCATTTCTACGTGAGTGTTTCCGTTCTAAATAATAATAGTAATCCAAATAGCTTAATTTTACAAAATAATTCATTTAATGTTTTAACTTTTCAATTACTCCTTCTTTGACTTACTAGTTGGTCTCAATTTAATGGCGTATAAATCACAATGACAGATTACTGGATCTCGTTATCTCAAACTCAAAACATTGCACAGTAACGCGCACACAACCATTGGCAATTCCCGAGGACCGTCATCACCCCTCCCTAGAAATAGAGTTAAATCTAGCACGTGTGAACTACAAACTGCGTCCAGCTCCGTGTCGGCGTTTCCATGCAGCTAGGCTGTTTCCCTCCGGAGCAGTACATTATGACCAAACTGAACGAAGTGAACTGGCAGCTTCATCTTGATGTCAATTGCATTAATTTAGCTGTAAAAAACTTTATCGACGTTCTCAACGATATCATTGATAAGCACATTCCTACAAGGGTTGTGGCGAATGTTCAGAGATATCCTAGTTGGTATACAAAGCCTTTAATCAAATGAATTAATAAAAATCTAAAAATACACAATAAGTGGTAAATTTATGGATGTATTTGCGATTATAACTGTTTTTCTTTACTTCGTGAACAAACTAAAGATATAGAATTATCGTGTTATGCCACATTTCAGTCAAGATTTGAAGATAATATCAATCAAAATCCAAAATTCTTTTGGACATTTGTTAACGCAATGAAGAACAGTAGAGGTTTGCCGGACACGTTTTATTTAGAAGACAAACATGATTCTGATGGAAAAGCTATCGCCACAATGTTTAATAACTATTTTCAGTCAGTGTTCGAACTCGATTCTAACGAATCTAAATCAAACTGATTTAATTGCTATTTGTTTTTTACAATTTGATTGCCATGTTAACAATTTGGCTGTCATTTCGTGTTACTTCACTTTCTATATTTTTTGGTTTGGTTTTGTAATTGACATTTTTATTGTGTTTGTATATTTATTTTGTGATTTGGGATTATGGTTGTTTATTGTTAAGATTATTATTAATATTATAGGATTAAGTTTTGAATTGTAAAATTTCGCACACAGTAATACAGTTATTGAATAAATTAAATTGAATTGAATTTACTCTTTAGTTTGTAATTTTAAAAATTTTGTTATCCTATAATTTTCTAAAAAGATAATTATGGTTCTTTGAACTTATGTGATAGTACTTTTAATTTAGCTTGGGACTCCAATCTTAGCGTCGGACTCCGCTGGACGTCTTGGATTACTTGGACCTGCAAAACCCGCTAAGTGCACTCTGTGGACTGAACTTACTTGCTTCACGGCTGACCTACTTCGATATCTACGGCTGGCTGGATATGTCACTGTCTGGATTTGAAAATTGAAACCTGGAATTCTGAAGTTTGGAAAACCGATTGGATATTGTTTGAAGAATAGACTCCTATAATAAGCTCATAGGTACATTATGTTTTGTGTCGTGTGGTGACGGCAGAGTAGAATACATTTGTCACCAACCCTTACTCTTCCCGTGGGTGTCGTAAGAGGCGACTTAGGGACCACGCATTGAACAGGGAACGGGCAGCAGCGCTCTCTGATACAGTAACCTTTTAATTTGCGATCTCCAACCCGCCTGCCAAGCGTGGAGATTATGGCAAAACCCTCCACTTGAGTGGAGGAGGCTCATAGTCCAGCAGTGGACTGTAACGGGCCGTTGATGTTGATGTTATGTTTTGACTTCAGTCAGTTCTCCGCTTTCACTGGAAGCAGTCGAAATTCTAAGAGGCCTTGTCCCGGGATCCAGCTGATCCCGGGACACCTTGTCTGAATATTCTTCGCTTGAACTATAAACACTTCTTGCCCTCTTAAAACAAACCAAACCACCGCGTCAATACCACGCCACCTACGGACACCTATGTTCGCCAGCCCCAGGACATATATATTATATATACATATAGTTTAGGGCTGATTTTGTAAATATATTTTCCCCTTCTTTAATTATTTTATTTTACGTCTTACTTGTAGGTCTTACGTGATACTTAATATATATAGGTAGAATGCTTGGTTTTTTATTCCGACAAGGAAAAAAAGCTTTGAAAATATTATTATAAGAGTATTAAGTAATATTTCTTTTCAACTTTTTAGTTCTATCTCAACTGGAATAAGTATGCCTCTACAGTATGTAACGGAATGGAAAGGTTGGACTAATTAAAGGGGAGCAGAGCTTCAATATGAACATAAATATATTATTATAATGTTGACTGTTTTGAGTTGTCTGTAATAAGGATATCACACAAATGTTGGAATTTTAGTATCAAAGAAGTTAAATAAAACAATATTCATTATTTTATATTTTACGTCTGAGCTTCGTGTTTCGTATTGTTGTAAATTTGTTTTTCGTTTCTATTATTGTGTTAGCTTGGATAAATTAATAGTTTAGGCTAAGTTAGGTTAAGACAAACGCCCTGAAAACAATAAAAATATGGACCTTTATTCTAGAAAGTGATGTTAGTCAAAGTTGGCAGAATGGGCTTAGTTTCCTTTAAAAAAAAAAACATTGACATGTCTGACTAGTGTTACCAGGCAAAGAAAAATAAATGGAAAAATAAAAATAATACATTACATAATACGCTTTTTTTATTGAAAGTCTGTCGGTATTTTTTGGATAATGCAATATATCAAAATGTTTAAATTAAACCCACTAAGGTATCACACTGAACACAACCTAATAGTAATAAAAAATAAAGAATGTATTTGGCAACACTAGTTATGGCGTTATTTATTGATTGAAAGTTGTACAAAACATTACTTTTTTATTTTTATTTTGATACAAAGGCAACTAAACAAAATATTTTATTTAAAAATTTATCGTGTTTTTTTTTTGCTGTGGCTGTTCAAGGCTAAGCCCATTTTGGTTGCTCCCCTTTGCACGATGGATAAGTTTTAAACAAACACATTCAATAAATAAATTAGTTTCCCTTCAGAAACGCCGCGAATACAGAGACCAAATATCAATCAATCAATCAGCCTATTGCAGTGCACTGCTGGAAAAAAATACAAACCTCCTTAGTAAAATTTCGATGCCCTTCAGTAAGCTTACGCTGTTCCAACTAGTTAAAAAATAACTTTACCCTCACCCAAAAAGTATGCAAAAATCGCTTCATCCTGCTCGCTACAACGAAATTGACATTTTTAACCGAAAACTGTATAACTATGTGAATACCATCAAAACAAGTACAAATTCAAATCAAAATCAAATCAAATATTGTTTAGGCCTGTGTCGTAAATTTCAAAAATGGCTTATTTCGTTAGTTTAGTACCTGTATTACCCCAAAAAAATAATATTTCATGATAAAAATTATATTTAAAACACATATTTTAAGTTTTAAGATAATATTTTTAATCTGGCGTAAAAACACAAGAAAGTGTCATGGCGTCGTGAATGACGTCACATAGTGGCAAACGATTGTGTTCACTTGTGCTGTTGTATGAAAAAGTTAACCAAGCGTCAAAACAACAATGGCGGCATACCACTATGTGACGTAATACGTTCTGATTGACGTTCACAGCGGAGGGGCCAGGGGGGGTATTTATTTGATTTTAATTTGTAAAAATAACAATAATCATTAATTTTTATGTGGAATTATTTCGGTTTTCCCTGTTTAAATATTACAATTTACGTCTAGAAACATTCATCCATTGATTTCATTGTTAGTTGACACAAGCCTCAGTGGACGCCGCACTAGGCGAACCTGTATCGCGGGAGTCCAAAAGCGAATACTTACTAAAAATGTAAATAACATGTTGGAGTCGAAATTTTAAACAATATTGTCAAAATTAATAATCAAATTACAAATACCTATTTGCTTTTTATGAACAATACCCATAATTATACATAATATTTGTAATTTTCTAGCAATTAGCGTTATTTATAAGTTTGTCACAACGACTTTTGTATTAGTGAATTATTGTGGAAACTGTTTTGGCTTTTAGTATTACGTAGCATTAAGTAAGTACAAAAAAATCTATGTACTTATCTTACGTATGTTGTAAGTGTAAGATTGACTTTGTAAATAAAATGTCATGTTTTCTGTGCTCTAACAGGGTGTCATTGTACAATACATTAATTGTTGGGTATAATGACAAATGCAAATAAATATTTTGAGTTTAAATGTATAAACTAAAATTTTTGCATTTTCATAAGGTGTTTGTTTCCCTAATAAAGAAAATAAAAATAAATAAAACAAGTTGCTCGGCTGGAAGCCAATCATTTCCACATAAGATTTTATACTTGTAATACGGTTTATTAACATAATTAAAACTTCAAGAAACATAAATACCCGAAAAAACTGTGTCGGTTTCAAGCGGGAGGGGCAGGTAATCATCAGCTGGCTAGTACTCAAAAACCTTGGCTAAAAATACGACGAAAATGTTAGTAAGTTTATCAACAAAAAAAGGAAAATCTAGGTAAGCAAATGAAAATTCTAAACGGTTATTCATCCAAAATGACGGGAAAATCTCGGTGTTATTTTTTATTTCACTCGCTCAATCTCTTCTTTTGCCTTTGTTGGCCTGACCTGTCTGCAGAACTCTTGATCAAGCTCGAACGTCTACAGAATCTTTGCATATGTTTTATCTTTGACCTGCGGAGACCATGTCTCCTTCTATCGCTCAACTTCAATAGATTGGCTACCTGTTCATCAACAGAGGAATTGTCTCATACTTTCACTACATTCTGTCCTTTTTGATCTCAACTCGCCTCCCTATCTTAAGGATATTTTCGTCTTTCGTTCTGCTACTCTCAACTGTTATCTTCGTTCTTGTCATAATCTTTCTCTCATTCCACAAAATTTTACTCCAGGTCATTTGCAGTACAAGCCATCCGCTGGAACGAGTGCGATACGGGATCCGAAAATTCAAAAACCCAAAATCAAACGAACGAGATCCCAAATCATCAGACGCGCTCCTACATCGGAGTCTTTCAGGAAGCGCGTTATGGCGCACTACCTGAACGAAATCCCAAATCATCAGACGCGCTCCTACATCGGAGTCTTTCAGGAAGTGCGTTAAGGCGCACTACCTGAACGAAATCCCAAATCATCAGACGCGCTCCTATATCGGAGTCTTTCAGGAAGCGCGTTAAGGCGCACTACCTGAACGAAATCCCAAATCATCAGACGCGCTCTTACATCGGAGTCTTTCAGGAAGCGCGTTAAGGCGCACTACCTGAACGAAGTCCCAAATCATCAGACGCGCTCCTACATCGGAGTCTTTCAGGAAGCGCGTTAAGGCGCACTACCTGAACGAAATCCCAAATCATCAGACGCGCTCCTACATCGGAGTCTATCAGGAAGCGCGTTAAGGCGCACTACCTGAACGAAATCCCAAATCATCAGACGCGCTCCTACATCGGAGTCTATCAGGAAGCACGTTAAGGCGCACTACCTGAACGTAATCCCAAATCATCAGACGCGCTCCTACATCGGAGTCTATCAGGAAGCGCGTTAAGGCGCACTACCTGAACGAAATCCCAAATCATCAGACGCGCTCCTACATCGGAGTCAATCAGGAAGCGCGTTAAGGCGCACTACCTGAACGAAATCCCAAATCATCAGACGCGCTCCTATATCGGAGTCAATCAGGAAGCACGTTAAGGCGCACTACCTGAACGTAATCCCAAATCATCAGACGCGCTCCTACATCGGAGTCTTTCAGGAAGCGCGTTAATGCGTCTCCTGTTCTGGATAATATGTGTTATTTCCTTTCCTATTTTAGTGATATGTTAAGTATATATTGGTCTATTTATAATTTATATATCTAATACTTTAAACGAGCAATTCTTGTATATACATATATATATATATATATATATATATATATATATATATATAATGAGAACCTCGGAAACGGCTGCTACGATTTCGATGAAATTTGGTATATAGGGGGTCTCGAGGGCGATAAATCGATCTAGCTAGCTTTTGTTTTTGGTAAAACAAGATTTCCCCATGTTTTCGGGCTTAAAAGAATTTGTACGCCATATCATTAAAAGAGAAGGTTAATATCACCGCTATCAATAACGACGCGGTGGCTCTGTTGGGAAACCGGTAGGCAATGAAACCGAAGGTCAGACGATCGAATCCACAAGAATATACTTTTTTATTTTTTTGTTCATGTTTCTTTTTTTGTTTGCTTTTAACTTTTTAATTCTTTTATTTAGTTATTTAAATACAAAAATGACAGAAATAAAAATTTCTTATTTAGTACCTTATTTTTTCGTGGTCTAAATTTTTTCCAATAGACAGAGCAATTTTTATAGGTATGTTTTTTTATTTATTACTTACCGTCGTCGTCGTTGTTATTACTTATTTTTTCATTTACTTAGTTCAATTAAAATACCTTTACAAAAAATCACTTCGATTTTCTTACACCGAAAGTTCTGCAACAGATGGCACTACAACATAGTGACGAAATTTTCTTCTAAAAAAGCATTTAAAAGTATTTTCAGTTATTTTTTAGATATGTAACACAGAAATGGAAAATGCTATTTTATCCACGGAGACGTTATTTAATCCACGCAACCTCAACAAATTCAATTTTATATTACTACTAGCGCTGCCTTTACCACTGTTAGGCATGGGAATAATAATTTATTTTCCTTTCTGAATTCTATCCAAATTCCGATCCTAATTTATTGTCAATGCAGGGAAATCTATTTTTACTAAAAATTAAACCTAGCTAGATCGATTTATCGCTCCCGAAACCCCATATAATGCTAAATTTCATCGAAATTATCCACGCAACCTCAATAAATGCAAATTTATATTACTACTAGCGCCGCCTTTACCACTGTATCTGTGAAGTGGCCAAAATTGGAACTACTGCTAATAAGTTGGTAGGTTAGTTGGTATGGGAATAATTTATTTTCCTATAATAATCCTTTCTGAATCCTATCAACAGTCCCATCCTATTATTTTATAATACATAATATATTCAGACCACCAAAAAATTTATCAGAAATTTTCTTTCATTTTTGTATTTAAATAACTAAATGAAAGAATAAAAAAATATAAAAAAAGAAACAAACGAAAAAAGAACAAAGAAATAAAAAAAATATATTTGTCGAGATTCAAACTGCAAACTCGCGGTGTCCCGACTGAGCCAAAATTACCTTTCTATTTCAATGATATCGCGTATCAATTCTTTTAAGCCTCAAAATACGGGGAAATCTATTTTATAAGCTAGATCGATTTATTGCCCCCGAAACTAAATTGCGAAATCATTGCAGCCGTACGATTCCGAGATCCTTATTATTCTTATCTTGCTCGTTTAAAGTATAAGAGTGGTGCTACTATGTCTAGCCGCGTGTACTTTCTTCTGAACGTATGAAGTAAGTAGAGTTTATCGAAATGCGTAGGTGTCTTACAAAAAAAATAAACGAGCTAAGCTCGGTCAACCAGGTACTCAATATATATATATATATATATATATTTGTGTAATGTATTATATGTATTTTTCTAAGTGTATTAAGTATAGTTACCATTGGTATGTAGTTTATGTTAAACGTTATTGCTAGCACCGACCCGCTATGTGCTATTTCTATACCCTAAGGTTGCCTGGAAGAGATTGCTACTTTAGCAATAAGGCCGCCTCTTGACTCTTTTACCACTTATATGTACTGTGTTTCTGTAACATTTTGGTGTCAATAAAGTACAATTGTATTGTATTGAAACTGTTTATTGAACAATGAAAAATTTAAAAATGGTAGGAAAATATGGTGCATCAATGGCCCTCTATCAGGCTGACATGAGAATGTTAGAAGAAAAACCTTACGAAGTGTTTGCAACTGTAGCACTTATCAACAGCTCATATACGTCCCCACCGAGGGGCTCGAGCCTACCCTGAATTAGAGCGAGTAGGTCTCAGTCGACCACGCTGGCCCAGTGCGGGTTTGTGGACTTCACACACCTTTGAATTTCTTCGCAGAAGTGTGTAGGTTTCACCGTAAGGGCGTCGAATAAACGTGCATATGAATTCGAAATTCGAAAACACATTGGTACGTGATCGAACCCGCGTCTCCCGGACGGGAGGCAGCAGCGCTAACCTCTACACCACCGACGCTCCACATGTACGTGCAAGTACATGCATGTTCCACACATGTTCAATCAAATAACAACAATCGTTTTTTTTTAATTTAATCATTGATTTTGTTTTAATTTTGAATTTTATAATTTTATTTATTTTATTGTAAATTAATAATGGGACTTTGTACCTGCGAAATAAATGATTTATTATTATTATTATTAATATCCTTTTATTAATTAGCTTTATTGGAGAGAAAGAAAACAGAAAGTATGAATCTTGCTCATTCACGGGTCCTCCTGAAAAAATGTGTCTTGCTTGACAGACAGACAGACAGACGGACAGACGGACAACGAAGACAACGAAGACAACAAAGTCCTGAAAAGGGTTTCGTTTTTTCTTTTAGAGGTAGGGAACCCTAAAATGTGTTCGAACAAAAAATATTGTTGCATTTTCTTATTTTTCAGGAAATTGTAATATTATTAATAACATAATATAACAAACTGATGTAATTTTGGATTCAAAGAAAAAATCTAAACGTTCTATGCTTACGAGTCTCATACAGACCCACCCGAGTATCTGTGAAGGGGCCAAAATTGGAACTACGGCGATTAGTTTGGAAATGTCAACTTTCAGAACTGTCGTGATTGGTTGAATGAAATACAATTTAGTATTACTACTAGCGCCGCCTTTCATTGCACAAATAAGTTGGTAGGTCTGTAAAAACAAGCAACATAACGTGACCATTACGTTAGCTTCATCCCGATACTAATTTGCAAAATTACACACGTGAAAAACAGCGCTGTGGTTCGCCTTGTGTCGCCGCAGCACATGCTGAGCTGGGGCCTATTTAAGGTGGCGGTACTAAATTAATTTATTGTCTCTTTCATTAAGATATGATGCGTGTTTGTTGCTGTATTTCTTTCTTTTTATTTTTGTACCACTTCTTAATAAACGTCTTATCTATCTAAAAATTAAGAATGAGGAACTGGTCGTCGACTTCAGCGTACACGTGAGATAAATCCACATTTGTATGCCAAAAAATTGTGTTTAAACACCGTGTTATTGATGTGATCATCAAATAAATAAAGCCTTACCATTCAGGTGCCTTTACTTTAAGAAATAATGACATTTCTGGGGTGTACACATGACCGTACTTGAAAACTTAATAATAATAAACACAACATGAAAGAATTCTTCGAAAACTCCTCCCTATACAAAATTTCAGAATAATTGCTCAGAAGATAAGTATTATACAAGTTGCAAATGCGACCCTGTCACGTTAAATTTAGTACCTACGTCCAATAAAATTCGTAACGAGCAAAATAACCTTTTTACAAACAAAATGCTGTCCTAAGAAGTTACATCACGTTTCCTTCTAGGGTATGTTTCAACACTTTCAACCCTCTGTGCGCGAATTTGATTCGCATGGATTTTTTGTGAAATTTAACTGGTTGATTTTCGTGGGAGTGTTCATTAAACTGAAAAACTCTCCCTTAGGAATATTGGCTGTAAAACGACAAATAAAATTGGCCCATTCATAGAAAATCGCGTGGCCAGGGGGCCGTTTCACGAAGTTACAAGTTACAAATTACAAGTACAATTCGATGTACATTGCGTAGACAGTGAGATTAAAACGATAAAGCCTTACAGTTTAGGCGAATTAACTACGCAATGAATATCACAAATTGTAACTTTTTACTGGTAAATTGTTGCTTCGTGAAAAGGGGTCCAGCTGATCATTTTTCTATGAGGGTTGCAATTATTTTTATCATTTGTAAACTCACTTCCCTTGCGGAAAATTGGCGAGCTTAATGGACGAATGACTAAAATGACAAAAATCACTTTATTAAATCTCACGGTGTATTTTGTATAAAATTCGATAAAAAAGAAACTACTAAGTATATACAATTCTATTCTATGATATTCTAAAATAAAATGATTATACTTACAGCCTTGAGATTTCATGCAGCTTCCTATTTAACTCTCCCAACGTGCTGACTTGAAATGTTATGCAAAATGAACTTAAAGGTAACAATTGAAGGAAACTAAACAGTAACGGTATATTTATAAACTATAATTAGGTACCTAAACAGTTTGTGCATGTTAGAAGTACTGTTATTGCTCTTTGAAGATACAAAAGCTTAATTTTTATTCTAGATTCATAGGAAACAACAAAAACGTAAACCTTCCGGCGGGACTTGAACCCATGACCTTCCGCCTATACATAGCCAATGTGCTTACCAACTACACCACGAAGGGCATAGTGGCAGCGCCGAAATTCGTTCTTACATTATGACGTCACTATAATAGGCAATTAAATTGATGCCAGAACAACGCAACAACTTTTACATTTACAACTTTTATTCTAAATTTATAAATTCAATCTTGTTAGTTCCTGTTACCGAACAGCAAATGAAATTTATACCTATATATTGGTTTAAAATTCAAGATTAGACAGACAAGCAAATACAGCCCAGTGACGTCACTAAGTCAGTAGCGCCATACAGACAGAAGAGTGTTTTAGAAAGAGACAGACATATTTAAACTTTAAAAAATCACTGTAACGTTTTTTTCTTCGCGAATCGTCTGCTAATAAGGCTGTAACGAGGCATTCGTCCTCTTTCCTGTTTTCTCTCTTGCTGGCAGCTTTGTTTTTCATTTTAAATTCATTTTCAAATTTAGATTTCTTACGTTTCGATTTTGTTTTTTTTACGCTAAATTTCACACTTCTTTTCCTGACCTCTTGCAGTGAAGAACTCAGTTATTCTTTTACTTACGTGACCATGTTATTATCTTTCAGTTTTATAAAATATTCTATATAAATTCATAATAAAATATCTTTTACTGTCTATCTAAATTAATTATCTTTACCTTTTCCTGGTCTGGACCCTGGCTTTAGCCACACCCTAAAATATTATCTTGTTCTACATCTTTCGTGCTCTCTTTCGGCTGCTGGGTCACGAGGCTGAATTCGGATTGGATATGATAAATGTCCACTCTGCCAAATATCATGGTCTGCCTGGAAAAAGTGGTTGGTTTGTCTAGCTATGGCGTCTCGTCTTGTCATCGTTACAAAAAAAAAAGACGATAATCGAAAAGTATGATTTCAATTAGTATTAGTGGCCTGCATAACTATGTCCTTTGCCGGCTGTACCATTCCCAGCAGGTAAAAATGATTGTTTTTAACACGCTTTTATTAGCATCACTTGTAACTAAAAATGTATCTTCTCCACTTCTCTCTTATACATACACACCCTCTTTCACACACACACACACAAACTCATTCACACACACTATCAAGCAGTGGAGAGGCTGCTGACTGGTTAGTGGACAGTGTAATGATATTAAACAACTGTATAGGATAACCCGATCCCAAGGCGTAGTTGCCGTAGGGCTAACCACTCAGCAGCTCTTCTCCACTCCTCACTCTCTTATACATACTCACCCCCACTCACACACACACACACACACACACACACACACACACACACCCGTTTAGACTCTGAATAACTTGGCATGTCTAACTAAACTAAATTATTTCTAGCTATTATGTACAGCTACTTAAACATAGACTTAGATTGTAAGAAGGAACGTATGATAAACCATGAATAGATCGCTTAGACTCAGAATAACTCGGCATGACTTAGATTGTAAGAAGGAATGTAAGTTGAACCTATAATCTAATAGTTTAGTTTAGGTATACTTATCTCTTTTTCCATCTGTATGAACTTGTCATAACATTAACTTATATTATGTTAGTTTCTATGAAGAGCGGTGCCTCCCAACACAGGCGATAAGCCTTTTGGGAGACACTTGCCCCACTTTTCTAACATAAGTGTTTTTATATAATAAAGCAATATATATATATATATTATTCATGTAAGAAAATCTTGGAATCTTAATTTGACCCATTTCCCGGTCTTCGATTAGGATGAAATTTTGCACACGCTCTGAGTTCTGATGACAATACATGACTAGCTAAGAAACGTCATTACAAATCCAATATGGCGGCCTCCCCAAGATGGCGGACTGGCTGTTTGAAATTCACCCCCATGATATGGGTATCAAATGAAAGGGTTTGCTGTCAGGAATACGAAAAAAATTGCCACGTGACTTAAATCCAACATGGCGGACATCCAAGATGGCGGATTGGCTATTTTGTGATTTTAGTGCGTGCTAAAAGCGCGTTTTTTAGTTTTTTTAACTATTTAATTATCATTTACTATTGGGTATAGAATACTTTCGAACTAAAATTCTGTCGCACTAGCGTTCATCCACCAATAATTTTTCCTTCTTTTACGGAGTCCCGAAAAGGTATTAATATCTGATGATGTAATGATGATGAGCTCCTGACCGATTTCGGCCACGGCGACTGTTTCATATCTACTCTATACTTGTTAAAGTTGCATTCCAAAAATCAAATATAACGCAATTGCAAACTTTCATTCTCCGGCATAATTGACTTGTTATCGGGAAATTAGTACAATACAGTTTGTAATCAAGTACAAACGTGAAGCGTAAACTTTGCAGCTTTTTTCAAATAAGTAGGTACTACCTAAGCTCAAATGTCAATTTGCTCTTTTTTTAAGTTGCTCACTATTAATTTAGTCACGTTTAGCTTGAGTTTACCTACGCAATGCTTAAATAGTCACTACAAACCTAAATCATATCAAGACCTTAATCGCAAAGAGCTATGGCAGCTACATTCGAGTCCGACATTGATAACAAAAAAAACATTGCGACACAGGAAATCAAACGAAAATGGCTCAGACACGAACAACATTCAATGGTGGGCTGCACCAAACAAAAGGGTGACCTCTGAAAAAAATACGGTTACAGGGCACTGTTTGTATAAGGACAGAATTATGCGGAACGTTTCACCTTGCTACAGTAAACAAACCCTGAACAACGATACAATGATTATAGAAGCAGAGAAACGCCAATTCTACTCCTTGTGGTCTGAAATATCTTCAGATTTCAAGTATGCGTTCGATTTTGTTTTGTGGGACAAAAATATGCCTCAAAGAAAGGAAAACCAATTCTGGTTTCTGATATCGTTCTTGAAAGTGTTAGCTGAACATACGAAACATCCTTTGAACATATTGACCAGCTCGGTGTATTCTACCGACGAAAGTAAGTGGGATCAAATTGTGAACAATTTAAATGTATATTTGAAGCAATATGAAGCTCAGTTGAGATCGTGGGAAGACAAACTTAAGGTAATGAGTTCAACTGTGTCATATTACAAAGCAGAAATGTTCATGTTGGAGAAAAAATTGAATAAGATTGTTGGATCTCTTGACAGCATTCAAACTCATAAATCTTTAATGCAAAACATTTTGAAAGAATTAAATTCTCAGACGCAATTACTCAAAGAGCTTACTGAGAAGTTTTCGAGAGCTATTATAACCATGATTGTACCATTAACAGAAAAACCGTTTGCAGCAGAAGACGGTGCAAGATCCGGCAAAAACAAACCACATAAAAAACGTGTGGGTTAGGTTAGATTTAGACCCAATTGTACCTAAGCATAACATAAATAATACCTATATTTTATTTATTTATTATAAATATCGGGTGTCCAAAAAGGGTATTTGCACTTTTAAATATCAATGAATCATCTTAATGAGGGTAAATAGCAAAAACAAATATAATGTCATACGTGGAATTTATTGGAAATTTAGTTGAAATGGATTCGTATACCCGAGCTCAGCGCGCATTTTGTGTAAAAGCTTATTATCAAAACAATAATTCGATAATAACAACTCGCCGCTTACATCGCACGCAGTTCAATGTACGGGACATTTCTTCATCTCCCAGTGCGAATATCATTAAAAAATGGATTAAGACGTAATGGACGTCATTTGGATAACAATATTTTTGTCGTAAACTTTCCATTGTATGTACTTTTTGCAAATAGTAATAAAATTATGAAATTATATATTTTTCATATATAATTTTTGGGTATAAACTGCCAACACCCTTTTTGGACACCCAGTAGATTGCAATTTTTACAAACTTAGTCTAATAGGACCACGGAGACAAATACTTAATCATCAACATCAACGGCCCGTTACAGTCCACTGCTGGACTATGAGTCTCCTCCACTCAAGTGTTTGGTTTTGCCATATAATCTCCACGCTTGGCAGGCGGGTTGGAGATCGCAGATTAAAAGGTTACTGTATCAGAGAGGGCTGCTGCCCGTTCCCTGTTCAATGTGTAGTCCCTAAGTCGCCTCTATAATAATAAATAAATATTTGTCTCCGTGAATAGAAAATTTGTCTACGCTGAAACCCTGTGTTACATTTAGTAATAAAAGATATAGATATAGATTAGTAAAGATAAGTTAGATTGCCTATAGAAACTTACATAATAATAATATAAAATAATTATTTGACGGTGAATAGTCTTAGGTTGGAAGACTTTAAGCGAGAGTGAAACGTAGACCTCACGAGCTTGCTCACGAGTTTATTTTTATTTGAAACGGCTATAATATCCTCGTGGCGCCCAGAGATTTTAATAGCGTATTATTTTGGGTTATATAAAGGCGCGTAGCCGCTACGAGGCTATATATATTTTTATACTCTTTCAACTCCCATAACTCCGCCATTTTGAATTCTTTTTAAAAAGTGAAACGACAAAAAAATCCATTATAATTATCGAACCTGCTCACTCAAACAAAAACATGAGAATCGGTTGAGAAATGCGACCTGTATGTTGAGTGAGGATAACAGCCTGCTGGACATCCGCCGGACCGGACAAAGACGACATATTTTCCCAAACTGAAACGGAGACGTTTTGCGCTCGTTTTTCATATATGGTTTTGTTTAAGGCGCTGGAATGAGCTAAATGCGCATCATATTCGGTTGCCGCTGGCAAAAAGTATACAACAGATCACGCCAGAATTAAAATATATTATTATTGAGCATGTTTCCTACAAGTTTGTTGTTTCCAAAACACGATTTCGTAAACTTTTCTCGATAGAAAATGAGTCCAAACTCAGCTCTCAACGGCCATCATTCTTTAGTCGATACGACTATTATGTGAAGTGTTTTTAGTAAAAGTTATTAAAATAAATTCATAATGCGTTTCTCCATTTGGCTGTTGTTTCCGATTTTTATTTAAGTACTTAGTTTTTACACAATTTCGTTTCGTTGTATTTCACAACTTGTATTCAGCGGCGCGCGCTCACACCATTATTTGCATCTCTCTTACTTGTACCGAGACCGACAGTGATCGCTGAGGCGCGCTGCTAGACGGACCTATGTCGCTCTGCGTTCTGCGCTCCGTTCGTTTATATAGACTAAAGCGGGAAACAATTTTTTGTAAATATATCGTAAAATATACAAATTTGTACATAGAAGTATTTGTTTTTACCTAAAATACTCAATACTCAAATACTTTAAATTATTTGTGTTTGCTTGTAAAGTATTATTAACTGTAAATAAATGTAAAATAATAATCTGAACTGTATAAAAATGGAAAACAAAACAAATAATAGAAGATTGATCTCAAAAAAAACAGAAACAAATGATGGAAGTTATAAAGTAAATACCTACCTAATCTACTATAATTTGTTTTGCTGATTCGTTGGAGTATTTCACTAATTCAAAATAATGGTCGATCAAAAGGGTGAGGCTATTTCAATCCCGCTCTTGTAATCTATACAGTCTAGTTGGGTAAGTCGTGGTACTAGAAATTCACATTATCGTGGGTTCAATCCCAGGTGTAGATACACTTAAGTATGTTTTTTTTTGTTTTTATTCTCATTAATTTATTTGTATTTTTTCTCCACAAACATTCCCCCCAACCCCAACCCCTTTATTTTATTTTTATTATTTTATTTTTTAATTTAAAGCTTTGGCCAAGCTGAAACAGAGACGCTTCGCTCGCTCGGTCAACTAATTGAATTTATCTCTATTTTAGAAAATAACTAACTAACTTTAAAAAAAAAACAAACTAATGAACGATTCAGCAAACTATAATGACATTGTAGAAGCCCTTAGTCCGTCGGATACTGTTTTAAAAAAGTAAATCCCACCATCTGTTATTCACACTTTTAATTTTTAGTACCTATACTAGATGAAGTCCACTTTTCATATCACAGCCTATCTAATGGTAATATTTCGGGACAATTTTATTCAAACTAATGTAACTTGAGCCTGATACTCGCACATACTGCACCAAAAAAGAGACCTCATTATTTCGGTTTTGATTTTCAAGACAATTTTTGCATAGAATTATGAAAGTTTTAGAGGTTTATAAATTATATACACTAAACTAAATAAAAAAGACATAATGTCCGTGTTTTTTAAAACAATTTTTACATAGACTTAAGAAAGTTTTAGAGGTGTATACATTCATAAATTTTAGATCAATTAAATAATTATATTACCGTGTAGATAAAAATATAACGTTTTAATTCAAACATTTATAGCTTTATTATTTAACTAAGTGTGGGGTATTTTGCTACTATTAGGGGTGATACTTTTCTTTAGATACTTTTAAAGGTGTACTAAATTATTGTTTTATGAATATTGCTTCTAATATTCCAATTGTAAACAATATTCGAAACACACTAATATTATAAATGTGAAAATATATTTGGATGTTTGTTCCGCCTTCACGCTTAAAGCATTCAACAGATTTGGATGAAATTTAGAATGTAGATAGTTTGTAACCGATTTAGTTGAAACTTGATTTGAGACAGAATTTTGAAAAGAAAACAACAACACAATGTTAAAATTGTCAAAAAACCAAGATGGCGACCAACTTGTTTGTTTATAGACCGATGTCGGTAAAACTTGGTTTGACGTACTAATTTGGCATAAAAACAACAACGCAATGTTAAAAATTACCAAAATTCAAGATGGCGGCAACTTTTTCTTGATGGACTGAATTCAAATTTGGTTGGACATACTGTTTTGGCATAAAAAGAACAATGCAGTGTTGGCAAAAAGTTAATCCGATTATGTAACGATTAATTGCTTAATCAGGATTAACGACTAATGATTAATTATAACTTTCAATCGTTAATCAGATAAACCAACCAAGTTTCACCGAAATCGGTCTTTAAACAAAAAAGTTGGCTGCCATCTTGTTTTTGTTATAAATTTAACATTGCGTTGATATTGCCAAAAAACTAAGATGACTGCCCTGCCAACTTTTTTGATTGTGGACCGATTTTGATGAAATTTGGTTTGAGACAGTATTTTGACAAGAAAACAAAAACGCAATGTTAAAAATGACAAAAATCAAGATGGCGGCCAACTTTTTGTTTATAAACCGATTTCGGTGAAACTTGGTTTGACAGACTAATTTGGCATAAAAACAACAACGCAATGTTAAAAATTACCAAAATTCAAGATGGCGGCCAACTTTTTCTTGATGGTGTGATTTCAAATTTGGTTGGACATACTGTTTTGTTATAAAAAGAACAAAGCAGTGTTGGCAAAAAGTTAATCCGATTATGTAACGATTAATTGCTTAATCAGGATTAACGACTAATGATTAATTATAACTTTCAATCGTTAATCAGATTAACCAACCAAGTTTTACCGAAATCGGTCTTTAAACAAAAAACTTGGCCGCCATCATGTTTTTGTTATAAATTTAACATTGCGTTGATGTTTGTATGCCAAAAGAGTATGTTAAACCCAGTTTAAAAAAAATCGAACTACAAACAAAAAAGTTAGCCGCCATCTTGATTTTTTTACATTATTAATATAACGTTGTTGTTTTATTGTTAAAATACTGTCTCAAACCAAGTTTCACCAAAATCGGTCTATCAACAAAAAAGTTCACCGCTATCTTAGATTTTTGTAATTTATTACATTGCGTTGTTGTTTTCTTGTCTAAATACTGACTCAAACCAAGTTTTACCGAAATCGTTCCATAAACAAGAAAGTTGGCAGCCATCTTGATTTTTTGTAAATTTAAACATTGCTTTGTTGTTTTTATGCCAAAACAATATGTCAAACCAAGTTTCACCGAAATCGGTCTATAAGAAAAAAAGTTGGCTGCCATCTTGGTTTTTTTACTATTTTAACATTAAGTTGTTGTTTTCATGCCAAAACAGTATGTCAAACTAAGTTTCACCAAAATCGGTCTATAAAGAAAAAGTTGGTGGCCATCTTGGGTTTTTGACAAATTTAACATTGCACTATTGTTGTTTTTATGCCAAAACACCAAGTTTAAACGAAATCGGTCCATAAATAAAAAAGTTGGCTGCCATCTTGATTTTTGTCATTATTAACATAACGTTGTTTTCTTGTCAAATACTGTCTCAAATCAAGTTTCACCGAAATGGGTCCACAAACAAGAAAGTTGGCAGCCATCTTTAATTTTTGATGATTCTTATAAGGATCTATTCTAATCCTTGAGGAAATATTTGACAAGCCACAATTTTTTGTTAACATCTCGTTAAAACCGAAATAATCATTCATTATCTTTTTCAAATGTGCAAGTGAGATGGCTAGCACAGTCGACAAAAACCGACAGCCTTGTAATATTATATTTTATATTGATAATCATCTCAAAATACCACATTTTATTCGAAAAACCTTATTGGCAACATTGCCGGCAAATTAGAGCTCCTGGGAATACGTTGAATACGTAAATTGTGGTTTACCTCCTAAAATTTACGATTTTTAATATAAATTTTATTTATTTTATTTTATTTTATTTGGGAAGTTAACAGCAAAAATTTTTACAATTTGAACAAAAAAAATTACAACACTAAATGCCAATAACAAACTTCCACATATGTGCCGAAAATAGTTGGACTCCTAACAGAACTGCAATTAAAAATAATAATATAAATAACTAAGTAGTATCAATACGACACGACACAGATAAACCTCTAAAACTTTCATAAGTCTATGAAAAAAAAGTCTGGAATCAAACCCGAAATTATGAGGTCTCCCTTTTGGTGAAGTATGTGCGATTATTTGTTTTAAAATATATGTAGATTATAAATAAATAATAATGATACGTATTCTGCTTTAATTTTTCAATATTTTGTTCAAAAAGAGAAGATAAATATTTGTATGACTTTTAGCGCCATCTTTCGATTTGGTGATTCATTATCTCGACAAATTGTTCTGTTGACGCACTTGAGGTCTTAATAGTTCCTACACAATTTCACCGTACATGTATGGCGGGACGTTATCGAAAGAGTTTGCGATCATAGCTAAAAATCCAAACGCTCAAGGTCATTGGCTATAGCCAGCGCCTTAAGTTAGTCTGTCCTTTTTACCTTTTAAAGATTGAAAAGGGACAGGAGATAGCCATTCTAATATTAGAGCTGTCAAACATCGAATTTGAACCGTATGGCCGTGTCGATTGCACAATTTTAGAGAGCAGCAAACATGCGACTTAAAAATCTCTTAAACTGACAGCTATGCCCTTATTTTAAGTTATCATTCGTTCAAATTAATATCATTCGTTCATCACCTCTCTTTCATTGGTCATAAAAACGAAAAGGATAGCTGGATTTTAAAATTAGAATTAGAGCTTGACATCCCGAATCGAGGCCAAATAATTAATAAATTGACAACTATCATAAACTGACATAATTTTTACTATTCTTATTAACTGAAATGACAATTTATTCTCTCATTTTGCATATATGTACTTTATTTAGATTTGTTAAGAAGTTGACTGTTTCTTGTTTTTTCTTTTTACTTATAATAACTTTTTTTTTTCTTATATTTGCATGCTGATTATTATAAGCAAAACATGATTGTGCAACTGTTATTTTACCATGTTTTAAGCAAATAAATACATTTATTCATTTTAATCCGGCTCCATCATCAGACCAGCTCCATGATATCATAATTGTATTGTCATCGAGGTTACATAAGTGTACCAAACAGCACAATCGAATGACAGCACGTGCTCCAAAAATGAGTTGCAAGATTCGGACCGAACAAACAAACCCACAAACAAACAAACAAACAAACAGACAGACAAGAAAGCGAGTTAATAGAAACGTGTTAAAAAATCTGTTTCTCGTCCCCAAACAGCGCGGTAGTGAGTGAGGTGACCTGACATCATCGGTCTTAGGCGGTACGTGGCGTGGCCATTCTATATGTAGTACCAAAGAAGTATTGATTCTGTGACGAGGAGTTCCAGTCTGATACCTCTCGATACCGGCCATAACATTAGCTCTTAACTAAAATATATCCTTTCTATCTATTACCATTTTTTTTGCCATTCCATTCGGGTTCGGATCCGGTTATTTTTGAAGTACGATTTATTTGTTTTTTCCATGCAAAAAGTAGTCTGTGTCGATTATTAGGTAAAAAACTCTATTAAAAATAATCGGTTTAGTAGTTTAGCCTTGAAAGCAAGACCGATAGTCACTAAAGTCTGTTACTTTCGTAGTGAGGTAAGGCAGTATTGTATTACTGTCTCGTGTTACCGTGCCAATGCCGTGTCATTGGTGACAACCTGTGACAAGTCAACTCTAAGAAGAAACGAGAAAAATCTCATTATGGAAGTATGACGAATTTCTTTAATTGGAAATTGATTAAATTTTCTTCCTTTTCCGTTAGTAACTCTTCAGTCTATATTTCATCGATTAAGATTTTGATAAATGTGGTTTTTCATCACTCTGGACTGGATACTGATAGCATTGGCAAGTACCCACATATGTGGAACTGATTTACAAACATACAAGTCTGTTATAGAACTAGTAAAATCGCGTGCAGCGCAACCAGATTTAAGTATCGCGGCGGTTGGAGACTGTGCGCATGTCTGCTCTTCCCGTCGCCCACTATGCGGCTCAGATCAACGTACCTACTACAATATCTGTCATTTCATCCTTGCAAAACAACGAATAAAATCACTGTCACTACAAGATCGATACGGCTGTCTCACCAAAATTGATCATAAGAAAGATTCTGTACTGAAAACGAATTACAGGAAAAATGGGGCACGAAAACCGAAGAAAATTGCCAGACAAAGGAAAAGACGTGATATGAATCAATATTTCTTCTACAACTCAACAGTATTCGAATTTGAAACTTCGTTAGAAGACACAAACGGTGTGCCTTCACGCGAACAGGACGATGATAAGATTACCATTTTTACTAACAAAACTATCACGATTATTGGAGTTAAGTCGTATACAAGATCGGAGCCCCATGTCTACGTGCGTTTGCAAAATAATAGTTTGTATAACAATGTATTGCAAGAACTACTCTTTCGAGATTCACAGATCCAAATAAGCAACTCTACGCACTCGTTCGATGCTGCAAAAGGCCCTTTCATTCCGCACGAGACACCAAGTTTCTCTCACTGGCCATTTTTTCCCCAAGAAAATATTTTTGAAACTGAAAAGTTTCTGAAACAAGGTGATTCTGAAAGTGGCTTAAACTTTAATGTAAAAGTGGATTTAAGTTCTGTTCCGTACAAAATTCAGAAATGGCTGTCCAGAATGAGTAATTCGAAAGGTAGTTAATGAATACAGAATCCAAACTAATACAATTTTAGGTACCTATAAATCGAGGGTTTACTGGTAAAACCAGTTACTTGCATTTTATTCCGACTTAAGATAACTGCTTCCAAAAGTTTGAAAAATCATAACTAATTGTAGGTACTTCCTACAACGTTGATAATAATATTGAGTGATAGGTTGATTAATTAGATCTACCCTTTGATGAAAAAAGTATATGTTTTTTCTTTATTATTAGAGATAAATTAAAAAAGTTTGCAGAAGGTCATGCACTTAACCGGTTTTACTTGCATATCTTTAAATTGCGTTTTTACCGTGTTTAAAAGACTTTCTTTAATATTCTTGTGTGTTATACAATTTTTGAAATTTATAGAAACTATTATCAATTACTAGATACTTAAAAAGTGTAGCATACTTTACGTTATGAGAAAAAATATAAAAACGTAATTGGTTTTACCAGAAAGGTTCAGTAAATAGACATAATCTGTAAACCAACTAAAACAATAGTCAACGTATTAAATCAGTTTTATAAGCATAATAATTGTTCAGAGTTACAAAAAAATAACATTTCAAAATATATTTAATGAAATTCTGAGTCGGAGTCCTGCGCAGCAAGATCTGGAACTCTATCTACAATTTGGTTGTTGGTTGGCAAACTTTCAATCCATGCATGAATCTCATCAGGAATTATTCCTTTTTGACATAGTTTCACGAGATCTTTCTTTTTTTCCTTAATTCAATTAAGGAAAACTTTATTTTTAACAATATAACCTCAAATGTTTTTTTTTTTATAAAAAACTTACCGATTTATTCAAACTTCACTGAACTGGCAAGGTTTACGATACCACAATATCTATTTTAATTGCTTGTCTTGGCTAAGTCTTTAACTTCTATAAAAAACTAATAAATTCCTAGTTCATAGAGGACGCGTCCATCACTAACACTCTAGTGTGCCAGAGAATGTGAAACAAGCAAGGGCATGTAGAATATAGGCTATAACCCGGACCTTGCTTTCTGCAGCGCGAATATAAGACCACAATGTACCAAACAACTGTGCTCTCCAATACCCAGAACACAGCATCGGCCTGTAGTGATTCAGGTGGTGGCTACCGTGAGACCTTTACAGGTCCCATTCAGAAAAAGGTTCAACTTTGCCAAAGCCGACTGGACCAGTTTCTCTGAAAAAGTGGACCAACAGCTTCTCGATCTACCGCCTGAACCTCAAAACTACGATGGGTTTGTAAAGGTCATCTGGTCAGTATCCCGCCGTACCATACCCAGAGGCTGTCGCACTTCATACGTCCCAGGCTTAACAACAGAAGCCTCTACCCTACTTACACAATATGAGGCACTCTTTGCAGAAGACCCCTTCTCTGAACAAACCATCTCGATTGGAGAAGAGCTTCTTAGTCTGGTAGGCGACAGCAGGCAGAAAAAATGGATGAATACCGTCACGGCTATTGATATGACGCACTATAGCAAGAAAGCGTGGTCTACAATACAAAAACTGACAAATGACTCGCCCCCTCCATCACTGCCGGGCCAAACCACAGCCAATCAAGTAGCCCACCAGCTTATACTTAATGTAAAGCCTACTGGAAGACTCCTCAATACACCAAAATCAGCCCAACATACGAAACAGACATGCAACAACATCAGCATGCCTTTCACACTCACTGATAACATCACTAGCATAAAAGCACTCAAAAACGGCAAAGCTGCTGGCTTGGATGATATCACAGTCGAACAGCTGAAACACCTGGGACCAGTGGCTATATCCTGGCTGCTAAGTTTATTTAACGCGTGCATGGCATCAGCGAAGATTCCGAAATTGTGGAGGAAGTCAAAAATTGTGGCCTTACTAAAACCAGGGAAATCTCCATCTGACCCTAAGAGCTACAGACCAATTTCTCTCCTGTGTCATACATTCAAGCTTTTCGAGCGACTTATACTCAACCGACTCACAGTGACCATTGACCCCACTCTCATCCCAGAACAGGCTGGATTCCGGCCGGGAAAATCATGCACAAGTCAGGTGCTTAACCTCACCCAATTCATTGAGGACGGATTTGAACGGGGCATGGTCACAGGTGCTGTGTTTGTTGACCTCTCAGCAGCTTATGACACAGTGAATATAAAAAAATTGCTGTCTAAAGTATCGAGTGCCACAAACGATCCCACTTTCGTGTCACTGTTAAGTGAGTTTCTTCGTAACCGCCGCTTCTGCGTCCACTTACACGGAAAGAAGAGCAGATGGCGCTGTCAGAAAAACGGCCTTCCCCAAGGAAGCGTCCTGGCACCACTTTTATTCAACGTCTACACAAATGATCAGCCCCACTACCCTAACATTCGGCGATATATCTATGCCGATGATCTTGCACTAACTTGCCAAGATAAGACCTTCGAAAACGTGGAAAGTACACTTAACCTTGCCTTGGAAAACCTTCATGAATACTATGAGCATAACGCTCTAAGCCCCAATCCAAGCAAAACCCAATCGTGTGCTTTCCACCTACGTAACCGGGAGGCAAACAGGGAGCTGAACATTTCCTGGAAAGGCGTCGCCATCCAACACTGTAAGTTTCCTAGATACCTGGGAGTGACACTGGACCGCTCTTTGACTTACAAGACCCACTGCAAAAACACAAAACAAAAAGTTAGTTCCCACAATAACCTTCTGCGCTGTCTCTCCTCCACCAACTGGGGAGCAAACCCAACGGTTATGCGCACTACAGGACTAGCTCTGTGTTTCTCAGCAGGAGAGTACGCGTGTCCAGTGTGGGCTAGGTCAGCACATATCAGAGAGGTGGACGCAGAGCTGAACGACACCTGCCGCATAGTGACTGGCTGTCTTAAACCAACCCCAGTCGGTATGCTGTTTCCTCTTGCGGGAATAGCTCCACCCAGAGTCCGTAGAGAGGTGACATGTTCGCTTGAAAAACAAAAACAGGAAAGTGACCCGAGACACCCACTCTACGGGCTCTCCCCCGCCGCAGGTCGGTTGCGAAGCCGCAAAAATTTCCTGCGATCTACGCAGCCTACCGACGAAAACCTTACTAACGTGAGGTGCAGGCTTTGGGCAAGCGAGTATCCACATTCACTGTACCCCCCCAACGAAAATCTGCCTCCAGGCTATAAGGAACCTTGACCAACCTGGAGAAGTCTAAATAGGTTGAGGACCCAGGTTGGCCGAAGCAAAGATAACCTGTGTCAGTGGGGGTACTCAAGTAGCGCAGACGCCAGCTGTGAATGTGGGGAACCCTTGCAAACCATGGTACACCTCACTAACTGTCTCGCGTGCCCGACCACCTGCTCGCGTGAGGACTTACTTGTTTGTAACCAGAGGGCTACCACGGTAGCCGCTTTCTGGGCAAGTAAGATTTAGCCCGTGTTCTTGCCGACACGAAAGAAGAAGAAGATGTAGAATAATGTTTGTCATTTTGTTTCCACAGGCGCAACAATTAAGAACCGTTAGTTCACTAACTTTGTGCAATAGATCTCAAGTAAAAGCGGTTATAAATACTTAACTAAAGGAAAACAAATATGCATAACGACTACGAACACGTAATCGGTTTATCTTGCTACAGAAATCAAAATAACGTTTGTGATCGGTTTCTGGTAAAACCTATTAGGATTTCATAACCGTTCTGTGAAGTTTACATTTAGAAATGTGTATGAAAGTCAAACCGGTTATGATACTGTAACATGTTTTTACAGTTGGAAATAAAATTTCGTAACCCAATAAAGGCTTCTTAAACGGTTTTACGTATACATTTTTTGATTACGCTATGCTGATAGACGGTTGTCACATGAAACATCTACTGGAATAATGGTCCTATCAAATAGTTGGTTTTACTAGACGATTAAGAAAAAAATTCTGCGTCGAAGTACATATTTAACTCATTTTGACAAAAAATTGCAGATAACCGGTTTTACCAGTAAACCCTCGAAATACTGAAAATAAAGAGTTTTAAATGCAAGAGAATCTAATTTGTTGTTTTGTAGAGATCCTAAGAAGGGCGGACGTCCTGCCTACAACCCATTTACCTTCCCCACACCAATAGAACCAGAACACGCCCTGCGTTGCCCTGTCTACCAAAAAAACGTTCACCTTGGTGGTACCATGGGCAACTTTTCCTTCCCGTGGTCCATTATATGGTAAAAAAATATATTGCTTATGGTCCTCTCCAATACCAGTTGTTCTAGACACAAGGCAGTGTGTCCGCCAAGTTTCCAAAAGAAAAAGGCGATGACCACGCACCAGAGTGTTATATTACACGAACCATTACGAGCCACTTTCAACCCCACCAAAACTTAAAATCTATTGGACCTACACACTTTAAATTTTGCATGTCTATTAATTCTAACACTGTAATTTTATGGGGAAACTTCTTCAGTTCACCTTTATGGGGAATTTTGTCGACGACATCGGCCAATGACAAGATGTCGCCGTATTTAAGATACAAGGAGGTGGCGGCGTACTATTGCCGCGGTGTCGTGTAATTTTATTATTATTATCTTAATTAATACTTACCCTGTATAGACGAAGAGCGGCATCTTCTGATACATACAGGCAATATTTTGCTTACTAGAAGATACCATCTTTTAGCATAAGTACGAACTGTATTTAAAGAAATAAAAACTATTTTATTTTATTTTTGTTGGGCACCAAAAATCGGCCATCTTAGTTTTTTTATAATTTGGATGTACCCAGTGTCACTCTCACAAGTAAGAGGAATCTAACGGCACCTCTTTAGCTAAAATCTATCAAGCCGTTTAAGCTGTAGAGCGTGCTTAACAAACAAACATACATACACTCGAAAAACATAACCCTCCTTCTAAAGCAGTTGGGTAAAAGCGGCCCTAAAACGCTACCTTGTGGAACGCCAAACTTAAAATAGGTTTTGAGCTAGACCAATAAGCCGAAGTCACATTAAAACTATTCATTTCAGTTATTCCCACACAATGGTATCCCGTAACATCAATAAAAACTACTAATAAAAAATCTCTAAAGGCGCTCGTTCCAACTTCAAACAGTTTTCGATGGTTTCGAGAGGTGCGATGCTTCATCTGAGTCCATATTCGATTTTCTAAACATATGTTGCAATTTTTCTGCTGCTGCTCCCGCTCTTACTAATTTTTGAAGTAGCTCTTCATCGTAATTTAAATTATCTGGTGTCAACGCGGTCACAATTTTTTTCAATTTGACTTTAAATTCTTCGATAGTTTCTTTATGACTCTGCGCAGTGCGCTCAGCCTGTCTTAATTCTAATGTCAATTTCTCTAAATCAGTTTTTTTGCGATGTATCATCGTTTCTAATATAGTAAGTTGTTTAGCAAACTCAGCACTAAATCTCTCATGTTGTGGTTTGGTTAATATATTCTTGGGATTTTTATGTGCAATAGCGAATTCTTTCAAATACAGTATTAAATACCAAAATTGATCATATTCATCAGAACTTGAAGACCATAATACAAAATCAAACGTGAACATTAAATCGCCTAGAACTTCGGCAGCAAAATTCCACCAAGTATTGTGAAATTCTTCTTTTGTTTCATTTGTTTCTCTAATTTCAAACTGTTTGGAGTAACAATTGTTTGGAAAGTATCGTACAGTATTTCTCTCCCCACTCAGACAATCCGCTAACTCATTTGTGTTAGAATAAGGCCTCAATGGTTGGTATTCTTTCAAATTTTTGGTATTTCTCCTAGTATCACCAGAATGATAAAAGGTAACATTTAGCAATTCATCATGCCATCTTCTTCGAAGAATACATAAGTAGTTGTCTTCAAAGTCCAAAACGGTCATGTTTTCTTTTTGCGGACATTCAACAGGATATGGGTTATTTATGTTAGTCTTGAAATCCAATAATTGGTTCTGGTGATTTTGTAGGTTGTTTAAAATGTAACTTTTTGGTCGTTCAGCGAGAGATACAGTGAGATAGGCTAGGACAAACGCAAAATTGAAAAAATAATAATTGAATAGATTCAAAATATTCAAAGACATCACTCGTAATAATAATGTGCAACTTATAAAATCGTCCAGTTAAAAACAAACGGTTATTATGAAACCCAGTTAACTACTTAAATATAGCACGGCACAATACAGTGTTTCGCAATATGATTTTAATTTTTTTGTCAACATCCTTTGTTGATAATGACTTTGACTTGGAACAACATTTTTAACAAACAACCCGAGCCGACGACGAAGAGAGAATCTGAAATGTTGATAAAAAATAATCATAGTACGAAAAAAGATATTCTTGTTCAAAATTCTTAGTTATCTAGGTACCTACTTTAAATTTATTTATCAAGACAAAAATAATAATAATAATAATAAAGAAGAAGTTTCCCCATAATAAATACAAAATTCCCCTTAAAGGTGAACTGAAGAAGTTTCCCCATAATAATAAAAAAAAAAAAAAAAACTTTATTTCTGTAACTTAAAGTTATCTATGAAACAAATTTGCTGGGGCCTCCTTTTAAGCATATACAAATGCCTGTGCCAGGATGCCCCGCTCCTCCATATCATAGAAATATAATATTATTAAAAACAGAGAATTTCTATAGATATACTTATGCTAGATTTAATTATGTTACTAGACCTAGTGAAAAAGAAATACAAGGACAATTCACTAGGTATTGTGTTTTTTTAATAAATACATAACCACGTAAAAAACTACCAAATACATAAAAAAAAGGAAAAAGAAGACAGTTATTTGTTTTGAAATGCGGCCTCGTCGCCTATTTAGTAGTATTATAATGCGACTAGGTTCGATTCCCGAACTGAGAATGAGCTTTTTTTAATCTATGAATGTGTTAGAATTTTGTTTTCTAATTTATATAAATTATCAAATGTTTATTTAATACTAAGGTTTGTTATGAGTACCTTCCTACAAATTAGCAAAACTATGTATTTAAAAATTGTGGGTAGAGGAAAATCAACAAACAAAAATAAGGAAAAAATAAAGAAACACATAAAGTCAGCTTTGACAAAATTTTACAGGGATAATTATATCATAACCATTGATTATAATTTAAAATAACATATTATAGTATAATAGGTAATAAAATATTCATTAAATATTCATTATTTAGTATAATATGGGAACTTATTTGTGCAAATATCTAAATCTATCCAGAAATATTAATTCAAATCTACATTACTCATTACATTACACTAAAATAAAATTAACAAAACAATAGCAAATAATATAATTCAGTAAAAGGTACGTGCTATCGGCCCGACCTCCAGAACTTAAAGATCCCTGTCAGTTTTTTTTTTTTTGACATGGAGCTAATGCTTGTGTCGCAAAATCGACGTATCAAGCGTAACCGGACTTTTGGGGGAGCAGAAGGCTCTTACCCCTAGAATTAATAGCAACAGCCTAAGGGCGCCCACTTGGGGGCACGGACCTCGGCCTAGGACGTTGCCATGGCGAGAAACACGCGGGAGAGGAATGACCCTGATGGGGTCTTCCAGGATTATACAGAACTTGATTGGGTCTACCGCGTCCCCGCCGGCGGGTGCGATTGCTACCAGAAGGGCATTCTGTGGAGTGTACTCTATTGGCAATGACTATCTCAACAGCAGACTGGATGGGATCTTGCAGTTATTGCGTTGCATCGTTGCGGTTACGCGCCAATTCAAATTTTTCACATACTGAAAAATTTGAATATAACCAAAAGATTCGTTTATCGTACCATCAAACGATACAATGAAGACTCTAGTGTAGATGACAGGTCAAGAAGTGGTCGCCCTCGGTCTGTTAGGACTCCAGCAGTGATAAAATCTGTGAAGGCGCGAATTCAAAGAAATCCCAAACGTAAGCAGAAACTGTTGGCCCTTCAGATGGGATTAAGCAGAACCACGGCGAAAAGGGTGTTAAATGAAGACTTAGGGCTTCGGGCATATCGAAGAAACACAGGACATCATTTGAATGCTCGTCTAATGGACCTGAGACTGAAGAGATGCCGCTCTTTGTTGAAGCGGTACGCGGGAAAAAAATATCGGGAAATTCCTTTTTCGGATGAAAAAATTTTTACCGTAGAAGAGAGCTACAACAAACAAAATGATAAGGTGTACGCACACAGTAGTGAAGAAGCGAGCAACCGTATTCCGCGTGTCCAACGAGGTCATTTTCCATCCTCGCTCATGGTATGGTTGGGAGTGTCTTATTGGGGCTTAACAGAGGTACATTTTTGTGAGAAAGGTGTAAAAATGAATGCAGTTGTGTATCAAAATACAGTCCTGACGAACCTTGTGGAACCTGTTTCTCATACCATGTTCAATAACAGGCACTGGGTATTCCAACAAGATTCGGCGCCAGCTCATAGAGCGAAGAGCACAGACTGGCTGGCGGCGCGTGAAATCGACTTCATCCGGCACGAAGACTGGCCCAACGTAATTGAGCGAGCGAGTGCGAAGCGTACGGGGCATAAATGCTTTCGTGTAGTGTCCGGTTGTCCGGTGAATGTGCATAAATGCTTTCGTATAGTGTCCGGTAGTCCGGTGAATGTGCATAAATGCTTTCGTATAGTGTCCGGTTGTCCGGTGAATGTGCATAAATGCTTTCGTATAGTGTCCGGTTGTGCGGTGAATGTGCATAAATGCTTTTGTATAGTGTCCGGTTGTCCGGGGAATGTGCAAAAATGCTTTCGTATAATGTCCGGTTGTCCGGTGAATGTTCGGAAGTTGTCTGGCTGTTCTCCTCTACGGGTCTCATTTCTCAACCATTCTGAGCAGATTCGATAATTTTATAGTTTTTTTTGTCGTTTCGGTTTTTCATAATTTTTCAAAATGGCGGATATTATGGTGATGGAAACCTTAAAAAGCCACTAGCTTAACCGTTTACTGAGTAATAAGAAGAAGTAATATTTCCTTTCGACATAAGAAAGCATTTTTGCTCAATCTGAAACAAAGACGCTCGCTCGGTCTGTGAGCCGATATTAGACCTCGCGAGGTATTTTTTTTTTTTCGAAATGGCTGAAATATAATTTTTTATACGTTTTCAACCCCCATATCTCCGCCATTTTGGAAAGTTTAGAAAAACTGAATCGATAAAAAATATTCGTATCCACACAATTTATCAGATCTGCTCACAAAATTTCACGTGAATCGGTAGAGAAATGCAACCTGAGGAGGAGAACAAGAAGACATCTGGACATTAGGGCATACAAAAGCATTTGTGGCAAGGTGAAACAGAGACGCTTCGCTAGCACTTCGCACTCGCTCGGTCAATAGTAGATTTTGCAACAAGTGCACAAAACGAACCATTTTTATCCGAGACTTTTAGCAGCCCGAACCGGGTTTTGTGGACGAGTTATAAACTCTGCTTTACACTTGGATTGCGAGGAAATAAAAAGTAGTATAACATTTCTTTAACCAATTTACAAAATTATCGTAAGCTTTGAGATATTTCTCCCTAGACTTTGGCGGTAATATCTGTTGCACAACTCTCTGTGCATTAATTTCCATAAGTGTATTAGGAGAGAGTGTTGAATCCTCTTCTTCACTGGACATTTTTAACAATTTTAGAAAATTGAAGAAATTAACGCACGAAAAAACAAGAGCTGTTTCCCGCCGCTTTATTTTTCTTAAATCTTACGACATTGATATAAGCTTGGGCTGCAGACCTATACAGCGTACTTTTAAATTAATTTTGTAATAATAACTTTCTTAAATTAATTAAATAACCTACCGTACTTAAATTTAAATTTTAATATCTTTTATGTCTTAAAGACACATAAGGCAAATAAATTAAAGTAAATATTATAAAATAAATAACTAATTCCATCTATGAACTTCTTAGGGCGTTTGCACACTCATCCGTATCCGATTCTTATCCAGTCCGTTTTTGATCCGTAAAAAAACTGACGGTAAATTCACGACTAGCGTTTGCGCATTCATCCGTATCCGATCCGGTTTTCATTCGTATTTGAGACGATATTGCATGATATTGTCGTAGTGATTTGCCGAGTCGAGCTGACTGACTGAGCTGATCTCGACCATAATGCTATAGAAGCAAGAAGCGTTCAAGGTCAAAGTGTTAACACTTTACCACTGACTGATGAGCAGTTGACTGCACTCGAGTATAGATTTCGGGTACTTATAGAATTCGAATACTAGGTTGATCTTTTTTAATTATATCTACATATGTAATGTAGATCCCGCAATAAAGTCGCTCACGTTACTCGTATAGTTCGTTTCACGTAAATAGAATCCTGGAGTCTCTTGTCTCGAGTGTGCATTCGATAATTTTTGTAACGAGTACCAAAATACTTGTTAATAAAAAAATAGTCAGTTTGGCACATCACTAGCAGCGCGAGCTTTCCCCTCCCCGTACCTCACTCTTCATCCGTAAAAAAACCGTGTGCGCAAGCGTACGTACAATTTATATGGCGGCCACTTCGACTCGGTTTTGATAAGAATCGAATGAGAATCGGATACGGATGAGTGCGCAAACGCCCTTATTGTGTTTGGCTCTCATTTTCTTTGCCTTTATATAGATACATTTATGAGTAGATACGTTAATGCAATTGTGCACAAAATTCTATTTTGTGCAGCCTATATCCAAAGTCAAAGTCAAATTAATTTATTTCCATAGGATGTTATTACTTCACTTAGATCCGTCATTACATTTTTTTGGGTGAGTTCACTAACACAATGGCGGAATCTGTGGAGAAGAGCTCACCGAAGAAACTCCACAGTCGTCGCATCTTTTGCGTTTCCTTTTTTAAATAAAAAAAAAAATATTACAAAATTAATGCTAATTAAATATCGAAAAGGCCTGCCACTCAAGCAATCTATTCCCATGGACATCTGTCCTCTAAGTAATCAGATATCCTATAGTAACCTTTTTTATACAATTTCTGTTTTATAATTATTTTAAACTTGTCTAAAGGCAAGTTTTTAATATCAGTAGGGACCTTATTGTAATAGCGTATACAATTGCCTTTAAAAGAATTACTAATTTTATGTAGTCGGCTAACATAAGCAACCAACTTGTCTTTATTTCTAGTGTTAAAATTGTGTATATCACTGTACTTCTGAAAATTACTCATATCCTGCACAAATAAGCACTTTCAGAGCATGAGAAGTGAAATTGTCATTTAAATAGGTAGGTAAGTGTTAAGGAAAAGCATCTGATTAAACAGACGGACGAAGTAACTTTAGATAATCTAAATTCGACGCGTATAGCATATTGTTTAAATATAAAATGAGCATTATTTATAAATTATATTAAATTTGTAATTACCATTAGTAAATCTTCTTACGAAAAGGGAAATATTAGTATGGCAGCACTTGTTGTTGATGACTGATGAAAGAAATACCGAAGCTCTGGCGTAGCGAGGAGTTTATTCATTCATCTGAGGTTCTAGCTGATATTAATTGGTTGGTCTAATAAATAAATTAAAACAAAACAGACATAACAGTCGTAATCTTTAACAATAATAATCTAGTTGTTAATAGTTTATTTCAGCCTGAGGTGCATTAAAGTGCAGATTGTTAATTTTCTGCTGCGAAGGCGTTAAGTAACTACCAAAGGGTGGAAGTGCCTCATTTCCTAATTCAGCATTTCCTACGACCACTGGGTAAAATTTACTTAGTTGTATATCATTATAATTATCTATCTGTTGTTTGATAGTGTTTGCTTGTAACTGTAATTGTCCTATTTTGTCCAGTAGTTGATATTTCCCTTTTTCAAGATCAGCCAAATGTGTCATTACCGCAGTTATTTCGTTAAGTAAATCATTTTTAACACTTTGAAACCATGATGTTTCATCAATAAACTTATCGACTTGATTTCGTACTTTTTCGGCCTCAGTTGCATAACTCTCATAATCGTTCATTATTTTTTTTATTTTTTTTTGAAAATAACTTATATCTCTCAAATAATTTCGGCCGTCATATATTTCCAGTGGACTTTTAAATAATGTAACTAGCTGTTTTAAATAACTAATAAGATACCAAAAGTAATTCTCGGGTCTTCCCTCTCCGTCCCATAGTATGAAATCAAAAGTATAGCTGAAATCATTGCTAATTTCAGACCAAAACAACCACCATAAGGTTTTGACGTCTTCAATTTTACTTTTCGTATCGTAATTGTAACAATTGTATGGGAAAGGTCTTATAAAGATTCGTTCAGTAGAAAGACAATCCTTATTTCTGATTAAATTATTTACTGGAGGTTCGAATCTGTCCGATTTGATTTCTAATATTAATTCCTGGGAATGACGACGGCGGCGGCGTCTTCTATCAAGACTTGAAATTCCCGCCGTACCATTAGGCAATACCATTGATGGTACAATTGGTATCGATTTGTCCCACATTGTTTTTCTGGGGCGATAAGTCGAATTTAAACTTGATGCAGTTTGAGGTAAGCTGATTAGTAGATATTTTTTTTTGTAATAATCCATTTTCGAAGTTCGTTTAAGCGATTCTGTGAAGATATCTTTTGACGCCATTGAATCGACACATAACATGATGATTGAACATAATACAATTAAGATTTTTGATCCTTTGACAGTTAAACTTGAATAATCTATTAAATTCATTGTCCTAATGGAATCTGATCAACGTTTACTAAACTGCTTTGTTAATTATTCCCCACAAATTATACTCCTGATTTCTACACACAAAATGTTTAGTGCTATTGTGAATTGGTTGTTTAATAATACATCGAGTGAATTGACTTAATTTATTGATCAACACCAAACTTGTGCAGGATAAGATGTATGTACTTACCTAATGGTACCTACACGGTAGGGTACATGGGGAAAAATTTAAATTGTGGAACTTTTGAACGTATGGGCAAATGCTATACTAATCCAGCGCCGCCAGTGGGAAAGTCCGGTGGGTGACTGACGGGTCGTGGCCCATAAGTCCGGTGGGTGACGGGTCGTGGCCCATAAGTCCGGTGGGTGACAGGTCGCGGCCCATAACTGGGTGCAAGAGCGTCGATGGTATAGTGGCTAGGACCGCTGACTTCCGTCCAGAAGACGTGGGTTCAATCCCCACCAATGTGTTTTTAGATTTCGAATTTGTTATGTACGTTTATTCGACGCTCTTACGGTGAACGAAAACATCACGAGGAAACCTGCACACTCTAGCGAAGAAAGGTTGTGTGTTGAGTTTACCAACCCGCACAGGGCCAGCGTGGTCAACTATGGCCTGATCACCCCAATTCAGGGTAGACTCGAGCCCCTCGGAGGGATAATTTTTAATATGAAAACATTTCAAATTATTCATAAAAGGGATAAAAAATAAAAAATCATTTGGAGATTTGGTCTTTCTAAACAAAATGTAATATTCTCAGAAATAAACATCCACTAAAATAAGAGATATTTGCAAATAACTAAAAGTAGGTGGTTGAGAATTTTTAGTACCAACTGCAAAGATTTATGACGCGCGTCGTCGCCTCGAGGAGCGAAGCGATCGTCTTTTATTTCCTCTGAGACCAAATGCCTTTGCAAAAACATTTGTCTTTTTTTTCATTACAAATTATTTTTTACTTTGTGATTGGTCAATGTTCAATGTTCATGACATGAACAGTATCGTTATTAATCCTAAGGGCGTTTGCGCACCCATCCGTATCCGATTCTAATCCGGACCGTTTTTGATCCTTAAAAAAAACGGACGGTAAATTCACGTCTAGCGTTTGCGCACTCATCCGTATCAGATCCGGTTTTCATTCATATTTGAGACGATATTGCATGATATTGTCGTAGTGATGTGCCGAGTCGAGCTGACTGACTGAGCTGATCTCGACCATAATGCTATAGAAGCAAGAAGCGTTTACCACTGACTGATGAGAAGTCGACTGTACTCGAGTATAGATATCGAGTACTTATAGAATTCGAATACTAGGTTGATCGTTTTTATTATATCTACTTATGTAATGTAGATCCCGTAATAAAGTCGCTCCCGTTACTCGTATAATTCGTTTCACGTCTATAGAATCCTGGAGTCTCTTGTCTCGAGTGTGCATTCGATTAATTTTGTAACGAGTACTAAAATACTTGTTTATAAAAAAATAGTCAATTTGGCACATCACTAGCAGCGCGAGCTTTCCCCTCCCCGTACCTCACTCTTCATCCGTAAAAAAATCGTGTAGTGCGCAAGCGTAGGTACAATTTGTATGGCGGCCACTTCGACTCGGTTTTGATCCGTAAAAAAACCGATCCGGAGTGAGAATTTACGGATCGAAAACGAGCCGGATACGTATGGGTGCGTAAGCGTCCATACAATTATTAGGACGGACAAACCGGATCAGAAAAGGATAAGAATCGAATAAGAACCGGATACGTGTAGTGCGCAAACGCCCTAAAGTTGAACTTACGTCGTTTTAGAATTAATAAAATGCTAAAACACATCAAATAATTTATTAATAAGAATAAGAATACATTTATTTACAGCACACAGGCACAGGTTATTAATCGCCGTCTAAATTTTTAAAATGACTTTCATACAAACTTGAATCCCCCTTTTTTCGTCTTAGAGGGGGTAAGTATAGGTAACCATCTAGCTTCGGTAGTTTCGGCTGTGCGTTGATGAGTCAGTCAGTCAGACAGTACGGACTTTCTCTCTTTATAATATAAGTATAAAAAACCGTTCGTTTTAAAAATAACCGGCCTAGTGCGAGTTTGAACTAAAGAAACAGGTAATTTCCAAGTGATTTCTAATTTTATTAGGCAAGTGGCGCCATCTAGAAACAATTTGTTTGCACTACTAGGAGACTAAGATAGGATAACATTTGCTTAATCTTTTTAATAATCGTTTCCTCGTTTTTATGTCTGTGGCGATATGTGCAAACACAAAAAAACTGTTAATAAACGTTTTTTCTTCTTCTTCTTAAAAACAAATACTTGTGCTGCAAGAGCTTGCCTATGATTGTAAGTCAACGGGAAGTATAAGTGGGTAGAGTTATAGGTTTTGTGAGTATTGAAATTAGTCATCATCATACATAGACCTAGACATTATTAGACATGCAACTTTTATTTTGACATTAAACACAGCACAACACAACAACCATAGGTCATCATCATCATCTCAGCCGGAAGACGTCCACTGCTGAACATAGGCCTCCACCATAGGTTTCCACCGTGAACGGTCCTTCGCTACTTGCATCCACCGGCGCCCAGCAACTTTTACCTACCAAGTCATCTGTCCACCTTGTGGGTGGCCGTCCAACACTACGCCTTCCGGCCCGTGGTCGCCATTCGAGAACCTTTCTTCCCATCGGTTATCAGTACGTCGAGCTATATGGCCTGCCCATTGCCACTTCAACTTACTTATCCTGAAAGCTATGTCGATGACATTGGTCTTTCTGCGCATCTCCTCATTTCTGATTCGATCACGTAGTGAGACTCCCAGTATAGCTCTCTCCATCACACACTGAGCGACCTTGAGCTTGCTTATGAGACCAATAGTTAGCGACCACGCCTTAGTACCATAGGTCATTACTGGCAATATACAGTGGTTGGTAGATGGTAGATGAGAAGACATGCCGCAATTTCAGCAGCCAAGTTGGATCCTTCTATTGACATCTTTATTGAAGTTGGATCTACCTAAATGGATTACTTGTCCAAGGTAAATGATCTATAGCTTCGATAGTAGCACTTCCAACACTGCCCGGTTTGGGTGTAACATGGATATTTGACATAAGTTTCGTCTTATCCGTGTTCATCTTAAGACCCACCTGTTCGGATGCGCTACTGAAATCTCTGACCTTCGGCAAATCGAAGATAAGTGATGTTTTCGCCATGGATATTGATGCCAAAACCTTTCCAGGACACAAGTTTGAATACGTCCTCCAATACATTAGTAAACAGTTTCGGAGAAATTACGTCTCCCTGTCTTACTCCTTTCCGCAGTTGGATTGGTTTCGTACTTGCGTCCTGTAACCGTATTGACAGGCTTTTTCGTAAAAACATCTCAGCACTTCGATTTATACCGATAGTCAATATGGCACCTCTGAAGCGACTGCAGCACTGCCCAGGTTTCGACAGAATCAAAGGCTTTCTCAAAAAAAAAAGGCAATAATAAACATTAATAAGGGCAGATTATGCTCCAACAAAATATATCAAAAACATAAAGGTCACAGCTCAATAGAGCCACCCCGCACCGCCTCGTCGCACGGCGTCCACTCGTTGTCGATAGGTGGTCCACGGGTGGACGCCGCGTTATCACCAATAAACGTCGCGTGGTCAACGCTTGGTCCACGAATTTTCGAGCAGTCTGTTAACAATTGGCACGCGTGAATCATTCGCGCGGTCCACTCAGGACCCGCGCGTTGGCAATGTGCAGTCAACGCAAGGCCAGCACAGCATGCGAGCAGCGAGTTGTCACCGAGTGGTCCACCCGCCGTCCGCGGGTGGAGGGCTTACGACCGAGGCGATCCGGTGACGCTACGGAGTTGCTGTAGTGAACGCATAGGTAATAGAAGTCCATATAAAGTATATTAACCGCACGAGGCGAGGCGGTGCGGAGTGGGTGCCGGGTGGCTCTAATGAGCTGTGACAGTCGCTATCCGTCCGTCTGTTTGCCTATCTGTCACCGCACCGGGCTCCATTTCATAAACATCACGTTTTTGAAATATCCTGGCAAAGCTCAATGACTCTAATGTGCACTATAAGGTACTAGAGTTTTTTGTCAGAATCTGACAATGGCGGACGTGTTTTCGTTTTTTTTATCTCCTTTTTTGGTCTCCTGTGTACTATATTTATCTTAAAACTATAAATATCACTCGACACTGGCGATACACATCTAAGTAAAGATGTGATGCCATTGATTAAGAAAAAAAAGGGTAATAGAGAACTAATTTTAAACGAAAATAAATAAGAAAACTCGTGGGAGCCGTTACATTTCTTCATCATCAGCTCATACATTAAATTTAAACTCAAATAATTTACAATGCATTTATTGTCTGCCCAAGGGCGCTTGCTTTTATAAATTGCCGATTTAAGAGTTTTTAGTAAAAATAAAATATTCTTAAAAAAAATGTAAGTAAGTAATATTGTTAAAAAATAAAATAAGAGAAACTAAAAATTTCAGGATTGTCCGTTTCTGCCAAACAATTATTTTTTCAAAGGTCATTCGGCGTAGTAACCATGAAAGCGTCACAGACAGAAAAACCAAAGAAAATGTTCTCAACTAGTGCCATAACAGGAAAAAAAAGATCGTCTTTTGTTCCTCTTGAGAGAAAAACAGTTACTTTCGCATTTAGGAATTAAGTATTTGTATTAAGAAGTTTATATTTGGATACCTATTTTTTTTAGCTCATAAATCCAGGTTGACCTAAAATATTTTCACAAACAAAATTATGTAGCAACTTAATTGGATAAAGCTTTCCGCATGCTTATACTCACTCCCCCAGCGTGACTAATGACGTTAGTTGGTATATTTATAGATTTCACCTTCTGTATTTTACCTTGTGGCCCTAGAAAACCAGGGTATCCTAAATATCCCGGATGTCCAAAGAATCCTTTGTATCCAGCAAATCCATCTACTGGGTAAAACTTTGTGAGTACAATATTCGAAAAGGATTCTATGATATCTTTAATGGAGTGTGTTTGTAGATTTATGTCATTAATTTTACTTTCCATAGCATATTTTTCAGAGTCAAAACGAGCTAAATTTGTTCTCATTCTTGTTATTTCTGTGAGTAACGTTACTTTGTCACTTTGAAAACTGTGCGTTTGTTCAATCAATTCGCTTAAACTTCTTTCAACTTCGACGATATTACTCTCATAGCTTTTTTGTTGTTGAATAACTTTTAGTAATTGACTTTCAAATTCTATCATATCTTTTATAAAGGTTTGGTAACGTAAAACATCTAAAGGGTTGCTTATAAAAGTGGCTAATGTTTTTAAAAACATGATTAAAAAGAAGAATGACGGTGCGCCATGTTGGTTAATTTTCTGAAAGTTAACATGGTGTGCGTTTGGAGATGGTGTAAGCACGAAGTCGAACGTAAAGGCGAAATCGTTGCGTATTTCCGACCAAAACTTCCACCATCTTGTTTTAGTCTGTTCCATATTGTTACTGGAATAATGGTTGTAGCATTCAGATGGAAACGGTCGATCGATACCACGAAACAAACAGTCTGTTGCAGATGTTGTCTGGTCAGGTCGTTTTTCAATCCAATTAAAACTGAAATCACTCAATTTCTTATCCTCTTTGTGTCTTAAAACACGGTTTAGTGTTAAAGGAACTGATCTCATATCAAATTCTCTTCCTTGTAACTGTTGCGAATTTTCTGATGAAGAATCTGAAGGTTTTTGGGCTTCAAAATTGCGATAATTTGTAGCATTTGATAGCTTTTTGTAGTTTGACAGAGCATTAAATTCTGCTGCCGATAACAAGGTTACCACACTTAGTGTAAAGATAAATGCTTTCAGAGAAAACGTATTTTGGTGATTTGATACCATGACTTGAAATTCAAAAGTTTACTTTCTAGTCTAATCAAGATTGCTAAGTGCAAGTTTCCAAAACACCACGAATTGTTTGAACTTTTTGTAATAAAAAATTGCATGAGTAAACTGTATGTATTTTCGGTGTATTTATTTACTTCTCGACACCAAACCAGTTGTGCTGTTCCATTGGTCAGCATCATCAATACACTGAAAGTGTTCTTGCTGTTACATTTAAAATAGCTGTATTTTGTATCTAAAAAGCAACTTTTTGAAAAATTAATGGGATTTATCTCATACTAGCTTTCTGCCCGCGGCTACGCTCGCGTTATGCAAGATTTTCCCGTGGAAATTGACTTTTTTCCGTAAAAAGTATTCTATGTGTTAATCCAGGGTACAAAACATCTCTATTCCTACATCCAAATCCGTTCAGTAGTTAAGGCGTCAAAGCGGAACAAACGTCCAAAGATCTAAACATCTAAACATCCAAACATCCAAATATATTTTCACATTTCGCACCATTGGTAGAAAAGAGTCGTATCTGAAATATTGTTACTTTTCAGGAGAGCCATTTAAAGTTTGCGAGTTTGAATTTTATGGATTATTAGTTATTTTAAGATCGGAATCTATGCCACCTGGACATCAACTGCAGTGGTCGACTTGGAAGTCGCTAAATCGCTTGCATCCCCAGGTTGGCCGCTGCAGAGTGCGTTACCCCAGCCAGAAAATGTCGAAAATCGTCATCCAAGTGCAATAGATAATTAGATATACAGCTTCTGTAAATGGTAAGCTGATTTTAAAATTTGGTAAGCTGAAAGTTTTACTGAATTTTAACAGTTTCGGCTAGAGTAATGTTACCGCAGCCAGATCTTTTGTTTTCTAACGGGTATGTTGAAATAATTGTTATCTTAATAATTAGGTATCTATTTGGTATAAATAGTAAAACTTAATTTGTACTTGTATTTGCTATGGTTGCGAAGATATTTAAAATCCGCTGGGGTAATATTTGCTATGGTTGCGAAGATATTTAAAATCCGGCTGGCTGGCTGGCTCTTTGCACGATTGCTGTATCTCGTAATTGGCTGAACCAATCCGGGCGCCGTGGCCGGAACAAATTGGAGTTTCATCATTTCCGGATTTTAAATATCTTCGCAACCATAGCAAATACAAGTACAAATTAAGTTTTACCATTAGTACAAATTAAGTATTACCAAATAGATACCTAATTATTTAGATAATTATTTCAACATACCCGTTAGAAAACAAAAGATCTGGCTAGGGTAACGTTACTCCAGCCGAAACTGTTTTTATCAAATAATTAAAAAAATATCAGCTTACCAAATTTAAAAATCAGCTTACCATTTACAGAAGCTGTATAATTATCTATTGCACTTGGTTGACGATTTTCGACATTTTCTGGCTGCGGTAACGCACTCGAGAAAACTTGGCTAGATGGGGTTTCATAAACCAGACGCACAACCACCGTGATTGTGGAGCCCCGTCTCACAGCATGGAACACTTGCTCTCTTGCCCATTGTGTCCCTCCACCTGTACTAAGGAAGACCTAAATTTGGCATCGCCCAGCGTCATAGCAAAGTACAGGGTCGAGAAAATATGAGTTTTTGTCATTGATACGAAGAAGAGATTTTTTTACGGAAATTCGATGTAGTATAAATGTTGTATATATGCACAATAATGCATTATTAATAGTTCTAGCGGTCCGCCCGCGGCTACGCTCGCGTTGTGTAAGATTTTCCCGTGGGAATAAAACTTTTTCCCGTAAAAAGTATCCTTTGTGTTATTCCAGGATACAAACTATCTCTATTCCAAATTTCATCCCAATATATCCCGCACTTCGTGCCTTCGACACGGCTGCTTTGCGTGGGGCCACACTACTGGTCATTGCGCGGCGGCGGTGTTTATTTTCCTAAATTCGTAATATCTTCTGAATGGAATGTCCGATTTGAGTAATTCAAAAAGTTATCTATAGGTATTGAAACAGTTTTGAATATGAAATGATTTATTTAGATAAGGATTAATACGAAGGTATGGTTATCATGGTCTGATTTTGGTCAGGTCAGTGGTTATAGTGACGAGTACCTCGGAAGTTTTTTGTAGATATTGATATGTTCTCTAATATTGTAGAACATTTTTTGTTATATCATCAATATCCGTTTAGTTGGTCGGAATGGAATAACAGGTTTCCGCAGCGTATGCGATGAAATATCCAATCACAACAATTCTGAATGTTGACACTGCCATGGTAATTTGAACTACATAGTTAAAATTTTGACCATTTCTCAGGTACGATGGTGAGTCTGTGGTTGGGAAGCGATCGGATCGGGTCGGATTGGATTGCCACTGCGCATGTTTACGCTCGTTTGTGTCTGTTAATTACTATACCTATATTATGTACCTGTTTTATTTTTGTTTCATGTTGTATACTGTGTGCTGTAAATAAATGTATTCTTATAAATTTTTAAGCAAATTTTTTTACACCTTGGTTCACGTTACTGAAGTTTTAGCAAGGATCCCTTATTTTTTCCAGTAATAAATATAGCCTATGTTACTCAGATATAATGTAGTATTCTAATGGTGAAAGACTTTTTAAAATCGGTTCAGTAGTTTTTATGTTTATTCGTTACAAACATACAAAAATATAAAAATACAAAGGGTGTCCTCTTTATTGACCGAGCGAGCGAAGCGTCTCTGCTTCAGCTTGGCAAAATTTGCTTTTGTATGTCCATCTGTTTGTTTGTTTGTGTGTTTGTTTGTTTCACTCTACAGGTCGCGTTTCTCAACCGATTCTCGTGAAATTTTGTGAGCAGGTTCGATAAATTAATCGAATTTTTTTATCGAGCCATTTTTTGAAAATTTAAAAAAATGACGGAGTTATGGGGGTTGCCAGCTTACAAGGTCTACCGCTGAGGCTGTTTTCCTCTACAGGTCACATTTCTTAACCAATAAAAAAAAATCAAATAAATAAAAAATTAAAACAAATAAAATAAAATTAAATTTAAAAATAAAAATCAAGGGGTTGGGGATGTTTGTGGAGAAAAAATAAAAATAAATATGAAAATATATACAGACTCGCGAGGTCTACAGCTCACAGAGCCACTAGTTATATTAGTATATTGAGCAATCATGAACTGAAGTTATACCTTTAGGCGTCGAAAATGTTTGCAAACCGCAGATAATAGGCTGGCTACGAAAGAAGATCAAGTCAAGACTAATGCTGAGCAGGGCTTGGTAAGGGTGGTACAATGGCTTAATTACAACCTTCTTACACTGAATGCAAGTAAGACAAACTATGTTTGTTTTAGTAAGTATATACAACCGCGCAAATGATGCAAACGTTTCTCAAATTAAAATACACAACAGAACCACATGTAACAATTTGGATAGTTGTAACCGTTTTGCAACTGCCCAATTATCAAAAGTGTCACGCATACGAAATATCTGGGTGTACTACTATAGATCAGCGCCTGTCTTGGTATCCTCATCTTTATCATAGAGTTCAAAAACTGGGCTGGATATTTAAGAATGTAAGACATGTGTTACCGAAACAAGATAGTGAAGGTAATGTTTTAAATGAAATTTATATATCTTTAGTTCAATCGATACTAATATATTGCATTCCTATTTGGGGAGGAGCAGCGAAAACCAGATTTTTGGAACTGTAGCGTGCGCAACGTGGCTTGATAAAAGTGATGTATTTTAAAAATTGAATGTGTCCTACTGAAACCGTTTACGGTAATAGTAATCTTCTATCATTTAGAAAGCTATATATAATACACTATCTTAAAACTTCATAAAACTATTCCCTACAACGTAAACATGGCTAATAAAAGACGGAAACATGCTGTTGCTGAAATCCCCATTACTAAAACTACATTTGCAAGTATGCAGTATAACAAACGCTCGGCTGACATTCACAATCATCACTTATATGAGTTATGATGAAATAGAAAACCTTTTACAAAAAATACAATAACATTAACTTCTTTTTAAACAAGCATTGCCATACATCACACACACGCCACACACAACACACACACACAACACACACACACCTTACACACACACACACACACACAACACAACATACACACACACAACACAACACACACACAACACACACACAACATACACACAACACAACACACACACACACACACAACACACACACCACACACACCACACACACAACACACACCACATCACCACACACAAACACACACACAACACACACCACATCACCACACACAAACACACACACAACACAATACACACCACATCAACACACACAAACACACAAACACACACACAACACAACACACACAACATACACACAACACAACACACACACACACACATACAACACAACACACACACACACACAACACACACACCACACACACAACACACACCACATCACCACACACAAACACACACACAACACAATACACACCACATCACCACACACAAACACACAAACACACACACAACACAACACACACACAACATACACACAACACAACACACACACACATACAACACAACACACACACACACACACACACACACACACACACAACACACACCACACACACAACACACACCACATCACCACACACAACACACACCACACACACACAACACACACCACATCACCACACACAAACACACACACACACAACACAACACACACAACACACACACCACACACACACAACACACACACCACACACACATGACACACACAAACACACACACACACACACAACACAACACACACACAACACACACCACACACACACAACACACCACATCACCCCACACACACACACACACACACCACACAACACACACACCACACACACACACAACACACACACACACACACACAGGTACACATTTAAAATCACAAAACTTTCATTCCAACAAATAAAACACAATTAATTAACTTTAATGTTTTGTTTTTGATTATTTCTATTTCTTTTCTATTTCTTTATAACCTTACTTTTCATATGTATGTATGTATATTGTATCGATGGTTATACAGGATGAAATTTACATCGTTTTGTTTCCGCCGTGTAGTGATAGTAGGTACCTGTCAAACTGAACAACTTGTCATGAAAAAAAAATTCCTGCGACAAAAATATTTTTGTGCTCTCCACACAAAATGGGTCGCTCGGGAGTCTCACTTTATATGGAGAGACCAACAATTTTTTTGTCGCAGGAATTTTTTTTTCGCAAAAAGTTGTTCAGTTTGACGAGTACTATCACTACACGGCGGGAACATAGATAAAAAAGTTTAGTGGAGGACGCTTATTTTTCCCCGGCTTCTTTGGTATTATTTTTTGGATGATTCCCAAAGATGTATGGACCAAAAACCCGGAATCGAGATGATTTATATACGGCAAGGTAGGGTAAACATACTATATCCCAAATCCAATAATTATTTTCGATTAAACAATCACCAAGTACCTAAAAAAATCATAACTGTTTCATCATTTATGTAGTCTATTGGCATGTATGTATGTACGTATTAATTAAGTATATTAAATTCTAGTACACGTTCTTGTCATCCCACTTTAATTAAGTGTCTCTCACAACACATTGGTTGGCTGGAAGAGATCTCTCTGTAGAGATAAGGTCGCCTTTGTAGCTCGCCAAGCTATTAATAATATCATTTCTGTGAAGTGTACTGTTTCTATAAAAGAATATATGATATTTAGAGCGGTTTTAGAAACAATGTGCCGAATTGTACGTAATATTAAATGAGATTTTAAAGTAATGTACATATATATATGTATGTCTAGTTTTCTACTGATTATATATAATACATCATCATATATAATGTGTGTAATATTATTTATATACATATCATGTTTATATGTTAAAGTATGGAATTTCAGCTTGGGATCAAAAAATGGCTATGTACGAGAATATTTTGTTCCAAGACACTATTACATAATATTGTTATACTTGCTGTGCCCTGTGTGTTTCACCTACGTACTTAATTGTGTAAAACTGCTCTAATAGTAGCGTTATATCCCTTTGTTCGCACAAGGACAGATTCTCAAAAAGGCAAATTCTCTTAAAGACTTATATATTTCTTTAGAAATAAGTCGGCCTGTTGTGTCGTTTTTCTTTGTGTTATTGTCATTTTCTTGTTCAACGTATACAATAAATGGTTAAATAAATAAATAAAGACAGATTCTCATAAGGACAGATGCTCATAAAGACAAAGTACAGTTAAATTTAAAATAAATTTATTTCATCAAAATCTAAGTTTTACGTCTCGGCACTAAGAGGCGTTGCAAGCACTCTATAACCAAATATTTTGTTGGAGGTGATATTTTTTCAATTAAAAAAGAGCAAGAGCTCATGTATACCTATGGTACAAAAAAAAGATCATAGTACACAAGATTTTTCGCTTCTTACGATCGTTTCCAAATATTACTAGAGCGACTCTTTTTCCAGTAAGTTGGAGAAATGTTTTCACCTTGTGTAATTCAATTTGGCTTGGCTATCTCTTATAGAAATAAGCTCGCCTTTGTACATTCATTTCTTTAATTGTGCAATAAAGCGATATATATATATATTTGATCCGTTGAGTTGGTCGGAATTATCCGTGTTTTCGCAATATTCCTAGGGCTTTCGCGAGAATACGAATTATCAAATCTAATATTATATATAATCAGTAGACAACTAGACAAATATATATGTACATTAATTATAACCGTACAATATAATAAGATAAGATGATACAATAGAATAAGACGATATGCTCGAGACATTGAAATAAGCCTATATACGTCCCCAATTGTTTCTAAAACCGCTCTAAGCATCATGGATTCATAAAACACTTAGGTACTTGGTGATTGTTTCAATCAATCAATCAGCCTATTGGACTGCAATAGGTGATTGTTTAATCGAAAATAATTATTGGATTTGGGATGTAGTATGTTTACTCTACCTTGCCGTACATAAATCACCTTAATCGACTCTGGGTTTGTTTGGGCATTCTCCTTTGGTGGGGTCAAGTTTGTAGCGCAGTTACGTTTCTTGACTATAGATAATTCGTTACTAAATAGTAACATAAGTCTGCAAATTGCGACAGAAGATTCAATAATTAGGGGATCGGACTGTTCACCATATTTTATGAATTTACCATTTTTATGTTTTTTTTTTAAATATAGATTAGTAGCAGACGATTCACGAAGAAAAAAACAATCGGTTGAAAATTGTTTTTTTAAGTTTCAATATGTGTGTTTCTTTCAAAAACGATTTTTGTATGGAGATTATTATATTATGGCGTTACTAACAAATAACGTCACAAGTGGGTATGTGCCTCTCTCTATCTTGAATTTCAAACCTTTTTTTAAAATAGAGCAAAAATTCTTTTAGTGTTCGATAGCAAAAACTTATGTTTGGATTTATGGTAAATTTTAAAAATAGATTCTTTTAGTGTTCGATAGCAGAAACTAAGTTTGGATTTATAAAATAAAAAAAAGTAGTCCGATCCCCTATTGCAAAAGAGCTTCATTAGATCTCTGGACTCGTGGTCCCCAAGAACATAATTTATAGCGTTCCGGACCTTGAATTTGCAGGTATACCGCTCTAAATACGATATACAGGGTGTCCCATTAAATAGTGTCAAGCGGAAGTCCTGAGAGAAAACACCCCTCGGAGCATCCGAAACACTCCCATGTATGTTCCGCGATTTTTGTAGTTTCCGAGTTTGATTTCTTTTTTTGCTGAAATTTTGAGAATTATCGACCTGAACAACTTAAAAAATGTATAAGATTTTTCAGAGATATTTTTTCCCTACTAAATTTTAAACTAATTAACGTTAGGAATGATTAAATGCCCAAAAAAAACTTCGTAATCTAAGGGCAAATTTAAAGAGTTTTCCACTTCGCGGTCTTTGAAGTCAGATTTTAGCAAAGTAGCCCATTAAGTACATACCTAATAATTTTTTAAATGATTATAAAATGAGAGTCTGGACATACTTAGGAACCATGAAGCCACCTATTAATATTTTAAATTTAAAGTTGAAATGTTAAGACATAATTCACTGACCGCAATCTTTCTAGTTTTATATATAAAAGTACAAATTGCGATAATTGAGTTGCAAAAAAAATATCTCGAAAAATTCTTTTTTTTAGAATTTTTGTTCAGGTCGATAATTCTCAAAATTTCAATAAAAATGCATAAAAAATAAAAAAATACGGAAAAAAAATCGCGGAACATGGGAGTGTTTCGGATGCTCCAAGGGGTGTTCTCTCTCAGGACTTCCGCTTGACACTTTTTTGGGACATCCTGTATACAAGGAATTGCTCGAGTATAAGATTTAGGTTTTGGATATACGATGGAAATCGCTTAAAGCGATAAGGCCGCCAATCGCCTTCTGTATCGTCTGTGTTTGTATGAGTGTTTTTATGTGCAATAAAGGATATTTGATTTGATTTGATGGACGTGATACTTCCCAACAGCGCAGCGTCCAAGTCCAAATACTAGAGCGCGACATTTTTCTGGGGTTACATCTATATGTATATATCATTGGGTTACACACATCAATTTTAGTATCTATGCCGCATTGTCAAACCCGTGATATTTTAAATTAAACTAAACTTGTCTACCACCCCTATCCTTAGTACAGGGGCTCATTAAAATATCAGTGACATTTCTTATGCAATTGAATGTATTGCCTTTTTAATTTACTTTGTGGTCTTGACTGCATGTAAATGGATAAACGTAGGAGTAATTTAACGATTGGAAGACGACAAAAATAGAATTTGGCCTAAAACTGCAATTTGTCGAAAGGACATGACGTTATTTATGTCGTGGCCATATCGTAGAATTTCATGAAATGGTCACATCAATGATAAGAAATCGTTTGTCGATATGTTCAACTAAAACGCAGCTACTTCATGAAAAGAATATTTGATCATATCGCAAAATTATTACATTGATTGCCGATAGAGGCGCTGGAAGCGCTTTGTTTATGTACCAACATGGCGGCCGCGTTATTTCTCGCAGTCAAAAAGTGAATAATTCGTTATTAAAATAAGAAAAAAAAGAGTTGATGAAAATGTGTGTCGGACTTAATTTAGATTCTTATTAAATATTTCATGGACGCCCTATTTTCACGATATGGCCAATCGTGGACGACAAAATCGTTAAATGTTCACGATTCAATGGGTCAAATTTTATTGCCCACAACATGAAATGTGACCATTTCATGAAATGATCGAAAATTTCATGATGGTGTGTAAATTCTACGATATGGCCACGACATATATAACAAATTGACTGATATGTCATCGAACTCGAATTCCACTATTAGATAAATTCCGCGAGATACACCTGCGGTTCTCACGCACACGAGACTTGCCCCTAATGGTACAATTGGTCCAGCGTGAGTGTAGGTACTGTTTGGTTAGATGTGTGTGTGTGGTGTGAGCGAACATAAATACCTAATAAAAAAAAACGAAATAAATTATGGCCTATTTTAATATTTCATAAAATTTGAGTAACAAAGAGTATAAAAACATAGTTTCATTATTTTGTATTTGTAGTGAGCACTGTACTTTCATGTTAATCGGCAACGGGAACTGGTGTGCGATGAATGCCATATTTGGATGGTGTAGTACTGACAATATATGGGATAAACTCTGAAGGAAATGCTGTTTGAATTTTTCGGAATTTCTGTTCTCCGACGTTTAAATGGACATCATTCCCGACAGATACAGATTTTGCTAGTAAGCCTTTTGATTTCATTTCTTCATCTTCAACTTTTTTGATAGTTTCTAGATTTGATCTCACAGTCGCTATTGTGACCTGTAGCCTTTTCCCGGAAGAGTAGGCATGTTTTCGTCGTTGCATTGTGCTTAAATATCGTGGTAAATCAAATGGTTTAAATCTCTGGTTATGTCTTGGGTTCTGGTTAAAGGGGTACTCTTTGGCAAAGTTTGGATTAAGAATTACTTTATTTGTCGTTCGGTCAGCCGGTTTAGACTTTAAACCTGACATGGGAAGATCAAATTGTTCGACAAACGGATTCATTTCAGAACTGGGATTTGTTTCCGGTTTCTGCCTCGTTGGCTCAGGGTCAGGGTTGGCATTCGGGCAGGTAGCACAGAAACAACTTGTAATAGGTTGATTTGCATTGGGTTGGATTTTATTGGGTTGGATTGTATTGGGTTGGATTGTATTGGGTGGCATTATATTGGTAAGTTTATCGAAGGTGCAAGTTGGAGCGGGCATTGACACCATCGGGTCAAGGGGACTTTTGCAGTCTACAGAAGGCGAAGAAGGCACGCAACAGCAGCATCCGCATGGTCCGCAACCACAACCACCGCAACCGCAACAGCCACACGGGCCACAACAACCACAGCAGCCGCCGCACGGGCCAATATTAGGTGAGCATATATCACATGGGGCGCAAACGCAGCCACCAGGTCCGCAACCACATTTGAAGCCACCACAGCATCCGCATCCATATTGACAAACAGGTCCGGTGCATGGAACTACAGATGGACCGCTGCCACATGGGCCACAGCAGCCGCACCCGCATCCGCAAGGGCCGCAGCAACCGCAGCCGCCGCAACCGCAGCCGCAGCATCCGCAACCACCGCAACCACAGCATCCACATCCATTGCACATGCCAGGAGGTGCGCAGCCTCCGGGCCACGGACAGCAAACGCCACCACAACCGCATCCGCATCCGCATCCGCAGGGTCCACAGCATGCAAGGACGTTAGCTGCTGCTTTTACAGCTTCTGGCACACCTATAGCCATAAAAGGTTCTAGGCTAAGCAAGGTAGCCATTATGCGCGCATCCTCACTCGGTTTTAAATTCTCTGCGGCCAACATGGCGCTATTATTATTATTATTATTATTTCTCATATCACATTTAGCAAAACTGAATCTATCAGAGTTATGAGGAATAACAGTTTGTGATGGTCTCATATCACAGCAGTTTGGAATAACAGTTTGTGATGGTCTCATATCACAGCAGTTTGGAATAACAGTTTGTGATGGTCTCATATCACAGCAGTTTACAGAATCGTTTCTTGTTTGTACAGCTGAAGAGGGTAAAGCTGAAGGGGTTGGAGGAGTATTTTTGCAGGTTTGGGGAATAGTCATGATTTTGTTAGTCATGATTTTGCTTAAGTCAGGTGTCACGCAGCAACAGGGACCTACGCAGCCAGGACAACAGGGTCCGCATGGGCTACCGGGACATGGTGGAGCAGGGCCACAAGGGCCGCAGGGTCCTGGCCTCACGGGGCCACCGGGACAGCAGGTTCCAGAGACGTGATAGGGACCGCAGAACCAGAACCCATACGGGTAGTAGTAATACCCAGTCATGTATTGAATGCATCTGGGAGGTGTATTGCAGGGTGGCGGCAGGCACCCACAGCCGCAGCCGCAGCCATACGGGCCGCACGGGAATGGGCATCCACAACCGCACTTGCACGTGTACATACGTTGAGGCAGAGCATTTAACGTTTTAGGCTTAGCTAAAACCAGCAGATTGTGTTTGCTCTGGAAAGTGGCACAAGTCATGATCTGTTTAGCTGCAGGGTTAGTTCGAATGGGATGTACGCACTTTTTTTTACAATTTGGTAACTGAGCACCAAAGCTGGGACAAATGTAGTTAACAAGATACGGATATGTACCATTCTTATGGTCTAGTTGAGAAAGGCAGACTGCAGACTTGGTTTTCAGAACGTGATTGCAGTTGCAATATCTTCTGGACGTGAAGTTCGGGCAGGATGAGCTCCGCCGTAGCGTCGCTGGTCCGCTGAGCATCGCCTCCGCAACTGGCACCTCACCAACTCTCACATGCTGCCAGTCCTTCACAGTTTGAATGCGGTGTGCGTGATAGCCCCTCCACATCGCGTAAGGCGCTGAAAGGACAGTGCTCACTGTAATGACAGTCAAGTCCTAACCGTGCCTGAGAAGAAAATACTAAGTGTGCTAAAATGATACAGAGTGTGCAAGAATGTACAATTTAAGTGGAGTGAAAATACGAATGTACCTACAAAATCTAAACAAAATTAAACAACCATTTATGTACATTACAATTTTATTGTGTCTCCGTTTTGCTTACGAACTTTTATATAAATACATTTATGCTTCGTCTTTGGTGGGATTTTGCATTTCATGTAGAGGTTTATGGTTGGGATAGGGATTTATGTACTTCGGGACAGAGCCTAAGTGGAACTGCCCCGGGTAAATATTGGGCTGGTCACGTTCCTCGGCTGTGGGAATTTTTCGAGGCTTCATCGAAGTTGAATATGGACCAACTACACCATTGATTTGACTAAAATCGACTGAAGTAGTAAAGCTACGAGAAGACCCCGATAATTTTTGAGAACCTTTGACAAACTTTCTTTTGTTCTCCATTTTCATGCCTGAACCTTGAATAATCTTTTTATTTTTAACTGCTTGGGTAGGAGATACTGTCGTGCTGAACGGGAAGAAATTGTTCATAGACGGACTTCCTGGTGATCCCTTTCCCGGGATTTTTGGGCCGGTGGGCTTATTTTGAGGCTCAGCACCAGGAATACCTGCAGCTATGGCAGCGCCGGCGATGGCAGGGCACACACAACACGCGCAGCATTTACCACATGGGCCGCAACCGCACCCACAGCCGCACGGACATGAGCCGCTTACAGGACAACATAACCCTGATACGTGGTAAGGCCCACAGAACCAAAATCCGTATGGGTAGTAATAGTACCCCGTCATGTACTGGATACATCTAGGCGGAGTGTTGCAAGGGGGCGGTAGGCAGCCGCAGCCACAACCGCAGCCATACGGGCCGCAAGGGAATGGGCATCCACAACCGCACTTGCATGTGTACGCACGTTTAAAAGTTTGGTATGATGATGCTTTAGGCTGGAATGGAACCAATTTAGGTTTAGAAACAGGACATGATGCTCGTTCTGCTGCTGAGCATCCACGCGAAAGTGTAGTCAAGGTTCGGGCAGGGTTAAGGAATAGCGGCAAGATGTTCCTCGAAAGTGCGAAGGCTTGAGAGGTAGCTCTGGCGGGAGGACTTTGGAAGCGCGGCAGGGGGCGCTGGGCAACGCGCCTTTTCGTCCCCAGGTCAGGGCACGAAAAGCAGAGGCGATTTTGCAGGGTCTTGGTGGTCTTGCAGCGGCTTCGTGAACACTTTGTTTTCGCTGTCTCGATCCTCCAAACGCATCCGCACAGCATGGACTTCTCCCAGTAGCGTCGGCGAGGGCAGGCCGCGGCTGCAAACGTACGTTACGATGTTCACCTCGATTAAAGCTAGTGTCTCAAGCAGTGTTTTGAGTACCTACTTGCTGAAGTGTAGAAGGGGAATTTGAAGCTTTTAGCGTGATATATGTCACGGGGGGGGGGGGCTTGCAGGAGGCTTTACCTACTTTGTAGTTAGTGAGTAAAGGCAAGGGGGGGCTACTTTAATTAAAATAATTCATTAACTGTCGAGGAAATAAAAGTTTATTTTGGTGTTATATTTATTGATTATAAAACTAATAGAAAAACAAAATTAATTTAGCATTAGGCTTCATTGCACATTATTTCATTAGAATAATAATTAATAATTCATTAATTAATTCCATTCTAATATTTCATGGACTCATTTTGACGACACCACAGCGTGACTTGGGTTTTGCTTCTTTAGTATCATGTTGTGACGTCATGGGTGCACAGGAGCCGCTCTGCAGAGCAATATTCATCGGTGTGCCGCACATCGCTTGCATTGTCTGCGCCTGTTGTTGCATTGTCTGCGCCTGTTGTTGCATTGTCTGCGCTTGTTTTTGCTGATAGTCGCCAGTGCATTGACCGTATTCACACTTCTTTGGTTTGCATGGAGGAGGGCAGCATGGGCCGCAGGGGCAGCATGGGCCGCAGGGGCCGCAAGGACCGCAAGGTCCGCAAGGGCATGGGCACGGCCCACAGGGACCTGCTGGGCACTTGCAAGGCCCACAGGGGCAAGGGCATTTACAAGGCCCACAGGGACCGCATGGACAGCCACATGGACAACCGCAGGGACAGCATGGACCGCAGGGGCCGCACGGGCAGGGGCCGCAAGGCCCGCAGGGGCCGCATGGACAGGGACCGCAGGGACAGGGGCCACATGGGCCACATGGTCCACATGGGCCACACGGACCGCAAGGTCCACACGGGCACGGGCAGTCACCACCCTTCTTATCAGAGTATTTTTGCACAGACCCAAGTTGATCTCCGCAGGATAGAACTGGATATAGAAGGCGCCCGCTAGTTCCCAGTCGACATTCAGGTCGGCCAACTGTAAAAGGACATCCAAGCTATAATACTCGGCGACATTCTGTGCTCATCCCGTGCTATTCCGAAGAACGACGGGCACCCGCCAAGTATTACAGCTGGGAGGTCCTTTCAAAATCACCGTTCTCCGAAATAACACTGGTAGTCACTGGTAAATTCTCAAAACGTGTCAGCAAAGCACTGTCAGCTGCGTTTTCGCGAAACAATTGTCGAATAAAACTTTTCACCACAATAAACACCTACTACAATATCAAATCTTTACGATGAGTGCAACACATAGCTACCATAACATGACACTGACAACTAAATAAATCCAACCATCTATCGTAAGCAGCTGAGTATAATGGCCATAACTATTGAAGTGAAGACTTCCCCTTGGGTAGGGCTTGAAATCTACTTATTAACATATTGCTTTAAACTACTATGTGTTCTACCTATGGTACAGAAAGATCCAGACAGGGGCCTTGACTAGCTTTTATTGTGCGCGATTGATTTGATGAACAATGTACGTACTAACGTGCCGACAGCAGGCACGCTTTTTTAGCAAGGAATAAACACTACAAGGAATAAACATAAGTCTTTCGTTAGGGCCCCTGTCTGGATATTTCCTTTACGCTGTGGACTAGCCGAATACACTTGCTATTATTCTAATCACTTTTAATCACCAAAACAAAGAAACTTACTTGTTGCTGCAGGATTTTTCTTGTTTGCTGAAGATACAAAATGTCTTCCTTTCATACATTTTAGAAAAGACACATTTTTAGTTAATACTGCTTTCCTCAATACTAAAGCCATATTTGTAATTTTTATAAGCTTATGATTTGGCCAGCCTAAAACTTGTAATTTTGATTTTTTATTATTTTATTCACTGAAAATTTTAAATGGTAAAAGCCATGGTAAAGATTTTGCAAAAAGCGTGACCACTGTTCGTGCTGGCTGCAAAGGTTGGAATGGAGTAATTCGAAAATTGAAATCCGCGTTCTTCTTTTTCTTTTTCTAGAAATTTTATGGCTTTCCTCCAAAAAATCTTTTATCGATTTACAAAAAAATAGTGCATACATCCCATTACAAAAAGGATTTATTTACACTTGCTGGACGGAACAAAATCTTGAAACTTGTAATTATGTAGTAGGATAACTAGAGAAATTGTATCTTTGCGAAAATCCTAGGACGGATGAAATTTAATCTACTTGACAGAGAAATGATTTTTGTAATAGTCCGAGCATTTTTTTAAGATAATTGCAACTTAGCAACTTATTGGTTTCGCAATCAAGAGCGCGGGGACCTATTTATAGACCAGGAAGTAGTATTCCAAAGGACTTGAGCCTTTTAGCTCCGATGGGAAGGACAGTGTAATCTGTTTAGAGAACTAGTCTCACAGAAAGAAACTTTTGAGGACTGTAGTCTCCAAAAAGACCAAAAGTCCTTTCCTTTTTAGGATTGCAGTCCTTTTCTCAGCCCTTCTTGGAGCCTTTTTGAAATTTGATAACTTCAGCTATTTAAAGTAACCATTTATCTGGCTGCACGGTAGTGCGCCCGCCAAGTCGAGCACTAAAGCGGCCGTACCATCCTTTTCTCGAAGCAGTTCGGGCCATTTTCGACCCCCCTATAACTTCGTTGTGGATAAAACTAGAAACCTGAATTTTCAGTAACCAAACAGGCATTGTATAAACTCGGTATATTTCAAATTTCATTATAAAATTCATTATAAAATAATAAATTAAAAATTATAACTAGTCAAAGTTTCTTAATTTTGTCACTCACTCACTCACTGACTGACTGACTGACTCACCGATCATCAAAACTCTAAGGCACTTTTAGCAGACATAGAAGCTTCAAATTTAGAATGTAATTAGTGTTTAATGTATAAATCAAGGAAAAACTAAAAAAATGCAATTTCTTCCCAGTTTTCTAGATACATCATCTGCTAGATAACTTTGTAACCCCATATAAATCTTGGAGCATTAAATAGGATTACAAAGTAACATTTACAGTAAATGAATCAGTGTAAGTACCTGTGTTAATGGAATAAAGGTGTTGATAGGTACCTAATTATTATTATTATGTTCAAAGGTAACTTTTAAAATGGTCAATGGAATGAAAAAGCAAGAATGGGACATGTCTTATGAATTGTACTAAAAATTCCAAAGTCTTAAGTAGACTAAATTGCTCGAAATTGTCATGAAAGAAATAACACTAAGGGCGTTTACGCACTCATCCGTATCCGATTCTTATCCGTTTCTGATCCGGTTTGGCCATTCTAGTAATTGTATGGACGCTTACGCACCCATACGTATCCGGTTCGTTTTAGATCCGTAAATTCTCACTCCGGATAGATTTTTTTACGGATCAAAACCGAGTCGAAGTGGCCGCCATACAAATTGTACGTACGCTTGCGCACTACACGATTTTTTTACGGATGAAGAGTGAGGTACGGGGAGGGGAAAGCTCGCGCTGCTAGTGATGAGCCAAATTGACAATTTTTTTATAAACAAGTATTTTGGTATCAAAAAATAGTCAATTTGGTACATAAGTAGATATAATTAAAAAAGATCAACCTAGTATTCGAATTCTATAAGTACCCGAAATCTATACTCGAGTACAGTCAACTGCTCATCAGTCAGTGGTAAAGTGTTAACACTTTGACCTTGAACGCTTCTTGCTTCTATAGCATTATGGTCGAGACTCTAGATCAGCTCAGTCAGTCAGCTCGACTCGGCACAACACTACGACAATATCATGCAATATCGTCTCAAATACGAATGAAAACCGAATCGGATACGGATGAGTGCGCAAACGCTAGACGTGAATTTACCGTCCGTTTTTTTTACGGATCAAATACGAATGAAAACCGAATCGAATACGGATGAGTGCGCAAACGTCCTAATAAACATAACCGCGGCCGGCGGAGGTAGCTTGTCCGCGCCGCGGCTTCCACGCTTCCCGTCCGTAACAGAAAGGCGGCCACTTTCTTCCAGGCAACCTTTGGGTTTTTCTGCGATATCTTGGATTTTTACAACTATTACCTACACTGCTTTGTTACACTGTTCTGTCTGATTGACTTGGCAATCGCACTAAACAATCTAATTTAATACAATATGTATTACTTGTGAGATACATTGTGTTTTCATGCGATGGCTAAGTCAATCTTTTTATTTAAAACATAAAAGATATTTAATATTAATATGGTCACAGATGTTGTTAGATTAGCTAATTACGTAATAACTTAAGACAGAAGAACCCTTAAGAAGGCACTGAATAAATTAACCGACTTGGCATTACATGGATCTCACAACTTTTTACGGTAGAAGAACTGAATTGCGAGACTTGGTTTTTTTACAAGTTGTGTTTTTGATGGCAAAACTTGTTTTTTACAAGCTTTTATTTAACTTGCTCTGTATGTTGGGTGGGTATGTTCGGGCGAAATCTTGCAACTTTGAAGCACTTGCTGCCATTGGATTTTTCTGAAATTTAGTACACTTATGTAACCGCAATGACAATGCAATTTATGGTACCATGGAGCTGGTCTGATGATGGAGACGGAAGGTGGCCATAGGAACTCCTCTAATACCTAGTCGTGTTTGGGCTCGTTGGATTTGTCCTAACAAGATCTTTAGTCATACGTAATGTTTAGGGTCTCATGATGGAGCCGGAAGGTGTCCATAGGAACTCCTTAAATACACACCACAACCTAGTCGTGTTTGGGCTCGTTGGAATTGTCTTAACAAGATTTTTAATCATACATGATGTCCAGGGTCTCATGATGGAGCCGGAAGGTGGCCATAGGAACTCCTTAAATACACACCACAACCTAGTCGTGTTTGGGCTCGTTGAATTTGTCTTGACAAGATCTTTAGTCATCGTGATGTCCAGGGTCTCATGATGGGGTCGGAAGATGGCGACAGGAACTCTTCAAATGCACAACATAACCTAGTCATGTTTGGACTCGTTGGATTTGTCTTGACTAGATCTTTAGTCATACGTGATGTTAAGGGTCTCATGATGGAACCGGAAGGTGGCCATACGTACTCTTCAAATACACAACATAACCTCGTCGTATTTGAGTTCATTGGATTTGTCTTAACAAGATCTTTTGTCATACATGATGTCCAGGGCCTCATGATGGAGCCGAAAGGTGGCCGTATAAATTTCTAAAATACACAACATAGCCTCGTCATGCTTTTTTACAATATGGGTATCAAATGAAAGGGCTTGCTGAGAATATCTCAAAAAATAAGGTGACGTCACTCTGAAAGGTCGTCAGCATAAAAATCTTGTGTTTAAAAAGGATTTTTAATTAAGCTTCTTCTTCTCTTCTTCTTCAACCTATGACTACCCAATGCTGAGTATAGGTCTCTTCCAAAGATTTCCACATTGCGCGGTCATGTGCTTTCCGCATCCAATCCTTCCCCGCAACTCGCGTCAGATCGTCAGTCCATCTCGCGGGCTGCCTTCCCACATTTCTGCGCCCAATTTAATTAAGCTTATTATAAAACAAAAATAAAGAACATCTAGTTAACAATAAAAACGTATGGCATAAGTTTTGAAAACAAAAAATCCGAGATGGCGGCCAGCTTTTTTTATTATGGACTGATTTCAGTGAAACTTGGTTTGATACTTTTTTAGCATAAAAACTACAGCAATAGAATAGAATAGGTAGAATAGAACAGAGTAGAGTAGAATAGAACAGAACAGAATATATTTTATTGCACACAAGGATATAACTTGAAAGTACAAAAGATAGATGAGTTCCTGGTTAGAGATAGCGAACACTTCTGGCCACTTTGTGAAGTAGTCCATGACGACCATGAAGTACTTATTTCCGGATTCAGTTACAGAGAATGGTCACGTCCACTGCGATCCGTTCCTAGGGTGCACCAACGTTGTGGAGTTGAAGGCTTCCGCGACTTCTTGTTGGTGGGCCTTTCACAGCAGCGCAGACGGAACACTTACGGCACATGAAGCCAGTAAAACCTCTCTCTTACTTTCGTTAATGTCCTCTTGACGCCTAGATGTCCACCCGACACACCATCACGAACTTCACGCAGTATATCCTTTACCTTGGCCCTCGGAACTACTACCTGAAGATGAAACTCTTTGCCATTAGGTTTTCCCATTTCCGGTAAAGTATTCCATCCTGTAAGATAAAACTCTCCCACTGAGCCCAGTATGCTTTAGTGATGGGGCTTGTAGGTGCTATCTCCACCCATTCTGGTTTATCTGCACTTCGCTTCTTCCATGCGATTATAAGCCTTATATCTTCGTCATCTTCTTGGGCTTCCTTGAAAACCTCATCTTTCCAAGGTCCCAAAGGGCTCGTCCTCGTAACCCTAACCAACATCTCTTTCGACTCGTGCTTGACACAGTGCTTACAATCTTCCGGACACGACCTCCTAGAGAGCGCATCAGCATTTCCATGGGCTTTCCCACTACGATGTTTAGTGATAAAGTCGTACTCTTAGAGTTGTTCTATCCATCGAGCAACCTGTCCTTCCGGATTCTTGAATTGCAACACCGATGAGGTACTTGCTGAAATGATGCAGTGTTTTCACCACAGCCAGGAGTTCTCTTCTCGTTACGCAGTAATTTTTTTCAGGCCTTGCCAGTGTTTTGCTGAAGTAAGCAATAACAACTTCTGAATCGCCCTGTTTCTGTGACAAAACTCCACCAATTGCCATGTTGCTTGCATCTGTCTCAACAATAAACTGACCATTCGCCTGTGGGTATCCCAGGATTGGAGACTTACACAAACACTCTCTCAGCATATGGAATGAATTCTCGCTGGTCTCATCCCATCTAAATAGTTGCTTGTCTTCAATTAGGCGGTGTAATGGCTTGGCAATTTCAGCGAATCCTTTAACAAATCGTCTACAGTACGAGCAGAGACCCAGGAAAGCTCGCACTTCCGTTTTGTCTTTGGGAGTAGGCCAACTTTGTACTGCTTCAATTTTATCCGGATCAGTTCGAATACCCTCACTACTGATTACGTGTCCAAGGTAGTGAACTTCCTTCCTGAATAGGTGGCATTTCTTTGGATTAAGTTTTAAGTTGGCTCCCCGTATTTTCCTCAGAACTTGCTCCAGGTTCCGCAAGTGATCCTCGAAGTCTCGACCCATTGAGCCTCCGGATCGAGGGGCTTGAGTCTACCCTGTAATCGGGAGATCAGATCTCAGTCGCCCCAGAGCGAGTAGGTCGACTTAACACACAACCTTTAAATATAATCTGCATCGAGGGGCTTGAGTCTACCCTGTAATCGGGAGATCAGATCTCAGTCACCCCAGAGCAAGTAGGTCGACTTAACATACAACCTTTAAATTTCTTCACAGAAGTGTGGAGGTTTCCTCACTATGTTATTGTTTACCGTAAGAGCGTGGAATAAACGTACGTACGCTATTCACGACTGTAATACTAGAAAAAATAATTTGAAGTTCGGAAACACATCTCTAGGTGGTGGGGATCGAACTCCCGTCTCCCAATCGAGAGCCAGCAACCCTAGCCAATACATCACCGACAGGGGTCAAACACAAAAAAGAAAATGATACAGATAAGATAAAGATAAACGAGTTTTTTTTTTTTTTTTTTAGTTTTTTCAATCCTTATTAAGACTCTACAGAATCAGTTTCTTATAATTTTTTCTTATGTGCAATAATGGTTAAATAAAATAAATAATTAATATTTAGCTAATAGTGTGCCTTATTAGGTAAAAATGACAGAAAAAAAAATGCTTATAATAATTAGTAAAGTATTATAGACATTATAGTACTCTGTGGTAAAGGCAAAAGAAAGTCCACCACAAAAGTGCGCTCTCTGTGAAGATAAATAATAATAATAAATATGTGGGGACATCTTCAAACACGGCCATCTGATCCCAAACCAAGCAGAGCTTGTACTAGGGTATCAGACAGCTGATATACATTACATAAATAGATAAATACATACTTATATAGATAAACAACAACCAGACACAAGGCAAACACAAGTGCTCATCACATGAATGTTTGCCCTGAGCGGGATTCGAACCCGCAACTCTGTGCGTCGGAGGCAGATACACTACCACCTGGGCTACGAAGCCGTAAGATTAAGGCGGAGTTATGTGGAAATACCGTCCATAGTCGCTACTTTGACGATCAAATACTAACACTTCTACTGATGAAAGAAATAGAAATGATGATGAATGATGATGATTTATAGAAATTTAAAAAAAAATGTGCTAACAGAATAAATCCTTAATTAAATTTTAAATCGAGTTGAATTTTAAAATACATTATAATAATTTAAAAATAAGAAGCACAAGATTTTTAAAAAAAGCAGCAAAAATATTTTTTGACATCCTTGATCTCGTAACTTAAAGCGATAATCATAATTTTTTTTTTCGTTAATATAACTTGCCTATTATTGACTTAGATTTTAAATCGATTACATTTTTCATAAACTCTGCAGTTTATTGTTATTAACAATTGCAAAAGAGTTCAAGAAAAACGAGTTTTTCGCACGATTCCTGCGCAGTATAGATAGATAGATAGATAAAAAGTTTAATATCGGACGTAACTACCGTGAAGCATCGCACGCTAATATGAAAGTTATTTCAGTAGTGCGTCGGTTGAACTTCCAACTAAAGCGTTGAGTTTCTAATTTTTGCCATAACCCGGCCTTAACGGATAAAGAAAGAAACTCTCCAAGACTCGAGCATGTTCTGTACTTTTTTATGAATAAGTTTTATAAACTGCTCAACTCACTACTCCGCTGGCTCAGCGATCCAAAGTGGATTGGCCTACGATACGAGAAGTTTTATTAACGCAGTATCAAAATATCAATCATTTCAATAATAAAATAGTCTTCTAACCTAAGTTTAGTCTTTTTTTCATAGCGTCTGTTTTACAATACATTTTGTTTTTGGTAGACTTAAAATTTCGTCAGGTAACATATTTTGTTATAGAGCGGTACACAGAGCCCCACAAAAGTACCTACTGACCTTGGATAGTCTACAGTCGTGATGAACTAATTAATTATTCTTGATTATTTCTAGTACTACAATCGTGAATGAGCGTCAGAACATTTACTAGGTTCATGAGTATTTTCCTAACTTATACGAACAGTTATCTAATTAATTTCTGACAAATAAGTTGGTAAATTGCCATACTAAATCTCTTCTGCAGTACAGAATGAAGATTGTATCAAATCAGTTCAGCTCAAATCAATATCAGGATGTTTCATTAGTCCTTAATTTAGTACTTTTCCTGATCTCTACCCGGCATTTTATACAATACCTAGGCATTGTATACATTGCCTAGGCAGGGTATATAATTATAAACTATAAATAAAGTATTTCATAGTATGCCTAGACGTGCCTGGCATTGTATAGAATGCCTATGTATTCTATACAATGCCTGAATTATAAATGGATTGCCGGTAATATTATGTATTGATTGTAGAGCTCTCGAAGATACTTATTTGACAGCTACACACCTTTATGGTTATAGTGAATTCAAATTTACATCTTCTCATTAAATATTGACGGAAGTTACCGAATCGTGGCCAACAGGTCATTATTCAAAATGAAAATCGATTTTAGATTCTTATCAGCCAGTCCTTTGCAATCGTTCTAGGTCTTTTGCAAAGATACAATTAGTTCGATAACACTACGACATGAATCTGTTAAGCAGCGTCACGTGAGTGCTTCGGACTCAATGACATAAGAAAAATAATGGACTCGACATAAATATCTATACGAACAGTTAGTTATAGGAATGTGATGTATTTCGACAGACAGTTACTGACAAATCGACATCTCTTTTTAACTTATATAAGGGTAATCACAACATGTTCCAAGATTCGCTCAAGAAACCCTGTAGATTTAAGCAGCCATTCCTTTCCCAAACCGCTATAAATGGGTGAATGTAATGGGGTGAAGAGCAGGGTGTGTAACCATTGACATATGGAGCCGAGACGTGGAACATGACGGTGAAGCTGGCCCACCGGCTAAATGTCACTCAGTGAGCTATGGAAAGATCATCCGGCAGAGGACCAAGGTAGTTGATATCGTCCAGAAGTGTAGCAAGCTGAAGTGGTAGTGGGCTGGCCACGTCTGTCGGAGAACCGATGCGAGTTGGAGCAGACGGGTTCTCGAATGGAGACCACGTCTCGGGAAACGTAGTGTTGGACGCCTCCCTGCCAGGTGGACTGGCTGGATGAGGAAAACGGGTGATCGTGCGCTTTGGCGTGGCTTTGGGAAGGCCTACGTCCAGCAGTGGACTGCAATAGGCTGATTGATTGATAAATGGGTCACAACGTGGTACTCCATGATGTAAGGTTTGTGTAGTCAGCTATACTTATATCTGGGCCGCCTAGGAAATCCTCCAAGCTGAGGGCAAGCAACCAAGTATTTTGTGATTTAGACAACTAGATATTCTATCCAATGGTGAGATTTTCATCTTGGTATTCGATGACGTAAATGAGCCTATTTTTCACGACCTTTAAATTTGACTGCCTCTAAAAAGCTCCAAGGTAGGACGAGACAAACTGCTATTTTTGTGCGCTCCTCGATGAGCTTTATCTAATGTGCCAAGTCTCAAGTTGGTACTCGATGGCGTAAAAAGTACAAAAATACAACATCTTTTTTGATTCTCCTGCTTAAAATGGTCCAGGATTTGCTTAAGCAAACTTATAGATCTAAGAAGCCAATCTTGTTCTGAACCTTCACCAAATGGGTCCCATCTTGGTGTCCTATTAGGCGTATAGCATACACAACCAGATTCGAGGCACAGTCGAGGATCGGGCACGCGCCTCTTCTAACTTTCAAGCACGCGTCGAGGCGGAGGCGGCTGTGCGGCGCGGGCGAGGAGTTTGCGCCGCACGCAATGCAGCCTCGAAACTTGCAGTGTGACGCCTTACGTAAGCTTGGAGCGGGCCGCGCACGTACTAAATACAAAGGTAATTTCGCCACCGTGCCATTCGTGACGTCACAAATAGCTCAGTCGGGAAACTGCGAGTTTGGTTTGTTTTGGTTTTTGAGTCTTGAGTTCGAATCACGACAGATATCTTTTTTCTTTATTTCTTTTTTTTATTCTTTCATTTAGTTATTAAAATACAAAAATGAAAGAAATTAAAATTTCATAGGTATATATTTTTTGTGGTCCAAAAGTTTTCCAACAGATGGCACGAGCAAAGCTCGGTCGCCTAGGTACTAAAAATAAAAGTGCTGAGGAGAACGAACTAACTTAAAAAAATTTATAAAGAACAGATGTTCCAGTGTGTTAACAAATTTTAGTCTATGAAACAGACGACTGTCTGTGCGTCTGGCAGAACTGTCACCTCAATGACAGAAGCCAGTTTTATAAATATTGAAAGAAAAAAAAAAAAGTTGACATTTTGGCTGATGAACACAAAAACGAGAAAATTTAGTTAGAGGTAAGTAATTTTAGATAGAAGCTAAAGTCGGGCGTCTCGGTGAACGTGGAGAGGGTTAGTGATCCGGGGAGATGGCGAACCTCTTCAAAACTTGCGTCGTGTCCAGGATCCCTGCTGTATTCCCTGCGAAGGAAGTCTGTTGCAAATTAAACATGTCGTATTTCGTCTTCCCCTTAGATCGCGCGGCGCTCGCCTAGATACCGCTGGCGTAGTTGTAAAATGCGGCAACAAATACTACGCCGAATTCAGCGTACGCGAGCTCGCGCCGACGCAGTCTCGTCGTATTTCCTCCGAGCTTGCATCCTTCCAAATTATCATTGTCATTGTTGAGTTGCCGCATTCACGGAGCTGTTGTTATTAGATAGCGCGGTGTCTAGGCGAGCGCCGCGCGAGGCTCTCGTTTATCTAAGGTCTTCCCAATCAGACATAGATAGGCGCTCCAACACAAGTTATTTGAAATACAGCCACAACGCAAACAAAATCACTTTACAAAAATTCAAACAGACAAGCTGTTATCGCTACAAGCCACAGCAGCTTACTGCCCGCCCGGGCTCGTCCCGCCGCCATGCACCACTCGGGTCTTCTTCATCATCGCATGGCGGACGAGCTTAGGACGGCCATGGTGCCTACTTTAAAAATAAAACAGGGTATGTTGCGAATAAGGGCAACTATGGACCGATAATAGGGAATCGGACTGTTCCTAAATTTACCATATTTTATGAACAATTTTTAAAATATAGATTAGTAGCAGACGATTCGCGACGAAAAAAACAGAATCGGTTGAAAAACGAATTTACAGTGATTTTTTAAAGTTTCAATATGTCTGTCTCTTTCAAAAACGATTTTTTGTATGGAGATTATATGGCAGTACTAACAAATGACGTCACAAGTGGGTATGTGCCTCTCTGTCTAATCTTGAATTTCAAACCTTTATAACTCGGTCAATAGAGCAAAAATTATTTTAGTGTTCGATAGCAGAAACTAACAAGTTTGGATTTATAAAATAAAATAAAAGTAGTCCGATCCCCTATTACTGGACACGATCGCTGCTAAGGCACAACTAAACAGTCGTATTCACCTCAAACTGTACTAAGCTTGGCTTCAGACCAGGTTTGTCTACTCATCATTATCGTGTATCGTCGACAACCGACCTCACAAACCCTGGTGTCAGTGTTGTAGAGCCGCCAAAGGCCACTGACTTGGCTCATGTAACGACTACTTACATAGCTTGCTAGATAGTAGCCGGGACCAAAGGTTTAACGTGCCTTCCGAAGCACAGAATCATCTTTCTTTTCAGACAATCAGGTGCCTGCAATGTCCTAACCAAACTGGGAAAAGTCTCACAAAGAGATTTTTGCTTGATAGTGTCCCCACCGGGTATCGAAACCGGAACCTCCGTAATGGGCGTCGAAACTCGACCACTCGGCCACGGAGGCTGTTGATTTGTCTACTGAGAGTACAATAAAATTATTGTCGCTCAAGCATACTGTCGAATTCCTCGCTGCATTCCCTGACCTCTCTAAGGTATTTGACTGGGTGGATCATGAAATGTTATGGTCCAAGCTTCACAAATCAGTTGTATCTGGGGTGGCAAAGTCATCAAACCAACCAGGTCAAATGGCTTGGAGATTTCTCGGATTTCTTCAGAGCCAAATGAATTTGGGGTTTAATTACTCCATATCTGTTCAACCTGTATAATATGGTTTAGCTGGTATGCGCATGCACTAGGGCCGCGCCGAAATTTACCCGTCATCAGCTCAGGTTTCGCGCAAAGCTGACCAAGGTAATCTTGTCTTAGATCTGAGCCAAAGCATACGAAAGGTTAAGGCCCGGTTACCACCAAAGCGGAGAGGAGAGGAGATGTGTTTGAATAACCAATCAGATTTCATTATTTCCACATCTCCTCTCCGCTTAGCTTCAGTGGAAATGGATCAAGTGGAGCGGAGAGGAGATGTCTAATGTGTGTTTTCTATAGCAAGCGGGGCGCGGCCGAGCGAAGATGTGTGTAGCCGCGCGGCGGCGCGACGGCGCCCGCGCTCCCACTCCCCGCCCCGCTGCCTTCTGCCCGCGCTTCGCCGCTACGCACAGCTCACATCTCCTCTCCGCTTTGGTGGAAATAGGCTGCCAGCTTCGCAGCACATCTCAACACATCTCCTCTACGCTTTGGTGGAAACTGGGCCTTAGGAGCTCAGCAGCGCTCAGATCGGCGGCTCATTTGATCGTAATTTTGCTCATTTGTTTGTCAACAGTATCAGTTACACTGCTGACCCTTTTAATCAGTGGACTCCAGAAATTACTGGCCATTTGTGAAAAATATACTGAACACGGCTTTGAATACTACTTTGAATAAGTAAATTTCTCGTGCGTGTGATAGCGACATTTTCAATACAGTCATACACTATCCTAGCTGTTAGAGGACGAGCGTTATCTTGCATAAAAATTACATTTTTGCCCATATTTACTAAAAAATAAGTAATAATTAAAAATCCTTTTTAAACAAGCTTTTAAAGCCGTGGAGTGGAGTATCCTTGTTTAGACAAATCCAACGAGCCCAAACACGACTAGGTTGTGGTGTGTATTTAAGGAGTTCCTATGGACACCTTCTGGCTCCATCATGAGACCCTGGACATCACGTAAGACTAAAGATCTTGTTAAGACAAATCCAAGGAGCCCAAACACGACTAGGTTGTGGTGTGTATTTAAGGAGTTCCTATGGCCATTTTCCGGCTCCATCATGAGACCCTGGACATCACGTATGACTAAAGATCTTACTAAGACAAATCCAACGAGCCCAAACACGACTAGGTTGTTTTGTGTATTAGAGGAGTTCCTATGGCCACCTTCCGTCTCCATCATCAGACCAGCTCCATGGTACCATAATATTGCATTGTCACCAAATTTCAGCAAATTCCAACGGCAGCAAGTGCTTCAAAATTAAGTTGCAAGATTTCGCCCGAACATACCCACAAACCCGAACCCACATACAGTGCAAGCTAAATAAAAGCTTGTAAAAATAGGCCAACATACTCATTTAAGATTTAATTCACGTCTCAGTTAAAGTGCAGAAAGACTACAAGATGTAACTAGCTATAGAACAAGAAAAATACACACGAATGTACTATTTATTATACTATGTAAGTATATTTTATTGCACACAAGAAAAATACATAAAAAATAAATAGTTTACGGATGGCGGCCTTATTGCTAAGGTAGAAATTTCTTTTTCCACCGTAGGGTTTAGGAAAGCACAAAGAATAATACACAGCGGTATACTATTTACGATAGCGGTCCGCCCGCAGCTACGCTCGTACGATTTTCCCGTAGGAATAAGATTTTTCCCGGTAAAAAGTATCCTATGTGTTAATCCAAAATACAAACTATTTCTATTTCAAATTTCATCCTGATCCGTCTAGTACTTAAGGCGTGAAAGCAGAATAAACATCAAAATATCTAAACATCCAATAATATATTTTCACATTTATAATATTAGTGTAATGCAAAATCTTTCCAATATTTCCAATTCCAATATTTCCAATATTTTGTAAGGAAGGAAATTATTGTGATCAATTTAAATTTGAATCAGATTCGACACAGGAAACGTAGAACAATACGCCATGAGATCCAGTTTCGCTCTTTGGGTACAAGTGGCATCATTATCGTATCTTTTGCGGTGTATATGGAGTTCAGTCATATCGTTTGACATCAGTATCTCCGACACATAAGAGTCCATCAGCTCTATCCGCCACCGGTGAGGAAATGGAGCATCTTTTGGACATACCTGTTTGAAACATAAAATAAAATTGTAACATAAGGGCTGTAGGAAGTAACGCTCTAAAGGGCATCACACACGGCAGCTATAATATATATTATACGAGTAGCGCGAGGCAGCCAGCTCTCTCGTCGCCATTCACTTTCACGCAAAGCGGGGGTCAAACAAAATGGCGAATCAATCAGTGACCGGCCATTCTGCTTGACCCCCGCTTTGCACACAAGTGAATGGTGATGAGAGAGCTGGTTGCCTCGTGCTATAATATCGCACACCTAAATAAAGGGTAACACAACTCAAAATAACTTTTTTTTTCGGGAACAGCAAAAAACGTTTTACTCCATTTCTATTTGACCGATTTAAAATATTGTTATATCATTTTGTATTTCTTAACTAAGATCTTTACACAGGTGTCTTTGGACTTAATGTAGTTTTCGACGCAGAATCCGAACATCGCAATAACTTGATTTTGGATTATTTTGAGTTGTGTTACCCTTTATCTAGGTGTGCGATATACAACGTGTTACAAAAAATACCAAAAAAAAGTATATTTTTATCTCTAGTGATCAGCTGTGTCAAAGAATATTCGGACCAGATATGTCATTTTAGGTCAATGTGCCTATTTTACCGCTATGGTTAAAAATGTTTACGTACTACTTGTACCACAACATTCACATTAGAACAATTAATTTCAAAATAAAAAAACTACAAATAAATAAAAAAAAGCTTTGTTAAATCATTGTTATGAAATAATAAATTAATGAAATAATGAACTAAATATTTCAAAATAATATTTATGTTTGTAAATACGTAAACAAGATAATTAAGGTAAAAAAGAAAATGTTTTCTAACATAAATTGATTTAAGTACATCTCTTTTAAAATGTAGGCACAAATGGTGTACAAACTCAAACACTTTTCCGTTCTGAGAATCGATAGTCTATATTTTAGGTGTCAAATGACACTAGAGATGGGAAAATTTTGATTAAATGCCTGTGATGAAGAATATTCTTTTTTTTGGTATTTTTTGTAACACGTTGTATTATAGCTCCGTCTGTGACGGGCTTAATTCTTAATTGAAGTTCGTCCGTCCTTTTGGTTTGGTGGAGTTGCGAATCTGGTGAATTGAGAATCTGGTAAACTGCTCTGGAGCGCTAACCCGTGCTATCCCATTGCTGGTCAAAAGCCTCTCCTTTTTCCATCCAACGCGGTTTTGGGCGTACTCCTACAAGTCGCTCCGTCACGCCAACGTTTCCGGGGCCTAACCTAATAATGCATTCTGTAGGTATTTCTGCTTTACAAAAGATGGAGTAAAAGCGGTTTTGACATAGTGTTGTTGGGGTATGTTGACCTAATAAAAATCTTGAATTGAATGTACCAAAATTTGAATTGAAGTTTGGGGTAGTGCGTCAAAAACGAAATTAACGGAACTCCAGATTGCACAAAATAAAATAATTAAGAAGCTACTTTTCCACTAAGTACCCATATTTAACGTCCAGCTCAAAAGTTTACAAGGAGACCAAACTTATGACCATAAATCAACTATACATCTATCAAACATGCATACTTATAAAAAAAGTATTGAACAAAACCATTCACACGTCTATCAACCTTACACAAACAAACCAAATCACAAAACGTTCAACCCGGCGAGCCAGCTATATTGTGTTGCCGAAAACTCGGACTAATTATGGTAAGAAAATGTTTACTTTCGAGGGAGCACAACTGTTTAATAAACTACCTTCAAATATCAAATGTGAAGACTCGTTAAATGTATTTAAAACTAAACTGTTCCAACATTTGTGTACTTAATTTTTATGTTTATGTCAGTGTGCGACGAAATTAATGTTCATTTTTTATGTTAATTTTCTCACGTAAGTGACTTTTTGTCTATGTTGAGAAATAAATGTCTTTAAACCTAAACCTAAACCTAAACCTAAAATTAGTTTTTTTAGTTGACTGTGTGACAAAAATGTCTTAGAGAAATATAAAGAAGACAAAATTTCTTACATTGTTTACATACATGTCTACTCTGTGGGAGGCAAACCCCCATTATTTTGCACGAGACGTGCCGACGACACGGCCAAGGTGCATGAAGGGTTCTGTTCCGCATTCTCCGACTGCGCGAGAGAGTGGGACATCATGAAGCGCACTTGCGGTCCTGCTTTAACTCATAAGTACTACAGAGTGAGTGAGTGATGGATGATGCAGCCTCTTCTCTCCGACCCTCATGGTCTAATACAGTCTGCTGTATAGGTAACCATTACCAATACAGTACAATAAAGCGGGGGGCAGTAGCCAGATGGGCGCTAAGCTAAATAGAAGAACGCAGGTAAATTATAACAGATATTTATTATTTTTTTAACTCTCCAAAAAATTTTTCGAGATAGAAGGTAACAAACAAACAAACAAACAACCTCTTACCCCAAACGCATATACCGCCTCCGTTCCGTTCCGTCCGTGTCGTCGTGGGTAAAAAGAAACATACTATCGTTTTGTGGTTGGCGCCAAGTTTGTAAAATTTTCATTTAATTGTTTTACATTGAATGATGTTTTATGAGTGATTAAGTATACTCAAACTGCGCGCGATAAAGGTTAGTTTTTACAACTTCTACATGATCAATTTTACCTGTAGTATCATAGCTTTAGTATCATATTTACATATTTTAGTATCATAGCTTTTGTATGTACGTTTCTTAACCATTTCAATAATTTAATTAATTACTATCAGTTTTCTCACAAGTGTATTGAAAAATGTCGTACAACACACGGATCTTAGGTTTTATAACAAACTCGTGACATTATAAACCCTCGCCTGCGGCTTGGGCTTAAAAAAGTCACCTCGTTTGTAATATGCCACCTACGATCCTTGTATCGTAATGTACTATTACTCTACCTTTTGTAAAGCAAAGGCTTTCATATGCCCCCACTGAATGGATTATGGGTTCCGTAGTTGTCCAATACTACTTAGGTACCTGTTTAATATTATAGTTGACGTTCATATTTTTCTATGATATTTTGTAATACCTTTAATACTTGTACAAGTACATTTTATGAGTTGGTCTATTATTCGATAACCTGTAAAGCCTACTTGATGTTGCTAGTAATTCTCCTTTTAAGTTGATCATATACATTACTACCGTGAATTTTTTCACATTTCCAAATACAACGGTTTCGCTGGTAGGCGGGGGGAAACTTGACTAACAAAATAAAGCACTTTAAAACTAAATATTTCTGAAACATACCCTAGAATCGAAAAATTGTCTTAGCTTAGTAAACCCCCATTATTTAAAAAAAAAAACAAAAATGAAAAAAAAAATGATGATAAAATGATTTATTATTATTATTATTATTTAAAAAAACCTATCCAACGAAACCTCACACTATTAGGTTATTTTTTTTATTCACTACCTTATAGTGTGAGGTATCGTTGGATAGGCTTTGTATTGAATTTAAAAGGAAAACTATCAACATCAAGTAGGCTTTACAGGTTATCGAATAATAGACCAATTATAAAATGTACTTGTACAATTAAGAAAGGTATTACAGACATCATAGAAAAATATTAACTGTCTTAAACGGATATACCTAAGTAGTATTGGACAACTACGGATCCCTACACTTTGCGTGGCCCGACACGTGCTTGGCCGATTATTTTTCATTCTAAGTGATGTCTTTTTTGAAGTTTTCCAATCTATCTCTTATAAAGATAGTTATATATTAAAGTACTTTTCCTTCAAGTTACATAATCGTGGGAATTATGATTAGAGTTTAAAAAAGTAAGAAAGTTAACCCTTTATTCATTCCACAAAACCTTTTTAAACTCGATTTGAACTTACCATTTCCGGAGCTATGGTGACATTACAAAAGGGAGTTTCTGGTGTAAGCATCGACGCGCTGTACAATAGCGGCAAGTTATTAATGCCTGAAACCAAATTCACGACTGCAGAATTTCAGCATACTCATTACTCAGTCGCCGTAGCCGAGCGGTAGCAAACAAGATTCATCTTGTTACCCGACTACGGCGAAGCAAAAAGGAGGATTATGATTTTAGCCGCTATGTATGTTTGTATGTATGTATGTTTGTCTGTTCCTACATATCTCCTAAACTATCTATCATAATTGAACAAATGAGGTATCGTTAGAAGCGTCTTGATTGTCCGCTGGTTATAGGCTATGTGACGTCATACTAAATTCAATATGGCGCCCTCTAGAGGACATTAAGTACAACAATAAAAAAACATATTTTTATTAATGTGTCATGTGGGGTATCAAATGAAAGGGCTTAATCTGCACATTCTAATAATATATATTACTAGCTATTGCACGTTACGTTGCTTGCATTACTTCGATAATTGCGTTTAATTTATATATTATACTTATTAAATAAAAAGCACGTTGCAGATGTTTGTTTTGGTAATCGTTTTGTATATCGAAGCAAATAAATTTTTCTTTCTTTCTTTCTTTGAATGATAGACAACTTTGATCTAAAGGTCTCGTTACCGGACCATAAAAAAAATAGCCGGCCAAGTGCGAGTCCGACTCCGCACTGAGGGTTAAGTACCTTACGTAGTTTTGTTTGTAAACAATTTTTTGTAAAAAATCAAGTTTCACCAATTTCTAGTTTTATTTAACAAGTGGCGGCATCTCTTTATAATTTTGCACTTAAGAGTCGAATTTACAATAAAAATACAGATCTACCACAGAATCTGGCCAATATTCTACGGCGATTAATATGGAATCATCATATTTTAGAACTATCGTGATTGGTGGAAATTCAAACATCCTCATGATCCTCGATCTCTTGAGAAACTAGAAAATCCAAATGCTCAGGCCATCGGCGCTTGTCAGCGCCTTAAGAAGCCTTTGAATTCCAAAATAATTGATCCCGTTATATACTTATTAACTTAAAACTTTTTATTTTTGAAAATAAAACCACAAAATAAGTCAAATAAAAAATAAGTTTATAAAACTATAACCCGACTACGGAAAAAACGAGATCTTAAAAGCATGAAACAAGAAAATATCTTCAAACTCTTACCTATCTATTAATTAATTATTCAGTTATTTATTTAATATCTAATTATTGTTTCAATTTAACGCATACAATTGAATACAGTACTTTTTTACACAAGATACAGAAAAATATAGTACATAGAAAAATTGTGTACAGATGGGCGGCCTTATTGCTAAGACATACTCCAATCTTCAAATCGAACTGAAAGTATGTATTCAATATTTTGTGTACCACAAAATTATTTACCTCTGATTTGCCTCTAATTATAGCAGTGTGTTAATTGATATGAGCTGGGATGATAGACGCTATATTTATTTGTTTATTTTTTAGGGAAACAAACAGCCTTAATTTAGTACAATAAAGATTATACAGTAAAAAATACATAAGCCAACAAAGTTTCCACTTAACAATAATCAACAAAGCATTGAGTAAGACTTCAATCAATCAGCCTATTGCAGTCCACTGCTGGATGTAGGCCTCCCCTTGGATACGCCAAAGCGCACGATCAGCCGCTTTCCTCATCCAGCCACCACCAGCGACCTTCTTCAGGTCATCAGTCCACCTGGCAGGGGGGCGTCCCACACTATGTTTCCCGAGACGCGGTCTCCATTCGAGAACCCGTCTGCTCCAACGCTCATCGGTTCTGCGACAGACGTGGCCAGCCCACTGCCACTTCAGCTTGCTACATTTCTGGACAATGGACTGGAGTAAGACTTAAGTAACATATATAGCTTAATACCATATATTAAATAAATAACATTAAATTGATGCAGAATCGTTGGAAAGTTATGAACATTTTAATAAGTTTTTGAATTTAAGGTAGGTAACTATTTTGGAAAATATCAACTTCATTATATTTATTATTATAAGTGTTTGTGGCTCTAATGACAAATCTGTTTCTGGCATAGTTTGTACGGGAAAAATATATTGCAAAAGTTACATTGTTATTTCTAAGACCAACCTTTGAACATTTATATTTAATTTTATCAACCAAGTACATGGAGTCTACTAGATTGTGAACGATTGTGAATAAGTTTATATAAGAAAAAATTATCTGTGTGTTCACGCCTCTTTTCTAATGATATTATGGATTATAGTATTATAGTATTATGGTATTATGGATTTACCTACCTTGTTCATGGATTGAGAGAATGGAACTAGCAGCAGCATTCATCAATATCATTGGTGATAAAAAGAGCAGTATCGCCAACATCATCGCTTCGGCTGTTATCAAGTTCCTGAAAAATAGGAATTAAATAGTACTACCGTAGAGCAGCCCCTCACCTCCTCCCCTCCTCCCGCCAATCAGCGCTTCTTCATTTATATGGGAAGCTTGCAAAATTCTAACGAAGGAAGCCGCTTTGCATAGGCGTACCTTGTTGTCATCAACGGCCCGTTGCATATGCATTTACAATAAGGTCCCAACCGAATAAAAAGAAATACCTTTAGATAAGCTCAAAGCTATTGTCAAGCAAAGATTGTATAAAAAAGCTTATTATAGAATATCTCGACTACTTACAAGGGCTGCTATTTATGTATCCGGAACTGGCCACTTACATAAACAATATTTAAAAAGAAATTATAACATTTAAAAATAGAACTCTTTGGCTGTAAAATAAAGTTTGTTTCATTCATCTGTCAATTGTATTTACATTGTGGCGCCATTTTTAAAATTCATTGTCTATCATCACCATGGATTTGACTCGTGAAAATTTTCGTGCTATGATTTATTACGACTTTCGGCGTGGATTAACTCAAAAACAGTGCATGGATCAACTTTTGTCGACTTTTGGGGAGGAAGCCCCATCGAAAACCACTGTGTATCACTGGTTCAGTGAGTTTAATCGTGGTCGTCGTATGCTTGCGGACGATTTTAAAGAAGGTCGCCCTAAATCGGCTGTTGTACCACAAAATATTGATGCTGTGCGCGAACTAATAATGCAAGACCGTCATGTTACATATCGCGAGATAGAGGCATTTCTGGGCATTAGTATGACGAGTATTTATAAAATATTACCTACACGAGCATTTGGCTGTAAAAAAAATTTGATCTCGTTGGATCCCGCACAACTTAACAGTTGAACAAAAACAGGCTCGTGTTGATTGGTGCAAAAAAAATGATAGAAAAATACAAATGTGGTACATCAAAAGCTGTTCATAATATCTACACAGGAGACGAATCTTGGATATATGCGTATGATCCCGAAACTAAACAGCAGTCAACGGTTTGGGTGTTCCAAAATGACCCACACCCAACTAAAGTTGTTCGTGCAAAAAGCACTTTGAAGCAAATTGATGCCTGCTTTTTTGGTATTAGTGGACATGTGGCTACAGTACCACTAGAGAATCGTAAAACGGTTAATTCTGAATGGTACACCACCATTTGCTTGCCAGAAGTCTTTGGAGAAATACGCAAGAACAATCGACAACGAAGAATAATCCTTCACCACGAATAACGCCAGCTGTCACACCTCGGCCGCAACAACGGAGTATTTAAATAGTCAAATGATCGAATTGACGGGTCATCCGCCGTACAGTCCCGACTTGGCACCCAACGACTTTTATTTATTCCCAAGCGTGAAGAACAAATTACGTGGACACCGATTTTCGACCCGGAAAGAAGCCGTTGATGCTTTCAAAATGCACGTTTTGGAGATACCCGATACAGAATGGAAAAAATGCTACGAAAGTTGGTTTCAACGTATGAAAAAATGCATCGATCATCACGGGGAATATTTTGAAAAGCAATAAAAGTATATTTGGTTATAGATGTTTGTTATTTTTTGTTATTCCGGATACATAAATAGCAGCCTGTTGAAAAAACGAACTTCATTTGTTTCAGTATTAATACGCAACCTGATGATATAACTCAATTATGTTAACTGTGCGCTTCGAGCTGTCAAAGTCGTCATGTTGGTGGCATTGAATTCACCCGCCCGCTTACTTTCTCACCTCCTCCGACGCCTATCAAAACGGATACCAAACCTACCAACATTCAAATATTATGACGTTGACAGGCGCACAGTTATAAAAATTGGGTTATAACATTAACCTAAAAATACATACTTGTAATGCTTCGTAGAGGACAGATATCCATGGGAATAGATTTCTTGAATGACAGGCTATTTCAAAATGCATTAATTTTGTTTATCGATACCATCAGGCTCAAAGGTCGTAAAGGACATTTAGGTATATGTTTTAAGATTTTCGTGGTTGTTCACTACACTAACAAACAAAAAAAATAAAAAAAAATAAAAATAATAAAAAAAAATTACCGTGGTAACAAACCCGCGAATTGTGAGAATGACATTTAGGTAGTAATAATAATAATGTCATCTCTCCGAAACTGTTCTCCAACGCAATAGAGGATGTCTTCAAAACCCTAGACTTGAATGGATTGGGCATCAACATTAATGGCGAATATCCTATAAACTTTCAGTCTAGCATGCACAATTTTTTAAACTCTTTATCTAACACTAACATTTTGTATACAAACTATAACAACGCAAACTATCTCGACAAATACAAAAATGACATTGTAAAATTAATAAGTGCGAACCTCTCATATGTTCAGGCAACTGATTTGTATTATTACGACAACAATGGATTAGATAAAAATAATTCATGTAAAGGAATAGTACGAGCTATGATTTTGATAGAGTACAACAATACTACAATGATTAAAATAAACATTTTCTATATTATTATTATGAGCTTTATTTAACTAAAATGTCCTGTTTTTGAAGACAGTTGAAAAGAAAACAATTTAGAAGCAATTTCAACTCATAACGGTTTGAATTTTACACTTATTTACCGTTAGACAGTTGTTCAAAAAACCTTAAAAAAATCATTTGTCGTTTATTCCCTTAATTTTATGAAAAAGTAAAAGCTATTGAGATTTAAGTCCTAAGGCCACTGTACCTAACCTACAGGTAAAAATTTTATAGGGTGTAAAGACATTTATTTTTTTAGTTTTATGGTCGTAAAGGAAATTTATCTCAGTAAATATAGCACAAGGAACAGATTCTCATCATCATCATCAGCCGGAAGACGTCCACTGCTGAACATAGGCCTCCCCCATAGGTTTCCACCGTGAACGGTCCTGCGCTACTTGCATCCACCGGCGCCCAGCAACTTTCACCAAGTCATCCTGTCCACCTTGTGGGAGGCCGTCCAATAATACGCCTTCCGCAACCGTGGTCGCCATTCGATAACCTTTCTTCCCCATCGGTTATCTGTTCGTCGAGCTATATGGCCTGCCCATTGCCACTTCAACTTATCCTGAAAGCTATGTCGATGACAATTTCTAATAAATAATTATCTCAAGAAACAAAAAAACTACAGTCATAAACGCGTTTTTTTTCTCCTTTAAAGTTGCATTTTGTTTTTTACGACCTTTGAGCCGGGAGGTATTATGATATGACTATACGACATACGTACTATTATTTGAGCCTGGAGGTATTATGATATGACATAAGTACTATTATTCGAGCCTGGAGGTGTACTATTATTTAACATTTGAAACCGAGATCATACTACATTTACAGGAGGGATTACTCTGATGAAAATATTTTTAAGTTCAGACATTATTTGGGTAATTTATCTTGGAATGAAGTCTATCAGGAGTCAGATTTTAATATTTCTTTTCAGAAGTTTCATGAAATGTTCGTTTTACTATACAAACTGTGTTTTCCAAAAGTAAGAGTAAGAATAAATCTCAACAAAAATCGACGAAAGTGGATGACTCAGGGTTTGCGTTCGAGTTGTAGGACTAAGAGAATTTTGCGGTATAAATACTATACGTGTAAAACGTCAGCCTCTAAATTTCAGTACAATTCATATTCGAAAATTCTCAAAAAGTGTATTTACGGTGTTCAAAGGAACTCCAATATTAAGTTTATAAGGGGCAGTAAAAACATTTGTAAGTCCACCTGGACTTTGATCAAAAATGAAACGTCAAATAGCGTTATCAACAATAATGTGACAAATATCCATTAAAATAATGAAACGCACACTGATCCGTCAAGTATTGCGAACATTTTCAACGAATTTTTCATTAATAGTGCATCGGTTACAAATAATTTCCATGATGGTAGTCAGAAACCTCAACAAAGAGCAGTTCAATCGTTTTTTCTCAAGCCCGTTTCAGAGAGTGAAGTAAAAAATGTAGTACTCTCGTTAAAAAATACTGCTTCGGAGGGATATGACGAAATCAATACTAAAGTAATCAAAGCGGCTATAAACGAACTGCTACCAGTCTTGACATTTTTAATAAACTTATCTTTTTCGTCTGGTTTGTTCCCTGATCTGATGAAATTGTCTATTGTTAAACCTCTATTTAAAAAAGGCAATAGAGAAAGTATTGATAATTATAGGCCTATAACTCTGGTGCCAATATTTTCGAAAATCTTTGAAATGTGCATGTTTAAACGAATAATTGAGTATTGTAACAAATTTGACATAATAAAGAGAGAGCAATTCGGTTTTCAGAAAAATAAATCAACTACTTCGGCTACTTATTCTCTTGTTTCAGAAATTCTTACAAGTATTAATAAAAAAAAAATTACTACGGCATTATTTCTTGATCTCTCGAAGGCTTTCGATTCTGTCTCTCATGACTTACTACTCAAAAAGGTGGAGTCGATTGGAATCAGAGGACTTGCTCTAAACTGGTTAGCATCATACTTAAAAAATCGCAATCAACGTGTGGTGTTGACTTCACTCAACGGAAACAAAGAAATGACACTGTATCAATCTGATCTAAAAACTAATAAATGTGGAGTACCACAGGGTAGTGTTCTCGGACCGCTGTTGTTTCTGCTTTATATTAATGACATTCCTGAGATCATAAAGCATAAATGCATTTTATTCGCTGATGACATTTCTGTTATAGTAACTACTGACATGAAATCTGGCACTTGGAGTGAACACGAAATTGACATAAGGAACACGATAAACTCCATAATTAGTTGGCTTAATAATAATAATCTAAAAATCAATTTATTAAAGACAAATTACATTCAGTTTAATAATTTTAAAAATAATGACATGAATCTAAATATTTCTGTAGATAATATAGTTATTGAAAAAGTAACGTCCACAAAATTTTTAGGAATTATATTAGACGAGCAATTAAAATGGAAGTCTCACATTGATTCGGTTTGTAAAAGGATTAATCAATTCGTGTATGCCCTTAAACGACTCAGAAATGTCACCAATAAGAGCACAGCTATTACTGCGTATCATGCATATATTGAGTCTATTCTTCGATATGGTTTGGTCATATGGGGAAACAGTGTGGATGTCGGCAGAGCATTCATTGCCCAAAAAAAATGCATAAGAGCAATTTGCAATATATCTCCCCGCGATTCTTGTAAGCCTTACTTTAGTAAGTTGGGTCTGCTATCATTGCCATCGTTGTATATTTACGAAGTGTGTGTGTTTGTGAGGAGACATGAGGAATTTTTTACGAAGGCCAGTAGCGTAAATAGTCGTAATCTTAGAGATCCAGATAGACTTGTGGATACTAACGGTCCAAGATCGACACTGTATAATAGAAGTTGTATAACAATGTGTATAAAAGTATTCAATAAGATTCCAAAAAGTATTAAGTCCCTGCATCTAACTCTGTTTAAGAAAAAACTTATGCAATGGCTGAATAATAGCAAATTTTATAGTGTTAAGGAATTTATGGAATTTTAGTGTATAAAGAAAATGTGACATTGACTATCTTACTATTTACTATTTATTATAATTTACTTGCATGATAATTATGACATTTCTTTTTTAATTAGTACGTTTTTCTTTATGTTAAACCGTGCTAATCTTAAGATTTTTGCATGCTGAGTGTTGTCGGCAGAATACATTGATTCTGTAATTGTTACGATAAGACCTTTGTAAAATAACATGTATTCTCTAGCAAATAAACTATTACTATTACTATTTGAGACTGGAGGTGTTATGATATGACTATACGACATACGTACTATTATTCGAGCCTGGAGGTGTTATGATATGACTTACGACATACGTACTATTATTCGAGCCTGGCGGTGTTATGATATGACTATACGACATACGTACTATTATTTGAGCCTGGAGGTGTTATGATATGACTATACGACATACGTACTATTATTTGAGCCTGGAGGTGTTATGATATGACTATACGACATACGTACTATTATTTGAGCCTGGAGGTATTATGATATGACTATACGACATACGTACTATTATTTGAGCCTGGAGGTGTTATGATATGACTATACGACATACGTACTATTATTTGAGCCTGGAGGTGTTATGATATGACTATACGACATACGTACTATTATTCGAGCCTGGAGGTATTATGATATGACTATACGACATACGTACTATTATTCGAGCCTGGAGGTATTATGATATGACTTACGACATACGTACTATTATTCGAGCCTGGAGGTGTTATGATATGACTATACGACATAAGTACTATTATTTGAGCCTGGAGGTGTTATGATATGACTATACGATATAAGTACTATTATTTGAGCCTGGAGGTGTTATGATATGACTATACGATATAAGTACTATTATTCGAGCCTGGAGGTGTTATGATATGACTATACGATATAAGTACTATTATTCGAGCCTGGAGGTGTTATGATATGACTATACGATTTATATGTACTATTAATTGAGCCTGGAGGTGTTATGATATGACTATACGACATACGTACTATTATTCGAGCCTGGAGGTATTATGATATGACTAAACGACATACGTACTATCATTTCATTAAAAATCATATCATTCATGTAAACCCTTATTTACTATGCTTAAGATTCTTCCCCTTCCTTGCATTTATATACTGGAATTAGCTATATTTACAAAACAAAATCTATCGCTCTTTACTAGGACCCAAGATTTGACATCTAGAAATGTAAAAAACAAAGATGCGTTAGTGTTTGATGTTGTACCAAAAAGTGCTAGATTCAGGAAAAATTGTTATGCAATGTGCAAAGCTATTTATAATAAAATACCACAGGTTTTTAAACATAACACAATAAAAAGATTTAAGAAAATAGTTAAAGAATGGCTGCAAAAACATAATTTTTATTCAGTAAAAGAATTTCTGGAGCATCAGAACAAGATATGTGGACATTGTAAAGATTTTTTAGAATAAGTTTTAAAATATTGTTTGCATGCTTTAATATTTAGGCTAGATATGTGACACTTAAACAACTATTTGTAACATCTTTAAACAACCATATCTTTAGCAAATAAAAAGTTTGAGTTTGAGTTTGAGTGAGTACTATTATTTGAGCCTTGAGGTGTTATGATATGACTATACGACATACGTACTATTTATTATTCGAGCCTGGAGATATTATGATATGACTTACGACATGCGTACTATTATTCGAGCCTGGAGGTATAATGATATGACTATACGACATACGTACTATTATTCGAGCCTGGAGGTATTATGATATGACTATACGACATACGTACTATTATTCGAGCCTGGAGGTATTATGATATGACTTACGACATACGTACTATTATTTGAGCCTGGAGGTATTATGATATGACTTACGACATACGTACTATTATTTGAGCCTGGAGGTGTTATGATATGACTATACGACATACGTACTATTATTCGAGCCTGGAGGTGTTATGATATGACTATACGACATACGTACTATTATTCGAGCCTGGAGGTATTATGATATGACTATACGACATACGTACTATTATTCGAGCCTGGAGGTGTTATGATATGACTATACGACATACGTACTATTATTCGAGCCTAGAGGTATTATGATATGACTATACGACATACGTACTATTATTCGAGCCTGTAGGTGTTATGATATGACTATACGACATAAGTACTATTATTCGAGCCTGGAAGTGTTATGATATGACTTTACGACATACGTACTATTATTCGAGCCTGGAGGTGTTATGATATGACTATGCGACATAAGTACTATTATTCGAGCCTGGAGGTATTATGATATGACTATACGACATACGTACTATTATTCGAGCCTAGAGGTGTTATGATATGACTATACGACATACGTACTATTATTCGAGCCTGGAGGTGTTATGATATGACTATACGACATACGTACTATTATTCGAGCCTGGAGGTGTTATGATATGACTATGCGACATAAGTACTATTATTCGAACCTGGAGGTATTATGATATGACTATACGACATACGTACTATTATTCGAGCCTGGAGGTGTTATGATATGACTATGCGACATAAGTACTATTATTCGAGCCTGGAGGTATTATGATATGACTATACGACATACGTACTATTATTCGAGCCTGGAGGTGTTATGATATGACTATGCGACATAAGTTAGCTATTTATGCAACTGTTGCATAATGAGGGGTATTTAACACGAGTGTGGTTTATGAAACGAGCGCAGCGAGTTTCATAAAAGTATACACGAGTGTTAAATACTAATTATGTACAGTTGCATACAATAGTTTATCTACACTCATACAACAAATTTAAATTAAAGACAAAATAAAGTAATCATTGTTTATTGTAATAATTATTGACATTACAAACGTTAATGGCGCGAAAATAAATTTGCAGTAATATCGCACCGCGCATGCGCGCCGCCAAGGTTGCGTTCCGAAACACGCTAGTGTGCTCAAATAGCAAGCATCTGCGTAAAAATTAAAAAAAAAAAACTTCATTTTGTTACAACTTTGCGATAACGAAATGAAATTTGTATGGATCCTTAGTCACGGCTCCATCGAAAGGTATATCATTTGCTTAGCGTTTCTGATAAGTAAATGAAGGATTTACGACATGAGTGTAGATAAACTATTATTCGAGCCTGGAGGTATTATGATATGACTATACGACATACGTACTTTTATTCGAGCCTGGAGGTGTTATGATATGACTATGCGACATAAGTACTATTATTCGAGCCTAGAGGTATTATGATATGACTATACGACATACGTACTATTATTTGAGCCTGGAGGTATTATGATATGACTATACGACATACGTACTATTATTCGAGCCTGGAGGTATTATGATATGACTATACGACATCCGTACTATTATTCGAGCCTGGAGGTATTATGATATGACTATACGACATACGTACTATTATTCGAGCCTGGAGGTGTTATGAATTATGACTATGCGACATAAGTACTATTATTCGAGCCTGGAGGTATTATGATATGACTATACGACATACGTACTATTATTCGAGCCTGGAGGTATTATGATATGACTATACGACATACGAACTAATATTCGAGCTTGGAGGTATTATGATATGACTATACGACATAAGTACTATTATTCGAGCTTGGAGGTATTGTGATATGACTATACGACATACGTACTATTATTCGAGCCTGGAGGTGTTATGATATGACTATACGACATACGTACTATTATTCGAGCTTGGATGTGTTATGATATGACTATACGACATAAGTACTATTATTCGAGCTTGGAGGTGTTATGATATGACTATACGACATACGTACTATTATTCGAGCTTGGAGGTATTATGATATGACTATACGACATAAGTACTATTATTCGAGCTTGGAGGTATTATGACTATACGACATAAGTACTATTATTCGAGCTTGGAGGTATTATGATATGACTATACGACATACGTACTATTATTTGAGCCTGGAGGTGTTATGATATGACTATACGACATACGTACTATTATTCGAGCCTGGAGGTATTATGATATGACTATACGACATACGTACTATTATTCGAGCCTGGAGGTATTATGATATGACTATACGACATACGTACTATTATGTGAGCATGGAGGTGTTATGATATGACTATACGACATAAGTACTATTATTTGAGCCAGGAGGTATTATTTATTTATTTATTTATTAGGTCACCAACACACCGTACGTTAAAAAAAGTAACAAATATAACAGTCATGGTAAGTAACAAGCTAAATGCCGCTCCAATTATAGGCGACAACGACATTATGATATGACTTTACGATATAAGTACTATTATTCGAGCCTGGAGGTGTTATGATATGACTATACGACATACGTACTATTATTTGATTAAAAAACAAACGTAAAAGATGCGACGTATGTGGATTTTCCTCGGTGAGTTCTTCTTCTTCTCCCCAGAGTCCGCACATTGTGTAGTAAACTCACCCAAAAAAATTAATGACGAAACTAAGAGATGTAACATCCAAAAGTTAATAAACTATCCCTTTCATTTCATTTCATTTTATTTCAACAAAATACCAAAAAAAAACTTCTTCCTTACATACTTTTTTATCTATTCTTTTTGTACTCTTTTGTCGGATTGGTCCTACGTATTACGTATATTACTTTACCAGAACGAATGTGTTTTAATTACTTCATGGTCGGCAATTATATTTCAATGATTGGCGAATTTTTCAATACACGTTGCTCGAAAATTGAATTTACGACGACGGCTGTAACCTGTACGGTAATGTCATTCCCATTCACTCGTAAAGACGACCGCTTCGCTCGCGTCAGAAATCTTTGATGCCATTTATAGGCTAAGAGCGGGCCGTATGCAACCCTACCTCATCGAGTAGCACCCTACCTCATAGGTCGCATCTTGCTACTCGATGAGGCAGGGTTGCATACGGCCCGCTCTTAGTCTATTATCGAACAAGTGTGATTTTCATTACAATTTTTTTTTTCTACATATTCTAACAGAAATATTTTCAGCCAGGAACATTCGAATATTAAAAACTAAATTAAATCGATTCTTACAAAGAAATAAGCATTTATATTTTTTTATTTCAACAAATTATGTATGAAAAATATTGTCAGGCAGTATCATTTTAATAATAAAAATTAAATAATCTTGGTTTTAACGAAGAATCGATTAATGATATGTGTTAGTGAACTCACCCAAAAAAATGTAATGACGGATCTAAGTGATGTAATAACATCCTATGGAAATAAATAATTTTTGATTTGATTTGATTTCGATAATCGAATGTCGTAGAGGCTGAATGTTCGCGAGTGCCTTTTCTCAATAATTATGCTTTTTTTAGAAAAGAAACCAATTTTTTGGTACGAGATTAAAATTTGCATTGTTTTTTAAATGTTGCGTGTATTGAATGAGATTGTATGGTTCTATCCACAGAATATAAAACAATCCAGCATAATAGCAAACTGTTGCAGCGAAACAAAATTATATCCTTAAAAACCCTGCGTTCCGAAACGCGCTGAAATCGATTAAAGCACCCGTAATCGCGTTCCGAATTACTGTCAGCTGTCAAAACTCATACGTATTTTTGCTTTTGTGATCGCTGACAGCGCTGAAAGTCTGATTCGGAATACGCCCAAAGTAAACCATGTTGGCTTTGTCCTTGATAAAAATAAAAATATATATCATGAAAATTTTAAGACAAAATCGAAAATAAAAACTTCGAGATGGCAACCCTCAAAGAAAGTTGACCACTCTAGAACAATAGAGAAGAATTGTTCAAAGTCAACTATCAAAGGAAAAAATTATCGATACTCTACCCCATCACTATAAAGGTAACCAACGAACACGTCATGTTCCCAGCACGAACAACTCATAAACAACTCACTGGCCCCAGGATAAGAAACCACCGGTGTCCCAAAAGAAGCCAAGTCAATCCACCAGGAAAAAGGAGGAGGAAGGAAATGACTTGGAGAAAGAAAAAACGAAAGTTGTCAACCACAACAGAAAAAGGTGGAGACAACCGAAGGAAACACCGAAGAGGTGGTATCCCTGAACCAGGAGGAAAATGTATGAAACGTAAAGGATAGAAAAAGAAATTTGGAAATTAGGATATGTTGGAATATTGGAATGCTGGAATGTTGGAATGTCACTAAGTTTTAAAACAAAAACGCGCACACACAAGTTATTTACACAAGATATTTACACTCAAGTTATTTACACACAAGTTATATACAAACTACAATGTACACAAATGTACAAAAATGTACACACTTGCGAATAAAACGCAAACAAATAAATAAGAACAAGTAGAAAGAATCTACTTGCAAAGAGATTTGAAAGTCGAAAACTGTCAGAAAGCGCGAAAACAGCCACGAAGAAAGACAAACTTCAAAATCGGGAGGGCGCGAAGATCCGACAGATGACTAACAAAATGGCCGTGAGCAACCAAACAAGGTTTGACGTTCGCCCGCGCCATCGTGTTCATCCCAAAACACGAAAGACGCCGACGAACACCGGAAACTCGGATTGCCCAACGGCGCAGTTGGTAGAGGCTACCAACGAAGTCATAGTCAAAGTCGCGGGTTCGAATCCGACCCGGACTGAAAAGAGGAATTTGGCCGCGTGGTGGGCCGTGCATGTTTCAAGAAAGAGACGACCCTTCCAAGAAACAAGCACAGACAACCCCACAGGCCGACTGCACATAGCAGCGGACGCCGTCCAGTCACGACAAAAAAAAAACTCGCGCTTCGGGAACAACATGTAAAACATGGCCCCGGCTCAATCCAGGAGAAATCGAAGCGACATGGGCCAAGTTTGAGGCCTACGGCAACTCAAAAACCTGGAACCATTTGTAGCGTTTAAAAAAAGAGGACTAGCTTTTACCTGTGGTTGACAAGCTAGGTTTTGTTATTTAACAGTTTCAGTACAAAGATATTATATTTGTGGTATTTGCTTAGTTTAGACTGGTGCTTTGCAAGCGCGTTTAGTTGTTTATAATGAATGTTTCGATAATAACATAAGTTAAACTGGGTAAGAGGCTACGAAGTAAGAGGTCATTTAGTAGTCCAGCTGGCCACTAAACTGAGAATGCTCAGAGGGAAGAATAGAATAGGAGATAAATGAAAAAGCCTTTCATTTATCTAAGATAATTTTCTTAGATAATTTTATATGGAACAACGGAAACGCAAATTTTCAGCAAACTGACAAAACAAATTTATTTCGTTGCCTAGCAACATTCCACCACACGGTATCGCGATGCATGTTGCTATCACTGGTTGAGGAATTTCCGCTTTTATTTCTTATTCCATCATCAGATTTCAACAAAATTTATATGGATGGTAAGGCACATTTTATCGAATGAAAAAAGAATCATTTAAATCTGTAAAAAACTGACTGAGATATGACTAAAAGAATAGACGGATAACGAAGCGAACGCTAACGTCACATTCCGTTTTCGTTTTACCTCATATTCCACCATCAGATTTTGACGAAATTTATATGGGATCAATTTGAAAGTAAATCCTATCGAATGAAAAAAGAATAATCAAGGTTTACAATTGACGGAGATATCTAACAACATACATACAAAAATAAAAAGAAATAAAAAATACGTAACCGAATCAAGGACGTTAAAACTGTTTAAACGTTCTTGAACCGAATTGAGAACCTCCTTTTTTTGAAGTCGGTTAAAAAATGAGATGCCATCTAAAACATAACATGTAAAAATCAAGGAGTTGGGGAAGTTTGTGGAGAAAAAATAAATATGAAATATACAGACTCGCGAGGTCTACAGCTCAGTGCTCACAGAGCCACTAGATTGACTTGGCAATCGCATGAAAACACAATGTATCTCACAAGTAATACATTATTAAATTAAATTTGATTATTTTGCGAGATTGCCAAGTCAATCTATTTATTTAAAACACAAGAGATTTTTTATATTGATATGGTCACTATAAATGTTGTTAGGTTAGCTAATTACATAATAATTTAAGACAGAAGGACCCTTAAGTAAATTAACCGACCGACCGAATAAATTAACCGACTTGGTATTACATAGATCTCACAACTTTTTACGGTAGAAAAATTGAGTTGCGCGACTTGGTTTTTTACAAGTTATGTTTTTGATGGCATTTTTCTAACCCCCGACGTAAGTGGCGTTATTCGTCTGATGGCTTTTCACACTGGTATTCATGATCGTCTTCGTCTTTATATAAAGTGATAAATTTCTTGCCAAGTTGCGCATGTGATATCATGTTAATAATATTTTGGAGTGTTATTGTCTGCAATTGTAGATTGTTAACATTGTTCTGTAACTCCCTTTTGTCAAATTCAAATTGTGAAAGATGCGTCAGAGAATTTCTTATTTGCTGTAGCAAAGTTTTCTTGTCATTTTGGAATTGGGTAATAGCATCTATCAAATCTTTTATTTGGGTTTTTACATTCAAAGTAAATTTTTCATGTAACGATACTTTTTTAATCAGCTCGTATAATTCGCGTTCCATTTCTTTCGTTTCCTCTTCGTAACGCGATTCGTGTAAAACGTTTTTAGGCTCTTGTATATACATCGCTAATTTTTTTAAGTACAATATTAAATACCAAAAATTATTTTCTTTTCTTTTACCTAGCGAATCACGCCGTTCCCATAGAACAAAATCAAAAACGTAAGAAAAATCATTGCGAATTTCACTCCAAACACGATTCCACAATATTTTCACTTTTTCTGCATTTGGATTCCTGTTGTAGCAATTTACATCGGGAAATGGTCTTCGGTTCCTTTTACCTTGTAAACAATCAAAGTTGTATTGAGGTCGAGTGCTAATTAAGGGGGGTTCAGTTTTATCAATATCGAGTTGGAAATCCACAAAACGTTTTCTTCTCACATATAAAAAGTTCGGATCTTGAACAAGCTCCTTATATCTAACATTTCTAGTAAAAATTACTCGTTGAGTATTGTTCAGAAGTATTGTATCGTTGTCCTTGAAATAAAAAGTTGACAATATCTGTTTAGTTTTCTTTTGAGACTTATTTTGCCATTTTTCTACAAGGTGTTCACGAAATTTGTTTTGCCTTTGTTGTTCGTCACAGAAAGACACGCTGACTAAACTCAACAGTAATGTGAATATTGTAACTGTTATATCTGGATACATTGGACTGCTCATTATGTCAGCAGTAAGCACACGGTGGTACCCATTTGTCAGTAACCACAAAAATATTTTTCCAATAAAGAAATCCGTGAAGAGTAAAAATTAACAAACGCGTAACATGTTAAACTGACTAAAGCAAATTAGTAAAGTGGGCTGCAAATACTTATGTGTTGTCGTCGAAAGTTCGGACATTGTTTATAAAAAGACAAGTTTAAAGACTGATATGGGTATCGATGCGAAAACATCCGTTTCAGTAATGAAATTAGGTACAAAGCGATCAAAAGAATAGGATGGGGCGGGAGAACATTCGTGACCTCTCGTCTTTTGTGTTTTTTTTTTTCTGGAAAAGATTCACGCGAAGTTAGCTAGAAGCCGCTTTCTGGGCAAGTTAGATTTAGCCCGTGTTCTTGCCGACACGAAAGAAGAAGCTAGGAGTTCATCTCACATATAAGGAGTTCAGCTACTTTCCGTTGTGGGTGCTAACATCTATAACGCGCTCCCTGCGCACATCAAGGACTCTCCTAGTTCACACACTTACACTACACGTCTGAAGAAGATGTTGATTGAACTAGCTTGCTACAACTTAACTGTTTTCTACACTGCCGCACGTGAACAGTCACTACCCCATACATAAATATTTTAATTTATATAACTACCGTCTGCCTTATAGGTGTAATTAATGATTTTAAATACTAATATGAAGCTGTGACGTACTATAGTGCATTAACATTTGACATTGTAAATCTTCTAAATAAAATAATATAATGAATTGTACCATTTTGAAATGTAATATTTATAGTTGCTTCTCTTGCATTTGACATGTAAATTAATATTTATGAAATAAATCTGATTCATTGAAATCGAATTGTTATTTTAATCGCATTTATACCTCGATTTTTAATTCCGTGGAATTCTGACAGATGGAGTGTTGCCAGGCAGAAAACAAGTTACCAAAATTACAGGTATCACATTTAGATGAATAAAAATAACACAGTGAATTATTTTAAAGTCATACTTTATGCAGCCTTCATTATATTTATTTTTTTCAATTGTTGGATGACTATAATATTTTTAAGTTGTAAGTTGTTGTCTGTTCAAGTTACTACATTCAATGTGGGAGAATATTTACTAAGGCCGGGTATCATTTTCAAATAACCACAGGTTGCAAACAGTTGGTTAATATTTCTATTTCTAATGCCAAAAGGCTTTTTAAAATACATGAAACCAAAATAATAAATTATTAATCTACCATATTAGCAATGCTATTAAAATAACAATTCTTCCATGCAAACTTCACTTTAATTTCGTATCGTATGGCCACAGATAAAAAAGCACAGCGTAAACCATACAAGATTCAAATAGAGTTTGCACAAGCCACTGGAATGGTTATTTTAATTGCATTGTATGTAAATTATGATTTGCCTGTCTACATGTGAATAAAGGTTTGCGACAAGCGACCTGAGAACTGTCAGAGTTCTACGGAATTAAAAATCAAGGTAAAGGTGCTTCATTTATCGTGTGATGGAGAGAGCTATGCTTGGAATCTCGCTAAAATGAGGAGATATTACGTCCAAAGAACAATATCATCGACATAGCTCTCAGGATAAACAAGTTGAAGTGGCAATGAGCCATATAGCTTGATGAACCTATCACCACTGGGGAAGAAAAGTTCTCGAATGGCTACCACGTGTAGGAAGACGTAGTGTTGGACGGCCTCCCACAAGTTGGACCGATGACTAGGTGAATATTGCTGGGTGACGATGGTGGACGCAAGTAGCCCAGAACTAGTTCACGTTGGAAACCTATAGGGGAGGCTTATGTTCAGCAGTGGACGTCTTCCGGTTGAGATGATACTGATGATGAGGTGCTTACTTATATTTTACTCTTAAATTCCGGTTACGGTTATTATTTTAATTATAAAAACAAAATTATGTCGATTTAACAAATAATATTCGTAGAGGCTGAATGTCCGCCAGAGCCTTTTCTCCGTAATTATGCTTATAAAAAAGAAACATACTATCGTTTTGTAGTTGGCGCCAAATTTGTAAAATTTTCATTTAATTGATTTACATTGAATGTTGTTGTGTTTTTAATGATGTTGTGTTGTGTTTTTTAATGATGTTATGGTATTTAATGATAAATATGAATAGTAAAGATACTCAAACAGGGCGCGATATAATAAAGGTTAGTTTTTACAACTTCTAAATGATCAATTTTACCTGATGAATGACGCTATAATGTCGCGTCGGGGTACCGCTTAAGCTTAAGTAAGTCACACGCTTCATTTGATTGACTATCTATTAATTTGCTGGCATATCCGACCAACTTGTTTTGGTACGATATTTTTTTTAAAACTTAGCGGTACCCCGACGTGACATTATAGCGTCATTTCAAAGAGCAAACAAAATCGTGCCATCCATCAATTTCTATAATAAAATTAAAATATATAGGTGTTACTTTATCGAATTTGATGGCTCAACAATAAGTATTATTTTTGACTTTTTAAATTTTTGCTTTTTTTGCTTCGGGGGTTTTTAAATTTTTAATTTATTTTTATTTCATAATTTTTAAACTTTATTACAAATAAATTATGATATATGAGTACAGTTATATCTAAAAATTGAGTGGAACGCACTTCGCAGAGATCAGTTTGAAGAAGGAGAACTCCCGAAAAAGATATTTATAGAATTCGATGACAAATCAATCGCATATGGAAGGTAGTCAAATCCTCTCATCAACTATTAAAGAGCTGATGATCTTCAAACGGCTGATCAGGTCATGGTTACCTTTCCATATACTTTCAATATCATTGAAGTAACATGGTACCAAATTTCGAATCGATAGAACATATGAAAGGTAGTCAGATATCCTCTCATCAACTATTAAAGAGCTGATGATCTTCAAACGGCTGATCAGGTCATGGTTACCTTTCCATATACTTTCAATATCATTGAAGTAACATGGTACCAAATTTCGAATCGATAGAACATATGAAAGGTAGTCAGATATCCCCTCATCAAATATTAAAGAGCTGATGATCTTCAAACGGCTGATCAGGTCATGGTTACCTTTCCATATACTTTCAATATCATTGAAGTAACATGGTACCAAATTTCGAATCGATAGAACATATGAAAGGTAGTCAGATATCCCCTCATCAAATATTAAAGAGCTGATGATCTTCAAACGGCTGATCAGGTCATGGTTACCTTTTCATATAGGTACTTTCAATATCATTGAAGTAACACGGTACCAAATTTGGAATCGAAATGACATATGGAAAGTAGTCAGATCCCCTCATCAACTATTAAAGAGCTGATGATCTTCAAACGGCTGATCAGGTCATGGTTACCTTTCCATATACTTTCAATATCATTGAAGTAACGCGGTACCAAATTTCGAATCGATAGGACATATGGAAGTAAGTCAGATCCCCTCATCAACTATTATAGAGCTGATGATCTTCAAACGGCTGATCAGGTCATGGTTACCTTACCATATACTTTCAATATGATTGAAGTAACAAGGTACCAAATTTCGAATCGATCGGAGATAAGGAAGTTCGTCAGATCCCCTCATCAACTAGAAAAGAGCTGATGATCTTCAAACGGCTGAAGATATTTTCATGAAACATGGCTAAGAACACTCGGGGTAAAATTATCTATGTTACAAAAAAATCTAAACGAAAATCGGTTCATCCGCTTAGGAGCTACGATACCACAGACAGATACACAGATACACAACTCTCTCATAACTCTTAAACGGCTCAATCGATTTTTATAAAACATAGCTAAGAACACTCTCGATTAAGTCTCCTTTCATCCAAAAAAAACTAAACTGAAATCGGTTCAGTGGTTCGGGCGCTATGATGCCTCAGACAGACAGACAGACACAGACAGACACACAGACAAACAGACACGTCAAACTTATAACACCCCTCTTTTGCGTCGGGGGTTAAAAAACGTCGTACAACACACGGATCTTAGGTTTTATAACAAACTCGTGATATTATAAACCCTCGCCTGCGGCTCGGGCTTACAAAAGTCACCTCGTTTGTAATAAGCCATCTACGATCCTTGTATCGTAATGTACTATTATGAGACATTTTACGGGCTTACCGCGATAATTTTTATGTTGCGGAGACCCGATATTAATGTTACGTATGATAATGACCATGAATATAGTTAAATTAAGCAAGCAATAAGCAAATAAAAAAATCGCGTATTTACCTAGAAATATCAATAAAAATATTAATTGCTATAAAACAAACATTACTTTTGGTATTTAGAGTACTCTAGGTGCAGTGGCGTATTTACTATATGGACAAGTGGGACCATTGTCCCGGGGAGCCGAGCTGAAAGGGGCGGCTTCAGCACCCTAATTCAGGGTATGCTCGAGCCCCTCCGAACCTGTTGATGATAAATATTGAATATTTTAGCTGCATCCAAATAATTTTATTGAGTTTCATTCAAAGGACGAATGATAAACAGAGACAAACGAATTTTCATACATTCTAATTTTCGTAGATTTATAAAAGGGGATCGGACTGTTCCCAAATTTATTACAATTATTTTTAAAATATAGATTAGTAGCAGACGATTCGCGAAGAAAAATACAGAATCGGTTGAAAAACGAATTTACAGTGATTTTTTAAAGTTTCAATAAATGTCTGTTTCGTTAAAAAACGATTTTTTGTATGGAGATTATATGGCGTTACTAACAAATGACGTCACAAGTGGGTATGTGCCTCTCTGTCTAATCTTGAATTTCAAACCTTTATAACTCGGTCAATTTTAAAGATAGAGCAAAAATTCTTTTAGTGTTCGATAGCAGAAACTAAGAACTTTGGATTTATAAAATTAAAAAAAAGTAGTCCGATCCCCTATTATTAGAAATTTAAATTAAACACTTTTATTTAATACTTTACCTTTAATATTTTATGTGAAAGTCAATTATAATAAATATGAACCTATACAAAAATTATCAGCTATTTTTACATTACACAAATAGTGAATCGTCCACAACGCTATCTGTACGTACATGACATTATGAGAAATTCTCATTTTACTGATCTGGCAAAAATGTCGAAGTAAAAGATCAATGATAATATTCATTTGTAATTATTAACAGGAGCAGAATGACGTACAATCTTAGATAAATGAAAGGCTCGCGCGGCACTCGCCTAGATACCGCTGGTCAATTCAATTCAATTCAATATTTATATTTATGGCCTCTGTCAATGGTGACAATTCTGCCAGTGTCGAGGTTGGAGAATACACGTGGAAACAAAAATGTTTACTTTCTCGTTCTGCCAAATGACCGGTAGCACAATCTAAAACAAACAGGACAACACAATATTAGTACCTAACCTACCCACTAAACTACAAAAATATTGTTAGTAGATAGATAAATAACTTATATCCTAGTTAATGTGTACAGGAATCATAATTTGATATTAAATCTTTCGATAAACTTAAATAATATGAATATAACAGGGGGATCCAAAGACGAAAGAACACAATTCATATTGACGAGGAAAAAAATGTAAGCTTTTATTATAAATTAGAAGTTTTTATATGTATTTAAATCAAAATGTTATTTATTTTACTGTATTTGTTTTTAATTATATTATTTTTAATCTTTGTACTTATTATTTGTAATTGGTATTTGGTGCTGACATGCTAGTTTAATTTTCTTACGTTGGCAACACTAAACGGTTTGTGGGGTAAAAATTGTGCAAAAAAGCTATAAATAGATGGCGGCATCAATACCAAAGCCCAGTCGATTGTTGTGAGTGGAAGTGTCAAGTCGTCTTGAAATACAAGTGGATTCAAGTTGGTAGTTTTATTTGAGTTTTTCTTTCAAAAGGAAGGACATCATACAGAGAAACGGTCTTAGATTATAATACGGTCTAGATTGATAGTGACGGCGTAGAAACGTCGAAAAAAATATCGTCCAACTGTTGGACTATAAGTCGTTTCCCGCCTCTCAGTGTCATTTGTGACATCACGGGATACGCTCGCATTAGGTGATAAATTCTTGTGAACTTTTGTGATCGAAAACGCCGTGTTGCATTATAAAATTGTGCAGAAATTATAAAGGATAATAAAAAATGACCTACACAATCCCGTTTCATGCGTAATTAACCCAGAACCTAATAATATTTAATAAAAATAATTTTGAATTTTATGTACAATAAATACGACTCCATCTTGGCGTTTTTCTTGGTGTTGCCACTTTTCCATTAAAAATTCCACAGCGCGAATTTAAGTAATAGTTGACGCGGAGTGTTTATCAGTTTTTTATTTAATCCTAACAATATTTTATTATTAACTCGACTATAGGCACCTCAATTTCTCATATCGATTTGAAAGCAATCGGCTCAGCTACTAAAAAAATCAAAAAGGCGGTTATTATTTACAATTCTAAATAATGGTTTCGTCTTTGTAAACTACCTACAGGGACCAGCGGATATTTATTTTGAAAGCAGTCGGTCAACGATAATTACCAAATAATATCAAGCCGTTGATCGTCCGTCCTTAAAGCCCCGTTATATTAGTATGGAATATGTAGGTACTTAAAATAAATATGCTCACTTGACTAATCATATAAGTGCACTTGAACTCAAAATATAAACAGTACTACTAATATTTTTTACTTTTATGAACAAATAGATTAACATAACATAACATAGTTGATATCCCTAATAATCGCTATGTAGCTAGTTAAACAAAAGACGGTTGCTGTCATTCGTGTAAAAGTTGGCCTGTTTTTATTGAAGGGATAATAAGGCGACACTTCCTCTAGGCAGTTAGTACTCTTAGCCGCTGGTGTAGTTGTAAAATGCGGCAACAAATACTACGCCGAATTCAGCGTACCCGAGCTCGCGAGCTCGCGCCGAAGCAGTCTCGTTGTAAACAATGTAATGTAATATGTATGTTGTTTATGTTACTAAAATTAGATTATTTATTTACTAACTCATTGCATAAAATAATTTCCTTTTATTCGGGTAACAATTAAGCAGATGGCAGCACAATTCTTCATGCGCGTCGTATTTCCTCCGAGCTTGCATCCTTCCATGAGTTGCCGCATTCACGGAGCTGGTATCTAGGCGAGCGCCGCGCGAGCCTGTCATTTATCTAAGCGTACAATCTTAGATCAAATATATACAATAATAATAAGTTGTGTAATCTCTATCTCACCCGACACACGAAGTTTGAAGAGATTTGGCGACGCCAGGGCGGACCTCAGAGGAACGAAAGACGATCGCTTCTCCGACGCGCGTCAAAAATCTTTGGGGCGGATGGCTTAAAATGTATAACCCAAGCAGATAAAGAATAGATCTGAAAATGGCGTCCGCTCGCAATCTATCGCTGTCTATACTCACACAGTGAAGTACGCGCTGCAAAAAAAATTATGTCAAAAATCAGTGTTCGCAAACAATGATAATTGTCATTAATGTTGATGACATTCTTCCGGAAATCCTACATAACAATGTAAAATAAATAATTATAAACTTATACGAGTACCTTGTTGTTTTTTCTTATATTTAACCTTGCTCCTTATTTATTTCATTTATATTTTTTGCCATTATTAGTATCATTAATTAATAATTATCAACCCGTCCAGTCCCGTTTTAAATCAAAATTTATTTATTGATAATAAACAAAAAAGTCAGTAGGAAAAATAAAAATCGATTTTTGAGAACTTGTTTTGCCAACCGTACCATAAGTACCCGCCGCCATTTTCAGATCTATTCTTTATCTGCATTGGTTATAAATAACAGACCGAAAATGACCGACGCAACAACGTCAGCCAAGTACCGCGCGAAAGGTCTCGTCGAGCCTCGGAAGTGGCTCTATACAATATGGAATCTTACTGCCTTTTTCTTCCGCTTGAGGTTCCACTTTAGCGTGACGGAAATGGCATTTTTTTACAGTTATACGGTTATGAGTGCGGAGCCTTTTTGACATAAATGTAAGACAGCAATGTTGCCGGTGCGGATATTTACGTTTGTTTACTGCCCAACACAATGCGCCATCTACAACCATGCATATCGATAGGAAGCGAGACCGAGAGGATAGGAAACGAGACCTGTCAAGCGATATCTTTGTCGCGCTCGCGCGCCTTTCTTCTGTCACTCGTCACTCGTCGGCCATCTGCGGTCGATCATAGAGATGGAAATTTCCATAAACTTGACATCAAGTCGTCGACCGTTCCTTAAGTTATTTACGAAGATAGGCGATAGTACTAGACTAGACTAGTCTACTTCAGTTACTTTCATAGTCTAATGACCTATGGTATTTTATTGTGGGGTCACGCTGCGAATGCTAATAGTATATTTATTTTGCAGAAACGGGCTGTTCGTGCAATTTATAGATTAGGGCCTAGAGTGTCACTGAGGGAAAAATTTAAAGAAATCAATATTCTGACATTTGTGTCTCAATATATCTATGACAATCTTGTGTATATAAAACGAAATATAAGTAATTTTCAGAAGCACAGTGATATACACAATTTTAATACTAGAAATAAAGACAAGTTGGTTGCTTATGTCAGCCGACTACATAAAATTAGTAATTCTTTTAAAGGCAATTGTATACGCTATTACAATAAGGTCCCTACTGATATTAAAAACTTGCCTTTAGACAAGTTTAAAATAATTATAAAACAGAAATTGTATAAAAAAGGTTACTATAGGATATCTGATTACTTAGAAGATAGGTGTCCATGGGAATAGATTGTTTGAGTAGCAGGCTTTTTCGATATGTAATAAGCATTAATTTTGTAATTGACAATATTTTATTTAAAAAAGGAAACGCAAAAGATGCGACGACTGTGGAGTTTCTTCGGTGAGCTCTTCTCCACAGATTCCGCCATTGTGTTAGTGAACTCACCCAAAAAAAATGTAATGACGGATCTAAGTGATGTAATAACATCCTATGGAAATAAATTATTTTGACTTTGACTTTGACTTTAGTATACTTTGTCTACATTCATTGAATAAATATAATACTATTTTAATAATAACCTGTTCAACAAACAATTTACGTCACTGTACAGGATAGGTTACAAAGTACGAGCAGCTGATGTGACAGTAGACAGCTACTGTGCCTGTGTACTCGCATGACAGTAGCTCGACTCGCCTCGCTCGGTCACACCCATGCAAAGTGTACTTGCATACTTCGTCCGCCATTTTGACGCCGAAACAAAAAACACTGCTCCCGGCGGCGCGGCGTGGGCCCGAGCGTATTTTTTGTTTTTACTCGCCACTTGCCTTCCCCCACCACGTCCCAAGCAGAAACTCGCACGCGACTCGGACGTCACTCGCACGATTTTTCGCATAAGTGTGACCGGGCGAGGCGAGTCGAGCTACTGTCATGCGAGTCCGCAGGCACAGTACCTGTCTACTGTCACGGCAGCTGCTCGCACTGTGTGACCTATCCTCAACTGTCCCACTCGCACATGACAGTAACTCGTATGATGCGGTCACACGGTGCCAGTAGCTGCACCTCAGTAACTGACTAGGTCAGCTCGCATGCCAGCTCGCACTGTGTAATCCCGGCAATACTCGTAGTAATTTAGGAGATAAATCAAAATAGCGGTAATGTTTTTATTAAATTATCAAGATACACTACGTTAAATATCTTCGTCTCCTTCTGGCCTGTGCCTTTGCAGGACTGCCAAGCGTTGCTGGGTCACTTCTAAATGGTGTTTCCGCCACTTAATGCGACGGTTCTGGAACCACACCTTCACCTGGAAGAAAACAAAAAACTAAATAAATAAAATAAATAAATCTAAATAAAATTAATCAAATCTCCCAGGGCTCTATGCCTAGTTCGCACTACTCAAGTAAGTAGATTAGTCTAATGATGAGTCATTCAGTGGTAAAATATGTCTGAACCACAAAAAATTGTCGTGTAATTGATTTAGTCGAGTCAATCCAATCGCTTCCGCCGAGAAGAACGGCCGGAACTGTTATCTTCTGTAGAATGTGACCTGTAGAGGAAAACAGCTTCAGCGGTAAACCTTGTAAGCTGGCAGCCCCCATAACTTCGTCATTTTTTAGAACTTCCAAAAACTGACTCGACAAAAAAATTTGATTAATTTATCGAACCTGCTCACAAAATTTCACGAGAATCGGTTCAGAAACGCGAGCTGTAGAGTGGAACAAACAGACAGATAGACATACCAATTCCAATTTCAATTTTGGCCAAGCTGAAACAGAGACACCTCGCTCGCTTCGCTCGCTCGGTCAATAAAGAGGAAACCTTTGTATTTTTATATTTTTGTATGTTTGTAACGAATAAACCCAAAAACTACTGAACATATTTTAAAAATTCTTTCACCATTAGAATACTACATTATCCCTGAGTAACATAGGCTATATTTATTACTAGAAAAAATTAGGAATCCTTGCTAAAACTTATTGCTGATATCTGATGCCATGACATCTTTTAAATTTAATTATGAAATATAACCGTACGTATACGGCGCTTCATGATAAAAATGCGTATTTAAACAGATAAAATAATTTAATTTCACATTTTTAGGGTTCCGTAGTCAACAAGGAACCCTTATAGTTCCGCCATGTCCGTCTGTCTGTCTGTCTGCGGACAGAAACTCTCTGTAGCATGGATTTATGTCCGTTTTATGCCAGCAAAGCTGTAGAATAAAACTTTAAAAAAAATTTGTGTTCCTCTGGATGTGTTGAAGCCCACTTCAGCACATATGTTGGTGGAGTAGAAGTGTGTAGTCCCACCAACATTCTCCTGTAAAAACCCATACCGAATGAAAAAAAAAAGAACTTATTAAATAATTAGGAATAAATTAAAGTTAAAAATACATAGAATACAATAAAAAAAGAACTCCTTTATAACTAGTTTTTATATTATTATTTCGTAAAACCCCCAGGTTACCTTTATATTTTTTACTATACCATATAGTGTGAGGTATCGTTAGATAGGTTTTTTTTTAAATAATGGGGATTTGCAAAATCTATTTTTCGATGCTCATAAACACTCATTTTTGTTAGAGTCAAGTGTCCACCCCTAACAGCGAAACCGTTATATTTAGAAATGTAAAAAAAAAATACGGTAGTAGTGCAGTTTAAAAGGAAAATGATCAAAATCAAGTATAATTACAGGCTTACAGGCTTTACAGGTTAACGAGTAAAAGTCCAACTTATAAAATGTACTTGTACTAGTAAGAAATTCGGTACAAATATCATAGAAAGTTATTCTGATGAACGTTAACCCAAGTACCTAAATAATATTGGACAACTACGGAACCCTATACACATGACCCGACACGTGTTTGGCCAGTAAACTCTGGACTCGATCTTAAACACCGGTGTGGGGGCCGGCGAGCACAAGACTTGTCTTCCTCACCTGCGCTTCGGTGAGCTGCAGCGCGTGCGCAAGGTACAGTCTCTCCGGGCCCACCATGTATTGCTGCCTCTCAAATTCCGTCTCTAGCCTCTCCAGCTGCTCCGGAGTGAAGATCGTTCGGATCCTCTTGCTTCTCCCGGAACTGTCAGTATAGTAATAATAGCACTGTTAGCATAAATAGTAACAGATAAATAAAAAAGGTATCTTTATATTAGTTTTTTTTGACCCGGTGACTATATCAGCTACCTACACAACATAAACGTTAAATCTCCTAGCCTCCCTGATGAATTTGATCAAAATGATACCAAATACAATTATACTAATACCTGTAACTGCAATGAATAATATTTTATTAAATCCGTTCATTTCTTAAATCACTCAGTTGCACAAACCGCTTCGGATTAAATATTTTAATAATAATTTCTTTTTGTGTAACGTCTTTAAACTAATGAAATTATTAGAGTTAATCCTTTATTACCTAAGGTAGGATTAAATGCCACCTTTTTGATATATCATTAGAGTTAATCCTCCATTACCTAAAGTAGGATTAAATGCCACCTTTTTGATATATCATTAGAGTTAATCCTCCATTACGTAAAGTAGGATTAAATGCCACCTTTTTGATATATCATTAGAGTTAATCTTTCATTAACTAAGCACACCTAAGGTAGGATTTATTTTATCTTTATTAAATTAAATTAAATTATTAAATTAAATGCCACCTTTTTGATATATCATTACAGTTAATCCTCCATTACCTAAGGTAGAATTAAATGCCACCTTTTTGATATATCATTAGAGTTAATCCTTTATTACCTAAGGTAGGATTAAATGTCACCTTTCTGATATAATATCATTAGAGTTAATCCTCCATTACCTAAGGTAGAATTAAATGCCACCTTTTTGATATAATATCATTAGAGTTAATCCTCCATTACCTAAGGTAGAATTAAATGCCACCTTTTTGATATAATATCATTAGAGTTAATCCTCCATTACCTAAGGTAGAATTAAATGCCACCTTTATGATATATCACTATGTTGTATTTTGATGTGGCGATCTAGCGCTTTTATAGAATCAGGACCTTTGTCGTGATGACATTTCAAGCTATCATAAACACAAAACACAATTACACAAAAACACAAAACACAATTTATATCTTGCATAAAAATGATTACTTCTCCGTTGTTGTTTGAATAGCTTTCTTTTATTTTTCTTTCTTCATAAATATTTGCACACAAAAGTAACATACAAGCAGTTGGGTACAGGTTAATTAGGGGCGCAAAGGCGACCTTATCGCTTACAGCGATCTCTTCCAGGCAACCTTATGGACAATAAGTAGAGGATATAAAAAAAATATGATTTTGAATTAATGGAAACCAAACCTAAAAATAAGGGCGCGCGCTTGTGACACATTTACCTCACTTTATACGGGGTTATTTTATATTCAGTGCACAAACTTTAATATGTTGTTCAGACCATGAAACTGAACAACTTTCCAAGTAACATGGGTCTGGAAATGAAAGAAAATTTTGTACCTCCCATACTAATTGCTGAGTTGGCTGCGGCAGTTTGTTTTGTATGGGAGATCAAAATTATTATTTTTCAATTCTGGACCAATTTTTTCCGGGAAAGTTGTTTAGTTTCATGGTCTAAACGACATATTAAAATAACCCTGTAATAACATCATTGCAGTTACCCCGCCCAGGTTTGAATCCCGCCCAGGGCAAACATTTGTGTGATGAGCACTTGTGTTTGCCTTGTGTCTGGTTGTTGTTTATCTATATAAGTATGTGTTTATCTATTTAAGTAATGTATATCAGCTGTCTGGTAACCATAGTACAAGCTCTGCTTAGTTTGGGATCAGATGGCCGTGTGTGAAGATGTCCCCACATATTTTTTTTTAATTTTATTTAAGTAACGTACCTACGCGGTGAAGGAAAACATCGTGATGAAACCTACACACTCCTGCGAAGAAATTCAAAAGTTGTGTGAAAAGTCGACCAACCCGCATTCGGCAAGCGTGGTCGACTAAGGCCTAATCGCTCTAATTCAGAGTAGGCTCGAGCCCTTCGGTGGGGACGTATATGAGCTGTTGATGAACTTGCGTGAAACCTCGGAGTCATATTAGTTCAAAAACTAGATTTTGTTGAAGATATTGATCATATTACAAGAATGCTTGGGTTTGTCTTCCCCTCAGTGTGGTTTGAACACATACTCTTACTTACAAAAAGTACATCGACCATCATTGACGTGAAAGACTTCAGAAACACATTTTGATTAAATTTTAATATGTGCTGAAAATTTAAATCGTAAGTATAATAGACTTGCTTATTTTATTACAGTTCGTCCGCCCGTCTAAGAGCGATATCATCAAAATATCTGGTGGTTTTCTTCATGATATTTCGAAAGTACACGCTCTCGTGATCTCATAAAGCTGACTCTTATGGCTGGTTTACACGTATTAAGTTGTCAAGTAACAACTAAATTTTAACTAAATTTTAAGCTACTAGATTTTAAGTAAGTGTTTACACGTCATTTTAGTAGTTAAGCTCTTTAGTTAGCCCAAGATGGACGATCAACAGCGAATTCAAATCTGTAATAAATAAAATAAATAAAATTAAATAAGTATAATAAAATATTTATAATAATAATAATAATAAATTTTATTTCAGATAATTGTATCCATAATTTGTTAGTAAAGCTTAATCTAATATTAGACTAATAATATTATTGACTTATAATATTTTTTTATATATAAATATAATTATATTATTATTTATTTTTTATATTATATTATTATTATTTTTAATTATTAATATTTAATGTTAATTTTATATTAATCATTAATGTTTTTATACCATGTTTCTAAAATAAAAAATAAAATAAAATATGTTTATTTCATTTCAAAACAATTTTTACAAACAAATGGCAAGTGACTCCCGGTAGGCTAAGAAGAAACCTGTGTTGGGAGGCACTGCTCTTCATAGCTGATTAGAGATAAACAATAAACAAACAAAACAATACCAATAAATCAACATAAACCAAAATTTAACATAACAAAGACAAACATTACATCACAACATATTAAACAGAAGAGTACGAGTATGGTATGATATTGTATGTATGTACGAGGGCTGATTGATAAGTTTCCGAAACGACAAAGAACTTTAAAAATCTATTTAAAATAAATTTATTTCTCAACGTAGTTTCCTTCTACCTCGATGCATTTAGTCCAGCGCTTCTCCAATGCCGTTACACCAGTTTGATAAAATGTTTTCTCCAACCCCTCAAAATACTCGTCCACGGCAACAATGACTTCTTCATTTGATGAAAATCTCTGGCCACCTAACCATTTCTTCAGGTTTGGGAATAAGTGGAAGTCACACGGGGCCAGATCCGGGGAAAAGGGTGGATGCGGTAGCAATTCGAACCGCAATTCATGGAGTTTGGCGACTGCAACCATTGACGTGTGTGCAGGTGCGTTGTCATGGTGGAACAAAACTTTTTTCTTGGCCAAATGTGGTCGTTTTTTCTGGATTTCTTCACTTAATTTTTGCAGCAAGCTTGCGTAGTACTCTCCATTTATTGTTTTTCCTTTTTGCAGATAATCCACTAAAATAATCTCTCGAGCATCCCAAAAAACAGTCGCCATCACTTTGCCGGCCGACAAAACCGTTTTTGCTTTCTTCGGCGCAGGTCTTCCGCTCTCAGTCCACTGCTTAGATTGTTCTTTTGTCTCGGGAGTATAATGATGTATCCAGGTTTCATCGACTGTTACATAACGACGCGAAAACTCGTTAGGATCTCGGTTAAACAGCGCCAAACACTCCGATGAATCGTCCACTCGACGTTGCTTTTGGTCAACAGTGAGCAAACGCGGCACCCATCGCGCGCAAAGCTTTTTCATTCCCAAATGTTGGTGCAAAATATTAAAAACGCGTTCAGATGAAATGCTCACCATCTCTGCTATCTCTCGCAACTTCAAGCGCCGATCATTCAATACAATTTTGTGAATTTTTTTGATCATGTCCGGATTCGTGACTTCATTTGGACGGCCAGACCTGTGGGCGTCTTCGCAGCTCTGTCTTCCACGTTTAAAATCAGTTACCCAGGTGTGAATTGTACTCAATGCAGGAACAGAATTACCTAAAACACTGTCTAGCTTGGTTTTAATCTGGGTTGCTGTTTTCTGTTTTAAAACGTAAAACTTTATCACCGCACGAATTTCGTTTCCTTCCATTGTTAAGAAAATTTACGACAGAGAAAGTTCAAATGTAATATATTTTTTTTGCGTATCATTTTTTTAAGTTCGTCGTTTCGGCTAGTTATCAATCAGCCCAGGTATGTGTGTGTGTGTGTGTATGTGTGTGTGTGTGTGTGTGTGTGTGTGAGTGTGTGTGTGTGTGAGTATATGTGTGTGTGTGTGTGTGTGTGTGTGTGTGTGTGTGAGAGAGAGAGAGAGAGAGATAAATAAGTAGATAAATAAGAAAGAATGATAGATGCATAGATGCATCATCAACCTAAATATCACTATATCACTATAACTTGTCTTAACCTTCCAGCAGCTTCTCGACTTCGTCATACGATTTAGTTTGCAACCAGGTAATTATGGACTTTCTGCACTCATATAAAGTTTTCGGGTAAATGTCAAGTTTTTTATTCAAACTATTATAGAGATGAGCTGCACGCCTATTAAACTGTCTGAAGGCAAAGGTAGTTTTTGTTATGGGCACATTTACAACAGAACGTATTCTTCTTCCATGAACCAAATTTGGGTAATAAGTTAAGTTTTTGTGTGCTCTTAAGATGGTATGAGTAATATATAGTTTCTATATCTATATAATAATATATATTAAAATATATCCAAAAAAGAAACATAAAACACTCGCACTTAACTTCGCACTTCGCATTTAACTTAAAATTAACTAAATCGCGCCTTTCCAAATGTGTCAAGTGACAGACCACGCCCACCAACTTACCCGAAAAATAGAAAAAGTTCTAATCTACTTGTTTACTTGCACACTAAATTTTAACTTGCAACTTACTACTAAATTCGCTGTTTACACGCATTAATTTACTTAAAATTAAGTTAAAATTTAGTTAACTACTAAACAACTTAATACGTGTAAACCAGCCATTAGAGGGCGCAATCGGCCGCAGCAGTTTTTATGGAGGTGTGAAAACCGCCAAAAATGCTCGTTAATTATCATTTAAGTCTGGTGAACGATTTTATTATATTCTCGATGGAGAACCGAAGACAAAATGCTAGACCTAGTTTTTTATTAGTTAGTTTCTGGATCTAAGTATAAACTGCACTAATTTACTATCTAAAATCAAACTAAGCATTGCAACAAGAAAGCTGCTCTAAACATGTTTATCTTGTAAGTATAAAAGTCGCTTCTAAGTATATGTGGATGCTGTGCTTGCCTATTAGTAATGTGGCACTTAGTATTAGATCCGACACATGTTATTTTTTTTATTGTATCAATGTGTTAGGTACATACCTATACCTCTTTGCCTCTTTGGCTGTTGCTGGCCGTAAACATTTAGATTTATTTGAATTAGGAAGATAAGTTTTGACATGAGAAAAAACAGCTGATTCTAGGTTAGACTGCGCGTGTGAAAAGATCTTAGCAAATGAAAATAAATACGTCCCTCGTGTAATATCTATCTTTTAGTTGAAAAACCACCTCCACCTACGCTTTACAATGTACCTACTCGTTGTTAGTAAACCAAATAAATAGATAGATAGATAAAAGTTTATTTATCAATGCAGTACAAACTCATAAAATGGATAACAAAATAAGGTATAACAACGAAACAATAACAAAGTTAACTATTTTATAGTGAGTACCGCATCCATAGCCAGCATGTGCTGCGACTGTGAAGGGCATCACACACGCCAGCTATATAAACACTATTATAGCACGAGGCAGCCAGCTCTCTCGTCGCCATTCACTTTCACGCAAAGCGGGGGTCAAACAAAATGGCGAATCAATCAGTGACCGGCCATTCTGCTTGACCCCCGCTTTGCACACAAAGTGAATGGTGATGAGAGAGCTGGCTGTCTCGTGCTATAATATATATTATAGCTCTGTCTGTGACGGGCTTGACACAGATTGCGCCACAGCGCTGTTATTCTTTTTCTGTTAAATAAAAAAATCGATCGAATAAAAAAATCGATCCTCTCAACTCGTCCCCAAACTGCGGGTGGGGTGAAGTGTTTGGGATTAGCGGGGGGCGGTGATTTACCGTTGTAGTACTAGAAAACGTATTCGTATTTACGTATTTGACAAGACGAAAGATTTATTCTCACTGATGGCCGGTGGCCTGCATCTGAACAATCTTTATCTACATACCTTACAAACAGTTTCTCTGCACAATAATCCGATTCCAAACGACAAGTCGGTAAAGGAAGAAATGAAGAAGCTGTCAACAGTAAAAGATAAAAGTAGATTTTACTTACTTATTACTAGAACAGGATAAGGAATGACTTCTAGAAGTTTTTATTTGACCACCAGTAGGTTTTAATTTTGGAAGTGGACTATCTGAAACAAAACGATAATAATATAAGTATTATGTTATTAAGTGTGAGATCAGCTGAGACAATTGACTTGCGCTCGGTGCTCTGTGCAATAGGGGATCGGACTACTTTTTTATTATTTTATAAATCCTAACTCCTTAATTTCTGCGATAAAACACGGAAATAATTTTTGCTCTATCTTTAAAATTTACCGAGTTATAAAGGTTTGAAATTCAAGATAAGACAGAGAAGCACATACCCACTTGTGACGTCATTTGTTAGTAACGCCATATAATCTCCATACAATGTCATTTTTAAGCCAAAACAGTACATCAAACCAAATTTCATCGAAATCAGTCCATAAACAAAAAAGTTGGCCGCCATCTTGGATTTTTGACAATTTTACAACTGGCGCGGTGGTAGTGGCGGATGGCAACGTACAATTTTGACCTTGACATTCAATAACCGATACCAATTCGGTTAAGTTAGGGTCAACCGCATGTTTTCTGTTAACATATTTAATCCTGTTACCAATGTTTGTATTAACCGACTTTTTATGCGGTTATTAACATATTTATTTCTGTTATTAACCCTAACCGGGAGTTCACTGCTGGCAACCCCCATAACTCCGTCATTTCTAAAATTTCCAAAAACTGACTCGGCAAAAAAAAATCGATTAATTTATCGAACCTGCACAAACAAACAAACCCACAAACAAACAAACAGATGGACATACAAAAGCAAATTTGGCCAAGCTGAATCAGAGACGCTTCGCTCGCTGTCGACTGTATATTTCCCTAATAAAGAAAAACAAAATTTCATCTAAATATGTTCAACCATAAGTAGACCCGCCCGTCTAAGAACGATATCATCAAAACTGGTGTTCTTTTCAAATACCAAGAAGGAAAGCACCAGAAATTTTGATGATATCGGTCTTAGACGGGCAGATAGTCTATTGTGATTGAGTAGCAAACATTCAAATATCCAACTTCGTCATTTATATGTGTGTTTACCATATTATTTGCTATACTTAACATGTTATTGTTAAACAGTGAAAAATCATTTAACTGATCACGTATGTTGGAATATGAAAATTTCTAGTTATGTCAAGAGGTCGAGATCTAGAAAACATCTTCAAGAAAATAATTACTTACCTACCTACTAAGTAGAGCTGGGCGTTAATTCTTTAATTCGTTAAACGTTAATTAATGAAGTTAACCATTTTGGCCTAGCGATTTAACTTATGAATTGTTACCGCTTTCATTATTTCCGTTAAAACCTTCGTCCGTTAACTTAGTTCATTGTAAAATCATTTATTCAGCATAAAACTATTTGCGACCTAGTAAAGGTAAATAATAATTTTACTTATATGACTGGTTAATCCGATTCCATTTTGGGGCTACTTTATTGGAATTAATCGGTTATATTAAGGATTAGAGCTTGACATCCCGAATCGAGGCCAATGACTGGTTAATCCGATTCCATTTTGGGGCTACTTTATTGGAATTAATCGGTTATATTAAGGATTAGAGCTTGACATCCCGAATCGAGGCCAATGACTGGTTAATCCGATTCCATTTTGGGGCTACTTTATTGGAATTAATCGGTTATATTAAGGATTAGAGCTTGACATCCCGAATCGAGGCCAATGACTGGTTAATCCGATTCCATTTTGGGGCTACTTTATTGGAATTAATCGGTTATATTAAGGATTAGAGCTTGACATCCCGAATCGAGGCCAATGACTGGTTAATCCGATTCCATTTTGGGGCTACTTTATTGGAATTAATCGGTTATATTAAGGATTAGAGCTTGACATCTCGAATCGAGGCCAATGACTGGTTAATCCGATTCCATTTTGGGGCTACTTTATTGGAATTAATCGGTTATATTAAGGATTAGAGCTTGACATCCCGAATCGAGGCCAATGACTGGTTAATCCGATTCCATTTTGGGGCTACTTTATTGGAATTAATCGGTTATATTAAGGATTAGAGCTTGACATCCCGAATCGAGGTCAATGACTGGTTAATCCGATTCCATTTTGGGGCTACTTTATTGGAATTAATCGGTTATATTAAGGATTAGAGCTTGACATCCCGAATCGAGGCCAATGACTGGTTAATCCGATTCCATTTTGGGGCTACTTTATTGGAATTAATCGGTTATATTCCATTTAAATCAGCGAAGAAGAAAATATGTAGGTACTCAATTTTTATATTAAAAACATTGTCATTTGATGACCCTATTGCTAGAGCTTACAAGTTGCTAGATGACTTCTGACTTACTTGAAGTCCACTCTATTATAAGTACCGGGGCCAACCTTTTAACATGCCTTTTAAAACGTGGAAAACGCTCCCTACACTACACCATCATTATTTTAGAATAATTCCAGTAATCTAAACAAAAATAATGCAATAGCCCTTCGGCCACCATCGAAACTGAGTTTCGTAACCAGTTACGATCGAGGAGGTTTTCTTCCACGGTCGAAACCAGATCTCGCTATAAAAATCTAACCAGTTGCGATTGAAGATTATTATAAATAATGCACTCTAGTAAAAAATTATAAAGAAACAAAATGAAATATCTGCATATAGGTGGAATATAGCAAACAATTGCGCCTTTATAGCTCAATTATTTTAACTGTGCGCTTCGAGCTGTCAAAATCGTCATGTTGGTGGCATTGAATTCACCCGCCCGCTTCCTATACCTCTCAATAAAGACCTATTCACCACCGGCGCGACGGTCAGCCCTCTATGCAGAGGATGTCTGGAAGCAGATGAAACGGTCACCCACGTAGTCCTGGAATGCGTAGGGTTGACTGACCAACGGGCAAAAATCCTCCAGAATGTGGGTTCGCTCCGCGAAGCCTTTGACAGTCCCAGGAGGCTTCTGAGCTTCTGGAAGGAGCTGGGCTGGTTGGAGTAACCAGCCAAAACCGAACGTAAAACGGACCAATTCAGAGTCTAATTGCGGAAACGGGAGCCCACCAACTAACTAACTAACTAACTAACTAACACCCGCCCGCTTACTTCCTCACCTCCTCCGACGCCTATCAAAACGGATACCAAATCTACCAACATGCAAATATTATGACGTTGACAGGCGCACAGTTATAAAAATTGGGTTATACATACAATGCCGAAAAAGTGCAAAACAGAAACATATTTTTCTAGCTTAGGTTCATACAGTTTGAAGGTTAATTTGTTGAATTTATGGTTATTAATTTATACAAAAATTAATCGTAGCTCATGTTTATTTTAAATGAGTTATAATTCAACTGTTGTAAATATGAAATCTGATTTGACTATAGCAGTTATTGTATAAATGAGTGAAGGTGAGTGAATGAGTGAGCGAACCGCCAAATTATCTTTCGTTCTGTCTGGCAGTTCTGTCTGTTCACATTCGGATTTTCTACTGCGTTAGTAACGGTCGTGTAATATCTTCCCAGTGCTAAATAAGTTATAAAATAATATAAAGTTTTCTTTGGCTCATAACCCTATTTCCTAAATAATTAATAAAATTGCAATGAAAACATTAAAATAGCTGTAAAATGGCTTTTTTTTGTTAGAAACAAACAGTCTTATAAATCACATGTTTACAATTAAACTTATATTATGTTTGTGGACCTACAGTTTCCTGTAAAATTTACATGATTATATTTAAAAGTCTCCAAAGGTGTTGAGCGAATTGTTATGCTATGTTGATTTATTTATTTATTCACTAGCGGCCCGCCCGGCTTCGCGCGGGTAGATAAATAACAATACAAATGTCAGAGCATAAACTTGTTTAGATACATAAGATTACTATTACATGTCTGTCACTAACACTAAACTGAATTTTCGTAAAATTATTTTAATCCTAACTTTTTGCATACAAACTTCTAATCCCTGCTTCCCTGCTCCCCCTTCGCGTAGGGATTTCTAAAAAAAGTGTCCTATTCAGTCTGAACCTCAAAACTGACGTACTTTGTTTACAAACAATTAATCCCTACGTCCTTTCTTTGTAGAGATTTCTAAAAAATACTCAAGCATGTAAAGCAATTTACCTTATTTAGTCTAACTGAACCTAAAATGTTCATGTGCTTTACTTCAAAGCTAACAAACTTTGCATACAAACCTTTAGGCCCGGTTTCCACCAAAGCGGTGAGGAGGAATAACCAATCAGATTTCGTTATTGAAGCTAAGCGGAGAGGAGATATGGAAATTGTAGTATATTTATTATTGAGTAGTGGGTGGATTGAAAATAAACAGTGTTATACCAACTGACGTGCGTTTCACTACATGGTGGCAGCGGTGGCTCGTTTTTAATAGTTTTAAGCTGTTAAACGGGCTGAAACCTGTAAAATATAGTTAAAATTAGTGTACTATAAGGTGAAAATTGTGTAATTATGGAACACGCACGTCCTCCAGCGGAATTATCACTCGATGGCGGTCCGGCTGCGCGGTCCGAGTCGTGGCGAAAATGGCGGAAACTGTTTGAGGTGTTTCTCAAAGCGTCTGGAGTGAGCAAAGAGCCTAAGGAAGTTCAGGCTAGTTTGTTGGTTAACCTCATAGGATCCGCGGGTTATGAAGTTTATACAACTTTCACGTTTGGCAAAGGCGAAACAGAGGATGACATCGATTGTGTGCTGAAGAAATTCGACGAGTATTTCGGCACGAAGACGAATGTCATAGTAAGGCGGTTTAAATTTTTCACTCGCAGTCAAGAAGATGGTGAAAATATTGACCAGTAGGTACGTCACAGCTTTGCGTGTGTTGAGTCAGCAGTGTGAATTCGGTGACTTGCACGAAAGTTTGTTACGAGACAAGATCGTGTGTGGTATTATTAACAATACCGTAAGAGACCGATTACTGCGTACAGATGACCTGACCTTATCGAAGGCGATACAAATATGTCAGGCAGCAGAGATTTCTAAGGAGGAAAGTCGTTGCATTGACGCTTCGTCGGCTAGTATGCAAGTAAATGCGGTTCAGGGCAACAGCAGTTATGTAAGCGCGCGCGGTGGCCGTGCGCGCCGTGTCGGCGGTGGTGTCAACGGCGGCGGGGGCGGCAGCGGCGGCGGAGTCTGGCAGCGGCGGCGACGCGCCGCCGAGCACGGAGCGCCCTCGGCCGTGCGATCGTTCTGTGCTACGTGCGGCGGCGGCCGATGCCCTGGAAATGAGCGGTGTCCAGCACGAAATGCGTTGTGTTTTGTTTGTGACAAAAAAGGTCATTTTTCGAGAGTATGTGATCAAAAGAAAGTGTTGCGTAAAGTGTTAAATATAAGTGTTGATTCGGCGAAGTCAGACAGTGAAGAAAGTAATGAGGGCTTGTTCTATGTCAATACTATTGGTCAGGACAAAAAGTCCGGTAGGTCAATGAAGGAATGGGTAGAAACAATGAAGTGCAATGGTAAGTCTTTTGTTATAAAAATTGATACCGGTTCTATGATTAATGTGATTTCCAAGATTGAATATGTCAACTTAGGATTTTCAGTGAGCAATCTTAAGTCATTTACAAAACGTGTACAATCTTTCACTGGTAATAAGTTACCTATTTTAGGTACAGATAAGATAACTATTGTTTACAAGAAAAAATGTTATGAAATGTCATTTGTGGTTGCTGATATGAATTGTCAAAATGTACTTGGTTTAGAAGGCTGTATTTCTTTGGGACTGATTAATCGGGTAAATGAAATAAATATAGAAGAATATTCACATTTGTTTAAAGGTCTTGGAAAGTTACCTGGTAAATATGAAATTGTTGTAGATAAAAGTGTGCAGCCAGTTGTTTGTCCTACTAGGAAAATACCATTAGGATTAAAAGAAAAATTACTAAAAGAGTTACAAAGAATGGAAGCCCTTGAGGTCATTAGGAAAGTTTCACATCCAACTGACTGGGTAAATGCAATTGTCTTAGTCACAAAAAAGGATGGTGGCATTCGTGTATGTTTGGACCCGCGACCGCTGAACCGCGCGGTGCGGCGCGCGCACTACTCGCTGCCGACGGTACCCGAGCTGGCGGCGCGGCTCCGCGGAGCCACTGTGTTCAGTGTGCTGGACGCGCGCTGCGGTTTTTGGATGGTGCAGATCGATGATGCGAGTGCTGACCTTTGTACTTTTAGCACGCCTTTTGGAAGGTACCAATTTTTGCGGCTACCATACGGTATAAATTGCGCACCTGAAGTTTTTCATGCGAGGGTTAGGCAACACTTGGAGGACTTGGAAGGGGTAGAATCATTCATAGATGACGTAGTAGTCTGGGGGCGAACTAAAGACGAACATGATAGGAGGTTAGAGAGTCTTTTAAAACGAGCTGAAAATATAGGTATGAGATTTAATCGTGAAAAATGCAAGTTCGGAGTTACAGAAATAACTTATTTAGGACATAAATTTGACTCAAATGGTATGCGGGCGGATGATAGCAAGATTATGGCAATAATGGACATGCCTTATCCAGTTGACAGAAAATCGTTAGAGAGATTTTTAGGCATGGTAAACTATTTGTCAAAGTTTATACAAAACTATTCTGAGTGTGTAAATGTCTTGCGATCTTTGTTAAAAAAAGATTCTGAATGGATGTGGGAGGCGCATCATTCTGAAGCGGTGGATAAGTTGAAGCGCAAACTGAGCAGCGCGCCGGTGCTGGCGCTGTATAGCGAGAGCGCGCCGGCGGTGCTGTCGGTGGACGCGTCCAGCGTGGCGCTCGGCGCCGTTCTGCTGCAGGCCGGTCGTCCTGTCGAGTTCGCCTCGCTTACGCTCACCGACACTCAGACTAGGTACGCACAAATTGAAAAAGAAATGCTTGCTATAGTATTCGCAGTCGAAAGGTTTAAACAGTATATCTACGGCAGGACGGACGTCACTGTGCAGACAGATCATAAACCGTTAGAGGCTTTATTTAACAAGTCCTTGGGTTCGGTACCCCCTCGTTTGCAGAGAATGATGATGAGAGTGCAAGGTTATGACATTAAGGTAGTGTATACACCGGGCAAATATATGTATATTGCGGATACGTTGTCACGAGCTCCCATCAAAGAACTGATGCATGATCGCGTTACAGATGAGGTAGAGCTCAGCTATGTTTTATGTTAGATAATGTACCGTTTAGTCAGCAAAAAATGGAAATGATAAAAAAAGAAACGGAGGTTGATGGTGATTGCAAGCGGTTACTCAAGTACATAACAGGCGGGTGGCCTAAAAATAGGCGGGATGTTCATGTAGATTTAAATGTTTTTTGGCCGTATCGTGGAGAATTACACTATGCAAGCGGGATGATTTTTAAAGGTGAATGTATTTTTATACCGCAAGCGCTACGTGAAGAAATGTTGTCTCGTGTCCACGAGGGACACCTAGGTATAGCGAGATGCAAGAGGCGCGCTCGCGAAGTGATGTTCTGGCCGGGGCTGGGCGAGGCCGTGGAGCGCGCGGTGCGCACACGCACAGCGCCCGCGCCGCGAACCGCTGCACCAGCATCAAGTGCCGGCATTGCCCTGGTATAAACTAGCTTCAGATGTTTTTGAATATAAGAAAATGAGCTATATAATTTTAGTTGATTATTTCTCAAATTTCGTTGAGGTAGGGGAGCTAAAAAATATCACATCAAAATCTGTAATTAATTTCATGCGAGAACAATTTTCACGGCATGGGCTACCAGCAGAGCTAGTTACAGACAATGGGCCGGCATATAATTCATACGAGTTTAAAAAATTTGTTACAGAATGGGAAGTACGGCATGTGACGTCATCCCCATATTATCCACAGTCGAACGGAAAAAGTGAGAGGACGGTTCAAACAATAAAAAATTTGTTAAAAAAATGTGTAGATTCCGGAGAAGACTTTTCATTAGCGTTATTAAATTACAGGGCAACACCGCGAGACGGAATAGATTCACCGGCACAAATTTTAATGGGTCGACGTTTAAATACAAAGCTCCCTGTCAGTAAAAAATTATTAAGCCAAAAAGTGGATAATGAACGAAATTATCAAGCGTTAATGGCACAAAGAGAGAAAATAAAACAGCATTATGATAGATCAGCGAAACCACTCGAATACATTACTCCTGGTGATAGGGCAACGCTTATCGCTAACGGCAGTAGGAAACCGGTAACAGTAGTCGCGCGTGCATCGGAGCCACGTTCGTTCATTGTGGAGGACGAGCGTGGTGCTCAATTCCGGCGCAGTCGCAGTCAGCTGGTAACGCGAGGGCTAAGGTCAACACATCATGTGAATGTAGGTACAGGGATAGGCTATATGCAGAATTTGTTTTTGAATATTGGTGTTCGTAGACGGAAGAAAGGTATAGTGGGGAAGGAGCCGCAGTATTCTTTGCCATTGAATAGCGAGTCTGAACCAGAAGCTTCACAATCTGGAGCAGAAGCGTTAACGACTACACCGACTCAGCTGAGTTCAGTAAGTGACACTATGGGTGAAGTTGACGACAATACTGTCACTATGGGTGAAGTTGACGACAGTACAGCTAGTACCAGTAGTGACGAATCTCTGTCTCCACAATCACCTTTAGTTACTGTAACGAGGTCGAAGGAAAGAGCAGCACGAATGCTATCCAACTTGTTTTATGGGCAAAAGAAAGAGTAAAATTAAAATAAACTATGTAAGAATAAGTAAGTTCTGAATCCTGCAGTAACTTAGGTAACTATAAGCTTTGTTCTTCATTAAAATTTATATATATATATATATATATTTACCTATATTTATCTTTGCTTTTATATTAGAATAGGGAACATGCACAGCACAATGATATATTTGTTTAATAATGTTGTGACTGGTTTGTTTTTTTTTCGATAAATTGCAGTTTTGTTTTGACTGTCAGCGTTCTATTTTTGTATACTTTCAGATGAACTATGAGGGAAACTAATATGTTTATTAATGCATATTCCATATTGTACTGCTCTGTGACTAAACAAGGAAAATGTAAATACATAATAGTCAAAGGAAATGTAACGTACAAAACGCATGCATTAAGCAACTTATTATAGCCTACATAAGAAAAAAAAAAAAAAACACTTTTTTGTAAACATTTTTATTGTTTTAAGAAGGGAAAGATGTAGTATATTTATTATTGAGTAGTGGGTGGATTGAAAATAAACAGTGTTATACCAACTGACGTGCGTTTCACTACAGAAATAACGAATTCTGATTGGTTATTCAATCTCCTCTCCTCTCCGCTTTTGTGGAAGCCGGGCCTTAATCCCTATTTCCCACCTCAAAGTAGGGATTTAGAAAAAATGCTGAAATATGTGTCTAATAATGATTCATACAGTCACGCTTTAATCCTTAATTTAAGTTCGTCAGTCAGTTCAACAATATCAAGGTAGCTTTGCGTTATGTTTTTTGGCTCAAAATTGTCAAGTTTTGTCCAATAGAAAACGGGGTACTAGGCCTTAGCAAATCACATCACACCACACCAATATTACAAGGTGTCCAAAAAGGTTATTTGCACTTTTAAATATCAATAAATCGTCTTTTTCAGGGTAGATAGCAAAAACAAATATAATGTCATTCGTGGAATTTATTGGAAATTTAGTTGAAATGGATTCGTATACCGGAGCTGAGCGCGCATTTTGTGTACGAGCTTATTATCAAAACAATAATTCGATAATAACAGCTCGCCGCTTACATCGCGCGCAGTTCAATGTACGGGACATTTCTTCATCTCCCAGTGCGAATATCATTAGAAAATGGATTAAGACGTAATGGACGTCATTTGGACAACATAATTTTTTTGTCGTAAACTTTCCATTGTATGTACTTTTTGCAAATAGTAATAAAATTATGAAATGATATATTTTTCATATATAATGTTTGAATATAAACTGCTAACATCCTTTTTGGACACCCGGTATAAATCCTAACTAAATCCTAATTATAAACGCGAAAGTTTGTATGTATGGATGGAGCTCTTCTCCACAGATTCCGCCATTGTGTTAGTGAACTCACCCAAAAAAATGTAATGACGGATCTAAGTGATGTAATAACATCCTATGGAAATAAATTATTTTGACTTTGACTTTGACTTTGACTTTTGATGTTTGTTATTCTTTCACGCTAAAACTACTGAACGGATTGGAATGAAATTTGAAATAGAGATGGTTTGTACCCTGGATACTTTTAACGGAAAAAGTCTTATTCCCATGGAATAATCTTATACAGCGGAAATGGTCGTTGATTTATTTTAGTATCCCTTCAATTTCTAATAATAATTCAATTCAAACTACTACTAAATACAGGCAGAACGCGTTTCTAGTGCGTGTGAGTAGGCGATTCAATGAATTATGCGAACAACCTGATTTCGATCCGTCAGTTCTGACCCTTGCGACGGTGAGGCGTAGACTGGTGGCATCGTTTTTCAGTAATTATTAAGAAGTAAGATTGAAGATAGTTGCTAAAAGGAATTTCATTATGTACCTATCTCATAAGCACTACCTTTCTAAGTTATTTTTAAGTTTTACTTGTAAACCGAGCTTCACAACGACGCTGCCTAAAATTAGGCGATTTCTTCTGTTTACTTCGTTTTATATTAGTGAATACCTGTAATTGGCACTTACAATGTTTTATAATATGGTATTGATAGCTATTGGTTTTCCTGAAAATTAAAATTAAATAAAAACAACGCGAGCGTCCTTACTGATGTTATAAACGCGAAAGTTTGTATGTATGGATGTTTGTTACTCTTTCACGCAAAAACTACTGGACGGATTGGGATGTAATTTAACTTGGAATAAAGATAGTTTGTATCCTGGATTACACATAGAATACTTTTTACGGGAAAAGTCCTATTCCCACTAAAAAATCTTATACAGCGCGAGCGTAGCCGCGGGCGGACCGTTAGTGTGAATCCAACTTGAAGACTTTCTTAACTGATCTTCGGACCCTGGACACTATCTAGGTGTGTATTGGGTATTCGCCAAGACAAATCTGACGAGTATAGCATGCATGTCTGACCAGCTTCTAAGTATGTGGTAAGTATACTGGTATTATAATAAACGAAACCAGCACTAAAAGCGTTGGGAAAAAATATCTCCTAGATAGAATTACTTGAATGCAAGAATGGCGTATCCTCTTATCCTCTCCTTGAATCCCCGGCGAGGGTGCACCGAAGTCATCGCTACTTACAGTAAATGGGCGTTTTACACTGGCACAGCCGGTTGTGCACTCATTGCCATTTTTGCTATTGTGAGTATGTCTCTGTCAGTGGCTAGAACTACACAACCGAACTAGTGGGAAAAAGACGGACGAGCCGCATTTCGGACTTTGTAAGTAACATATTCTATGTCCTAATATTGTCTATGTAGCATTGAAATAGAATGATAATAATAAGAACGTTTATTTTTACGTTTATTTCTAACTTAAACTGGGACTCGATAGTGGCAGTAAGTAAATTAAATGTGCAATATACTAACCTTGTCTTAACCCCGGCGCCATTATATTCCTACAAAACTCATTGTTGAGCCGCTGTATGTCGTGCCCGCCGTACAGGTAACTCTGCAGCTGCCTCTGATTTTGCTCCAGCCTCTCCTGGACACTTATATTCATCACGTCATCTTCTGAATTCGTCAAACCCAAAATGGCGGCGATGGTAAAGGATTTTCCCGCCAAATTAGTTCCTTTGCCTGTGAGGTCCACGCCGAAAGCCGATCTGCTGGAGTCTCCGTCGTCGATCGTGGACACTGGCGACGGTGAATTTCTGTCGACGTAGTCGGCATGTCGGTCTGTGTCGGCGTTGTCGCCGTCGGTCAGCGAAAGATGAGCAACATTTCGCGGGTAAGTTGATACTGCCAGCAACTCCGTCAAATTTGTCGGGTAAACGTTCTGCCGCTGATCCATCATAGTTCATTTTTCAATGAACTAGTAGCGGTACCATCATTCAACTAATTTAAAAAGTTTTAAGTATTTAAGTATTCATAAGTTGTAGAAACACATTTTATTTTTGAATATGGTATACGTAAATGTTGATTATCATGAAAGACACAGTTTTTTTACAAATAGTTTTGTTTTCTTGTTAATTTTCTTATATTAACCTAATTTATTAAGTGCATTATACAACTTACTTAACGAAATATACACTGTATTAGTAGTTAATTAAATTTAAAACCTATTAGCTAAACAAGTAGCAGACGACCGCGCGATCAACAGCCGAATCCCGAATGCCTGGCTGTATTAAATTTATGATTAAAAACTCAATTTTTAATTTAGATCGAAGGCGGGGCCAGACGTCAAAACGATCGGTTTGGCGCGAAAAAATGACATCGCATAAAGCGGTCAATTGGGGGTGCATGATTACCCCCTCTTACCCCATTTTCAATACTCACGAGGGTGAAATCTGTGCGCAGTGATTGGTGGAAACCAGCGCATGCGTTGAAAAGGGCGTGGTCGGGATTTAGTGGGTGTGGTTTGGTCGTGATTTGCGGTGAATAAAGCCTTTGATAGAGCCAGGTACGGCTTTAGTAATTTAATTAGAGTAATATTTCATGCTGTCGCCAAACTATTTGCGTAGTTAATCTCGGAGACAATTTGAATTGGAGAGGAGAATCCGCGGCCAATTTCTGATAACGACGCTTTTGAAGCTATTTACCCATTGAACTGAGGTTTACATATTATCTTCCAGGGTCTGCGAGTGTTTTGTATATGGATACGTGTAAATAAAACTGTTACATCGTGATTGATACGGCGGTAAAGTTTTGAATATCATGTTTAGAACAATCTATTTCGTTCATAAGTCTTGCTTGAACCGTGATGAGACCCTGGCTGTAGTTTTCATACTTTTCTGTTTTTACTATACCTAAATGAATCCAGCGCAGAGGTTGTAAATAAACGTTTATTTGTTTTTACCGCTGTGCTAGCGTGCACCACGATTCTTCAGAGCAACCTAGATTCATGCACCTTTACATTTTTCTATTTTTAATAACATTTAAACTCACTTTGAATCACATTACATAACAGCCTCCATGGCCGAGTGGTCAAACATTCGACTGTCATTACGGAGGTTCCAGGCTCGAGTCCCGGTGGAGACTCTGTCAAACTAAAAATCTTTTTATGAGTGTTTTCTTATGGTAAGGACATTGCTGGTTAAATCACCTGATTGTTCGAAACAAGAGATGATTCCGTGCTTCGGAAGACACGTTACGGCTCCTGGTCATGGAAGTAGTAATCACACGAGCCAGATCAGTGAACTTTGCCGGCCCTATACTGATACTAGGTTTGTGAGGTCGGCCGATGGCCTTTTGTTTCCTATTATTAAAACTTTTTAGCTCCGTAGTTTTAGAGACAAGGCCGATTAACATAAATTTTGCTTTTTATTTCTTTTAACAATATTTTTAACTTACTTACCTACATTTTAAAACTAGTGGCTCTGTGACTTGTAGACCTCGTGAGTCTGTTTTAAAGCTTTTTCTTTAATGTTATTTACTACATCTTCACACCCCCCGAACGGCGACCCCTCGAAGTTTATACGTCTTAATAAGGGTAACAAAAAGTTTATAAACATTTTTGAATATTTTCAAATTGTCTAAAAAATGCCCCCTACTCTTCCCGTGGGTGTCGTAAGAGGCGACTTAGGGAGTACACATTGAACAGGGAACGGGCAGCAGCGCTCTCTGATACAGTAACCTTTTAATCTGCAATCTCCAACCCGCCTGCTAAGTGTGGGGATTATGACAAAACCCTCCTCTTAAGTGGAGGAGGCTCATAGTCCAGCAGTGGACTGTATGTAACGGGCCGTTGATGTCTAAAACATTTTTTTTTATGTTTTCAACCCCCTTATTCCTTGGGATGGTAGGGCTTGATACGCTCATGTTAAGGCGGAACCTATTACTCGTGGTGCACTATTACTCCCTTCTGCATAATATAACAAACAATGTGTCTATCATTAGTGCAGATATAACTCAATTATTTTAACTGTGCGCTTCGAGCTGTCAAAATCGTCACGTTGGTGGCATTGAATTCACCCGCCCGCTTACTTCCTCACCTCCTCCGACGCCTATCAAAACGGATACCAAATCTACCAACATGCAAGCAAATATTATGACGTTGACAGATGCACAGTTATAAAAATTGGGTTATAGGTTTTGTAGTTCCATCGGGAAGTACGCGCAGTTGTGATGGTTTAGTAGCACCGCACCGTAGAGCAAAATTATTTGCGAAAGAATTATTTTATTTTTATTTTATTTTTTATTTTATCGCAAATAATTTTGCTGCGCGCGCACTCGCTCTTCTTAATAGCTTTGATGCTATGGGTACTATATTAATTCTGTGGCTATGGACAACGACTCAGATATTCCTCGTTAGTTTATAATCTTACGATGTCAAACCGTCAAATTGTGAACTGATTAAAAATTAGCATGCGACGGAACGCACCTTGCACGCTGATTGGTTAAACGTTTGACGTGCCCAGCGCGGCTATTCTTGGCTGTCATTCTGTAGGTAGCTACTGCCAAAACCGACCAATCAGGAACACGGTTCACATTGTTACGGGTGAACATCGTAGGATTATAAACTAACGAGAAATAATACGTTAAATTGTAAATGGTTGGTTTCAGTTCACAATTTTCCGTAAGTTTATAATATCGCGAGTAAGATTATAAACTAACGGCGTTCACAATCTTACGGTGACATATACAAGCAACTTGGTCGCGTTTCGTGCGTTTTCAATAATACAATATTAATATTAACTATTTAAAAGTATTATTTTAACCTATGGCTCCATCAAAGGCGTGCGAATCGCTTATTATAAAATAAATAAAAATATTTGGACGCCCGGAACGCTCCCAAACGGTAATGGCATTTTTATAGCAATTTTAACGCCATATAATCTCCATACAAAAAATCGTTTTTGAAAGAGACAGACATATTGAAACTTTGAAAAATCACTGTAAATTCGTTTTTCAACCGATTTTGTTTTTTTTTTTTCGCGAATCGTCTGCTGCTAATCTATATTTTAAAAATAATTTAAAAAATATGATAAATTTAGGAACAGTCCGATTCCCTATTGTGGCACAAAATCATTAGGAGAGCTTACTCCCTCCCTGTCTTACCCCCCGCTCCCCGCTTGTCATGAAACAATTTAATATCATTATCTGAAGCTGCCGATGCACAGGCAAGTGAGCAGCAAATGTATGGATGTGGCATGATCTAATATGATATGATCTTATAACATCGCACTAATAACATAAATGTGAAGGTATGTTTGGATATTTAGATGTGTGTTTCGCTTTCATGCATAAAATATTTAACTGATTTGGATGATATTTGGAATGAAGATAGCACATAGGTTACTTTATACGGAAATAAGACTTTTTCAAGGGAAAATTTTACAAGCTAGTATTTATTATTATTTGATAGCAGATATTATCGATCGAGCCGTGTGGTGACGGCAGAGTACAAGACATTTGTCACCAACCCCTACTCTTCCCGTGGGTGTCGTAAGAGGCGACTTAGGGACTACACATTGAACAGGGAACGGGCAGCAGCGCTCTCTGATACAGTAACCTTTTAATCTGCGATCTCCAACCCGCCTGCCAAGCGTGGAGATTATGGTCTCCGTCTAGTTAGCAGCCTCACCATCGATTTTGATGGTTTTAACCATGTCAAAAAATAGATTGGAATTTGATTAAATTTGTTTATAAATCTCAGAAAAAGTTTAATTGTATTTTGGAAGATATTTGAGTATCTTACTGATGCTTCTAGATCGACGTCTAGCTAGCAGCCTCACCAAGATAGACTGGCTCTATCATTATGATTTATATGTCAAAAATTTAATTGGAAATTGATTATCTCGTATACAAGGTTTCAACGAAATTGGTCCAGTAGGAGCCAAGATGTTACACCCCCTTGGTGAGGCTTCCAGCTTGACGCTTGACGTGAAGACGATTCCCGTCAAACGGAGGTATGTCTAAGCAAAGTAAATATACCAAAAAATTGATTGGAATTTGATTATCTTATTCCAGAAAAAAAACTTTCAATTCGTTGAGACGTTTCGTCAGAAAAAGATTCTAAACTTCTACATACATTCGGTTTTTGGTACAGTCAAAAACAAAAATTTTAAATTAATCGTATATGTATTCAGAATTCGAAACTGAACTAGGTGGCTAGGGGCGCATTCCGAATCAGACTTTCAGCGCTGTCAGCGATCAGAAAAGTAAGAAAAATGTATGGCTGACAGTGATTCGGAACGCGATTACGGGTACTTTAATCGATTTCAGCGCATCTCGGAACGCAGGGTAGATAAATGTATAAAAAATGCCCCATACACGTCCCGGTTGCGTTCCAGATAATACATCGCGCCATACGCCGTCGCCGGTTACCGTTCAAAAATTCAAAATTCAAATTCAAAATAGTTTATTTGCATAGAGTAGGTGCACATGGTCTTATAAAGTAAAAAAGTTCTCTATTCCGCCAACATACATTAGCATGCAAAATAAAATAAGATTATAGTCTAAGTATTTAGGTCAAGAAATTCATGCGTTGGCAGCAAGTCGTTGCAAGACTGTGTGTGAATGGGGGGCTTCTTACATGAGCGGGATCGAAATAATGTAAGGTGCACATGAGTGAGTAAATAAGGTGCTCGTCGGTCAGCGCGGTAACCTGAGCTGCACGACTGTGTATGGGGGTGACTCTGGTAATTTAAACTGCTAAGAGATGGTGTGATTAGTAATGGCGGTAGTGCGATTGAGACCGACGGGGATTACCTTTTTTCTGATCTGTGTTTTGATTGTGTTGTGAGTTTCGAACGAAAATAAAGTGCGCAGAAGAAAAACAGCAAGTTGTGTTGTGTGTTGTATCGTCATCACAATTGAACAAGTTTGGACTCATGGTGATTTTTTTGTGGCTGCTAACGGCTTTCAAGGCGATTTGTTAAGTTTAATCGTATCAATTAATCGTAAAATTATACTTTTGTACCCGAGTGTACCTGCTATAGGCTAAAACACCAATTTCAACCTTATTTCTACTAGCAGAAAGTTCAAAATTGATTGACCGTCGGAAAAATAATTAGTATGTAGGAGTTTAGGATCATTGTCTGACTAAACGTCTCAACGAATTGAATGTTTTTTTGCTGGAATAAGATAATCAAACTCCAATCAATTATTTGGTATATTTACTTTGCTTAGACATACCTCTGTTTGACGGGAATCGTCTTCACGTCAAGCGTCAAGCTGGAAGCCTCACCAAGGGGGTATAATATCTCGGCTCCTACTGGACCAATTTCGTTGAAACTTTGTACACGAGATAATTAATTTCCAATCAAATTTTTGACATATAAATAATAATGATAGAGCCAGTCTATCTTGGTGAGGCTGCTAGCTAGACGTCGATCTAGAAGCCTCTGTAAGATACTCAAATATCTTCCAAAATACAATTAAACTTTTTCTGAGATCTATAAACAAATTTAATCAAATTCCAATCAATTTTTTGACATGGATAAAACCATCAAAATCGATGGTGAGGCTGCTAGCTAGACGGAGACGATATTATGGCAAAACCAAACACTTAAGTGGAGGAGGCTCATAGTCCAGCAGTGGACTGTAACGGGCCGTGCGTTGATGAGTATTTATTATAATAAAATTGTAACTAGTCGATGTCTGTGCATAGAAGTTATTAAAGAAAAATTAAACCAGGGTCTTATAAGAGCGATAGAAGTCAAAGCAATCACACTAATATTATAAATGTGAAAATATATTTGGATGTTTTGATGTTTGTTCCGCTTTCACGCCTAAACTATTTGGATGAAATTTGGAGTAAAGATAGTGTGTACCCTGGACTGACACATAAGATACATTTTATCGCGAAAAGTCGTATTCCTACGAGAAAATCTTACAGAACGCGAGCGTAACCGCAGGCGGACCGCTAGTTATTCAAATTTTTTTTGTTCGTCTGTCTGTCGGTATGTTATTACGCGCATCACGCAAATTTCTGTTACGAGTTATTTCTGGTCACTATCCCGACAATGCACACAATTGGATGCGGTGCTGGAGGCCTAACTGAAATGTTTCATCTTGATACGCCAACTAGAAGTAGAGTAATCTTAATTTTTATTATATTTTATTTTATTTAGGAACAAACAGTCATTTAACAAATACTGATACAATTATGTTTTAGTACAGACCTACAGTTCCCTAAATTTGTAAATACAATTACTGTTAGAGAAGAAAAACAGGTAGGTAACAAAATCCTTAATCTAAAGTAGTTTCTTTTTGAAGCAATCTTCAAATTTGTCGTCATAATAATATGATTTACATGCTCTCCTAATGAAGCTATTGGTAACATAAGAACTTCTACTTTTTGCTAATGAAAAAAGATGTTTTTTAATTACGCTCCTGTCTGTGAGGGATCCTGAATGAGATATCGTGTTGTAATGCTGGGGCATCAACAAAGCCATTAATAGTTTTATGTAGGTACACAACATCAGCATAGTCACGTCGATGATTTAATGGCACAATATTATGTTTATTCAAAGAAGCCTCATAATTAACATGATAATTATCAGTTCTATAATCAAGAGATTTTTGAGTACATTACTGCCATACGTAGCAACAAGATGACAAATACATACATTTTACATAGCGCTACGCCGCGTAGTTGGTAGTTGTAGCAGGTTCTACGCAGTGCTACGCCGCGTAGTTGGTAGTTGTAGCAGGTTCTACGCAGTGCTACGCCGCGTAGTTGGTAGTTGTAGCAGGTTCTACGCAGTGCTACGCCGCGTAGTTGGTAGTTGTAGCAGGTTCTACGCAGTGCTACGCCGCGTAGTTGGTAGTTGTAGCAGGTTCTACGCAGTGCTACGCCGCGTAGTTGGTAGTTGTAGCAGGTTCTACGCAGTGCTACGCCGCGTAGTTGGTAGTTGTAGCAGGTTCTACGCAGTGCTACGCCGCGTAGTTGGTAGTTGTGGCAGGTTCTACGCAGTGCTACGCCGCGTAGTTGGTAGTTGTGGCAGGTTCTACACAGTGCTACGCCGCGTAGTTGGTAGTTGTGGCAGGTTCTACGCAGTGCTACGCCGCGTAGTTGGTAGTTGTGGCAGGTTCTACGCAGTGCTACGCCGCGTAGTTGGTAGTTGTAGCAGGTTCTACGCAGTGCTACGCCGCGTAGTTGGTAGTTGTGGCAGGTTCTACGCAGTGCTACGCCGCGTAGTTGGTAGTTGTGGCAGGTTCTACGCAGTGCTACGCCGCGTAGTTGGTAGTTGTAGCAGGTTCTACGCAGTGCTACGCCGCGTAGTTGGTAGTTGTGGCAGGTTCTACGCAGTGCTACGCTGCGTAGTTGGTAGTTGTAGCAGGTTCTACGCAGTGCTATGCCACATGTTGGTAGCAGCAGCAATATTATCCTACTAATATTATAAATGCGAAAGTTTGGATGTTTGTTGCCGAATCACGCTTGAACCACTGGACGGATCAAGATGAAACTTGGCACACATTTAGGATAGGCCCTGGAATAGGACATAGGCTACTTTTTACCGCGGGAAAGTACTTAATTTCTACGAGATAACTCATTAAACGCGGGTGAAACTGCGGGCGGAAAGCTAGTATAAAGATAAAAGCGTTTCTTTGCACGCGGGCGCTGTCTCGGGAAAGTAGCAACATCCTATATTCAGAAAACGAGCGCGTTTTTCATCCTTCGGTATCGAAACCCAAACGCAGTCGGCGGCGGCAGACGGGACGGGCTCCCGGGACCCCCCCCCCCAGCGCTCGCGGTCACAGCGGTACACTACATACCTACTGTCGAAATACTCTGCGTCATAAAATCACTCGTCAGCCAGCTTTCTGTGATACATATGAAATCGTAATGTGAATTAGTAACCTGTAGTAAAAAAACTATGCGATTTTGTACGCAGACTCCGTACATTTTGGTAATACCCGTTCAAAGGTGTATTAATCATTGTATGCAGAGTGAAACACTGAGATCTGTACTGCACTGCACTGTAAAATGCCACCAAATAAAACAAACAAATAGACATATTTTTTTATGTAATAACGTGATTCGCCATCAGAAACATACCTCGTAAACATGAACACACAGTCATGTATTTAACAAATAGTACCAAATTTTTTTTTTTTAAATACATACAATTCGAGAGAAAAACTGTATAACATGCTGAAACAAGTAGGAAAATATATAATATAATATAAAATATATAATAACTTGAAGATTAGAGTCAATAATGCCTAAACAACGCAAATATAAACAAAGCCACTTGACGTTGACTAAATCAGATTCCTTCTATATTATTTTAGAACCGTCGCGTTTACGCATTAAATACCCTGCGTGTATACTGATTTAACGTAAGCTCAATTTGTAACAATATTATTTGAAACTAATTTTGAGGAACTTTGGTTTTTTAAGTACATATGTGCATGTTTATAAATTGAGATATAACTGTATGTTTCCTGAAAAAAAAAAAAAAAAAACTTACAATCTCTAATCCACAAATAGGAATATTGTAATTGTGACTTTAATTCACGGGCTTTCCTAAGCAATAGTTTGTTGCTCGGCGTCAGATGATCGTCGAGGTATAGGTCATATGCGGGTCTCGCGATACCTATATCGGCGGTGGTGAGGCCGCGACGCGCTCGCACAGCCGACAACAGCTGATCCTTACTTAATCTTCTAGTAATCTTTACAATAATTGCAGCAGCCACAGACTCCGACGGATTCAAATTATCATTTTGTTTTTCAAAACGGCGTACACGATGAATCGAGTCGACGACCTCTTCCTTCAGGACATAGCCAACCTTATTGCAAATAGACTGCAAAATATTATACAAGTTTTCCCCTTTAGTGACGGGCACCCCTGAGATCGCAATATTATTCATTCGGCAGAACTGTTCGCGGGAGTTATTCTCGCTCTTGAGGGTAGCGATATTTTCATTCGCGGCAGCTAAGTCTGACTGCAATTGAGAAATACCTACGTACTTTATTCTCCAGCTAAATCACACGGTCCTCGAGATCACCAAATTTCTTGTTTATGTCTTGAATAGCCGTTGACATGTTCCGTATGTCTGCTGTTACGGAGGTGAATTCGTCACGAAGTATTTTTGTTTCTTGAAGAACCAGGAGCATATTGGAATGAGGTGTTACAGGTGAATTGATGGGAGACGCTCTGCAGGTCACGCAGCGCTAAGCAGACTTTTTTTCAACACCCATTTTACGGTAAGTAGTTTCAGCCACTCCAGCGCAAACATAATGTAAACACCCATTACAACCCCCACACTGAACAGGATCAGACACATGTTCCTTACACTTAATACAATTCATTTTTTATTTTAGTTTTAAATCTGTACCACATGATGGAAGTCGTAGCAGGTTCTACGCAGTGCTACGCTGCGTGTTGGTAGTTGTAGCAGGTTCTACGCAGTACTACTCCGCTTGTTGGTAGTCGTAGTGGGTTCTACGCAGTGCTACGCCACTTGTTGGTAGTCGTAGCAGGTTCTACGCAATGCTACTCCACTTGTTGGTAGTCGTAGTGGGTTCTACGCAGTGCTACGCGACTTGTTGGTAGTCGTAGCATGTTCTACGCAAAGCTACGCCGCTTTTTGGTAGTCATAGCAGGTTCTACGCAGTGCTACGCCACTTGTTGGTAGTTGTAGTGGGTTCTACGCAGTGCCTACGCCGCATGTTGGTAGTCGTAACAGGTTCTACGCATTGCTACGCTGCTTGTTGGTAGTCGTAGCGGGTTCTACGCAGTGCTACGCTACGGGTTGGTAGTCGTAGCAGGTTCTACGCAGTACTACGCTGCATGTTGAAAGAAAGAAAGAAAACTCATTTATTTGCACTGTTGTGACAGATTACACACTAAAATGTAGAAAGAGAGAAGGAAGCACAGGAAAAACTTTTTAATAATATTTCGTTTATTTATTTATTTATTAAGTAAAATTACATATAAGAGGTGAAGTTACTTTATTTTTAATTATTAGCTATTATGGTTTTTAAACTGAATATTATAAAAAAAAGTTGTTAATGTCGTATGAAGAATTTTGAAGCTGTCAGAACTCATCCTATAGTAACCCAACTATAAATAGTAAATGGTTGGTTACAGTATAGTTACAGTTCATATTCTTTTGATTTGAATGTATTGGGTTCTGTTACTGAGGTAGGATTTAATTAATTTCAGAGCATCTCCCCGTATTCCATAGGAATATAATTTACTTGCGAGTATTTGATGGTCAACATAATCGAAGGCTGTTTTGTAATGTCCATAAATATGGCACAAACTGGGACGTCAGTGTTCGGAATTAAATTGTTTAAAAGTTCATAAATAGCCATGTTTGTATTAAATTTTTTTCGAAAACATTTTTGTTCAAAACTATATATCGTCCCCTTATTGCCAAAACAGACTAACTGCACCAAAATTTTGCCAACTTTATTTTGAGATAGACTTGAATGTTTGATGACGTAAAACCATAAGAAAATGAAGATTATTTTAATAGCAAGTAGGTTTACATAAACAACACACAAATTAGCTAGGAATTTAAATGATAACAAACTTAAAAAACGTAGCAGTTTTCCCAGAAAAATAGAAAACATTCAGCAAGGAGCTCATTTGGGCTATTTTTCCTGAATCAAAAAAATCTATTGTATTTCCTATGCCAGACCATTTACAGCTGTTTAAAGAATCGAAATTAAATCTTATTTATCACGTAATATGGATTAATTAGACAAGATGAGATATAGACCCACCAGTAGCCGAATATTTCTAAAATTTAAATATTTAGTTGGTTTATATTTTTAACTGGACTGGTAAAACAATAAAACGATATAAAAAGTAAAACAAGTGTGTAGTAGTAAAACAATTTGTACTACTATTTAATTGGGAACAAAGACAAGTTGGTTGCTTGGAACAAATAAAGACAAGTTGGTTGCTTATGTCAGCCGACTACATAAAATTTGTAATTCTTTTAAAGGCAATTGTATACGCTATTACAATAAGGTCCCTACTGATATTAAAAACTTGCCTTTAGACAAGTTTAAAATAATTATAAAACAGAAATTGTATAAAAAAGGTTACTATAGGATATCTGATTACTTAGAAGACAGGTGTCCATGGGAATAGATTGTTTGAGTAGCAGGCTTTTTCGATATGTAATAAGCCTTAATTTTGTAATTGACAATATTATATTTAAAAAAGGAAACGCAAAAGATGCGACGACTGTGGAGTTTCTTCGGTGAGCTCTTCTCCACAGATTCCGCCATTGTGTTAGTGAACTCACCCAAAAAAATGTAATGACGGATCTAAGTGATGTAATAACATCCTATGGAAATAAATTATTTTGACTTTGACTTTGACTTTGAACACTAATCACCACGATCATTAAAAAAAAAAACTTATTAGCAATTTTTTGAGTTCATTTATTAATTAGGTCGTAACCTGGTGTTTTTTTGAGACTGAGATACTTTATTTCCATTTGTACCTCTTTTGGTGTTACAAGCTTCATTTCTTGATCATCAGGAGTCGTTTCATCTAACCGTACTTCACTGTTTACATCGTTGGGTTGAAATATGTTCTCAAGATGTTGTGCATACCTTGCAGCTTTTTGATCGTTGCTTATAGCCCACCGTCCATTAGTTTCTTTAATGGGTGGAATATGCATGATTGGTTTTTTAATAGTACATTGTTATACGAGGGGTGAAAGTAATAGTTCGAGGCATTAAATAAGTCTTTAACCAGAGGTAAACACTGTGCTTTTCATTACGAATACAAGGAAAATAAAAATAAAAACACGAATTAGCTAAAGAAAAAATGAGTGACTTCCATATCTGAATCAGATGAACCCATTGTAAACAAAACCCTACAACTCGAGAAACAAATGATAATCGGATTGTTGCTTTCCCGCCTATTTTTTATTTGTTGCTGTGGCCGCGCCGGCCAGCTTTTGAGCCATAATTTTTAATTTCCATCATTAAAAAATGTTAAATATTTTGCCCAAATCTATTTTATTTTAAAGAAATTGTTGAAAGTTAATTATAATAAAGTCATATAAAAAATATATATTCTTTAATTAATACTTAAATAAATGTTATTTCAATTTAATATTGCGCTGTAATTGAGTGGCTGTATAGAAAGATGGAACATAGTTCAATAGAAATGTGAAATTAGAACCAGTTTTTTTTAATAATTTGCCAGAATGAATGAATGACAGCTGTCAGTTGAAAGCGATTCTCCCTCCGGGCTGAAAAGTATTACCTTCAATCCGCTCCTCAGGCAACTTCCGAACTACTTTCAGAGTATGAGTAATGAAAAGTCCTTTGTAGTTTTCCACAGCACACACGAACAAAGTGTCTTCCCCTTAATAAAGACAATAAATAAATAAAATAATAAAAATTGTATTTATTACACTCCACAAACAAACAAACAATAAAACATAGTAAACTTAACTACTGCACAATTAATACATTGCAAGATTGTTTGTGGGGCATCTGGAGCCTAAACTAAGCCAAGGCCTGTATCTTAGGATAAGAAAAGTGTTAATGGACACGTTCTTAGCTAAAACCTACTTAGCAATTTATGTTAAAGTAAAATTACTCATTAGTCTTAAGGCTAGATGTTATTTTAGGGTGCCTCATTAGGTACAATAAAATTGACGAAACAAAAATATTAATTAAGTTAGAAAGTTGCAGTCGGGTTTTTTGATTCATAATTTGTAAACTGTTACCGAAAACAAATTAAAATCTCCGGACCCTAATGACGACGTTTTTAATAACCGCCCGCCACTTGACATGAAAGCAAGTGTCGCATGGTAATAAAAATACTAGTAGACATGAATGCAATATTGCCGAGCTAACTGCAAGTGCAAGGGGTCCGCAATCACATGATGCGCATTTTGCTACTCGACGAGCCGGGGTCACGGATCACCACTTTAGGGTTCCTCGCGCATTCGATACCTCAGTTCCAAAGTGTAACAAATTCTAAAGTCAACGAGTTTGAGATAAGTATGAGAAATTGTTCAAAAAACGATTACGCACCATTTCCAAAGATTAACAAGTCGATAACTGAATGTAGTTTGATTGTTACACCCAATATTTTTTCATAATAGTCTTTGATTATTTTATTTTCATACAGTAACAATTCTAGTTGTTTGCTTTTGGAACTGAAAACCTGTCTCTGAATTGTTACACTTTGGAACTGAGGTATCGAATTGTACTCTTTATCTCTCGCTGTACTTTATTGTGTAGTGTGGTTTTGAAATAAATGGTTTTTCTTTCTTTCTTTTCTTTCAACACCACTCTAATACGCTCGTAATATTTAATATATACAACGTGTTACAAAAAATACCAAAAAAAAAAATATTTTTATGAAAGGCATTTAATTAAAGATTTCCCATCTCTAGTGATCAGCTGTGTCAAAGAATATTCGGACCAGATATGTAATTTTAGGTCAATGTGCCTATTTTTACCGCTATGGTTAAAAATGTTTACGTACTACTTGTACCATAACATTCACATTAGAACAATTAATTTCAAAATGAAAAAACCACAAATAAATAAAAAAAGCTTTGTTAAATTATTATTATGAAATAATAAATTAATGAAATGATGAACTAAATATTTCAAAATAATATTTATGTTTGTAAATACGTAAACAAGATAATTAAGGCAAAAAAGAAAATGTTTTCTAACATAAATTGATTCAAGTACATCTCTTTTAAAATTATAGGCACGAATGGTGTACAAATACTTGTCCGTTCTGAGAATCGATAGTCTATATTTTAGATGTCAAATGACACTAGAGATGGGAAAATTTTGATTAAATACCTGTGATGAAGAATATTCTTTTTTTTTGGTATTATTTGTAACACGTTGTATATGAGCGCTGCGCGTTTTTTTTTTTATAATACATGACTCTTTGATATTTTGTTAGACGCGGGAGAAGCGGGTTCGATCCCCACCACGTACCAATGTGATTTCGAATTCATATATGTACGTTTATTCGACGCTCTTACGGTGAAGGAAAATATCGTAATATCGTGTCGTGTGTGTGTACATCTGTTTTCTGGGAAGAAATTCAAAAGTTGTGTGTGAAGTCGACCAACCCGCACTGGGCCGGCGTGGTCGACTAAAGCCTGATCGCCCTAATTCAGGGCAGGCTCGAGCCCCTCGGTGGGGACATATTATATGAGCTGTTGATGAATACGTGACTCAAAAAAATTTAAGGTCCCTTAAAAGTGAACCCTGTCGGTTTCCTTCTTGACATAATCGATCAAGAATTAAAAAAAAAACGAATTTACTTCCAAACTTTTTTAATTACCTAAAATGATTAAATACAAATATGTAAAACAGTTTTGATGTGGGTTTTTTTTTACTCTATTTGAATGGAATGCTGTTGTTCAGGTTTGACAAGGAACCCAGCGCCACCTAGCGGGCCTTTGTAGAACTAAAAGAATACCTCCATTTAAGAAAAAAATAAGGCTAATAATTGTCCATGTCACGCTTTAATCCAAATTTTAAGTCAACATTTTTTTCTTTTATGGCCAGAGAAAGAGAGAAAATGAATTCAGATGAAAGAATCATGATAATGGGGCTATTTAAATTAGTCCGTTTTAAATAATAAAAATTAAAAAATAGTTAGAGAGAGAAACAATGATGGCTACACTTTGTTACCTTATCATTAATGTTTTGCGATAAGAATAGAATAGAATAGAATAGAAAACTCATTTATTCACTGTAAAACACACAATACAACAGACAAACAAATTTGAGTACATTGAAATTTGATTTCAAGATAATTACTAGAGTAGAAGGCACAAAAACGAACATAAGGTGAGTCAACTGTGTTGTACTGTGTGTGACAGTGACAAGGCGCTGGCTCAGCTTGTTGTCACAGCAGCTGGCTGCGACGCTGGTAATGCTGCCAGAAACCTAAGGTTAGTCAGCGCAAGCGACACAGAAAGGAACGAGAAGAGAAGAGGGTTAAGCAGTGTGTGTATAATAAAAAGGTGTCAGATGTAAATAGTAATGAGTATAGTAATAAGTATAACGATAAAGTAGGTATGGGTATGCTGATTCCTATCCCTACTACCTATATCACACTAATATTATAAATTCACATCATCTGACCTCTCCTCCAGTCGTAGCGGTTTTCCGTTCCACTGAATTGAGGAGAGGGAGGACGAGTGCGTGCGCTTGCGCACCTTAAAATATCCTGCGCATCTGACCGCTTCCGTCTCTCATCATCATCATTATAAATGTGATATGTTTGGATGTTTGTTCCGCTTTCACACCCAAAAGTACTGAAAGGATGTGGATGAAATTTGGAATGGAGATAGTTTGTAGTACACATGGGATACTTTTTACGGGATAAAATCTTATTCCCACGGGAAAATCTTAGATAACGCAAGCGTAGCCGCGGGCGGATAGCTATATTCACAATTCGATGTAAACTCCCGAGTTGTAATAAGTAAATACACGCATGCAGGTCTAATTTTTAAAGCTTGTTGCGGAAAATTAAAATATACTTGTTAATATTGTTAACTTATTAATATTTTATTTATTTTTACTTGTATATATAAGTATGTCAAAACTCGTAATGTGGTAGGTCTATTACATATTTATTGAACGAGCGAAGCGTCTCTGCTTCAGCTTGGCCAAATTTGCTTTTGTATGTCTATCTGTTTGTGGATTTGTTTGTTTGTTTCACTCTACAGGTCGCGTTTCTCAACCGATTCTCGTGAAATTTTGTGAGCAGGTTCGATAAATTAATCGAATTTTTTATCGAGCCAGTTTTTGGAAATTTTAAATAGGACGGAGTTATGGGGGTTGCCAGCTTACAAGGTCTACCGCTGAGGCTGTTTTCCTCTACAGGTCACATTTCTTAACCAATAAAAAAAAAAAAACAAGGGGTTGGGGATGTTTGTGGAGAAAAAATAAAAATAAATATGAAAAGATATACAGACTCGCGAGGTCTACAGCTCACGGAGCCACTAGTTTAAGTATGTGATATATACATTGTTTTATTTACATATCTATTAAAAAACAAATGATCTATGTACTTATTATATCTCGCGTCCATATCGTACCACCAAGTCGTGCCACTTTGTTTGTTTATTATTTATAATAAAGTTATTTAACGTAAAATAAAATATATTGTATTTAATAGTAAAGTTTGTTTGAACGATCACTACGTCCTTCTCCTATTGTACTAAGCTACTCCATTTTCGTTATTTTTTATAACATTACTTTAAGGTTGTCTGGAAGAGATTGCTAATAGCGATAGTACTGCTTTTGCGCACAATAAAATATAAAGGTTCATTTTGTACTTCTATTTCTTAATGTTGTAATAATGTGTGAGTTACTTACAATGCGGAACCCTTCACAGCGCGGGCAACCCCCGCTTGTCCGATTTCTCCCAAATCTGGCGGGCCCTCGGTGGCGTCGCTCGTCGCAGCGCTGTCTCGTGATTAAAATTCCTTGTGCTAATATCGACGACCGTATATCAGCGGACGCATTAAATAGACATCCGGAACAGTAATAATGTTAGTAAGTTTGTTAAAGGAACCCTAATTTTAAGTGTTCTGTTTTGTTTTTTAATGAAACTTTTTTTTTACTTAGCTCAACGCAATAAACCTGTTTCTTTTTTAAAAAGAAATATTTTTTTATTATTATTGTATTAATTACTAAGTAACAAAATACTTGAATAAATTTATTATATTTAGACTACAAATCGATTGGGTTGTTTACGTATCAGAGCCTCATAAAAGCGACTCAACAGTTTTCTATATCCCGCAAGATCGTGAGGCTCATAACGTCCCCAATAAACCGTGTTCCTTTGTCAACAACCAATTTGTCATCCATTGTGCCCCCCCTCCCATCGGCGTTCAACCGCTCCCCAATCCTCCCCCTAAATGGGATGAAAATTATTATGTTGTTCAAGTGGCTACACGCGGCGGGAACAATAAAACACCCAGCCCGGGGAGATAATAATACTTAGTTCACAGTGAAAATAGGTCATAGGTGCGATTTTCCAGTGCTCTGCCCGCGGCTACGCTTGCGCGATCAAAATTTTATCTCCGATATGAAATTTTCAGCACAAATAATTGAAAAAGGAGATAACTCCGCTTCTAGGCAGCGTAACAAGATGCTCGTAAAGGGCCCCGGAGACGGTCAAACGGTTTGATTCAAACGCGTAAAATTTGGTTTGACTCAAACCATTTAGATCGGTTACAAAGGTGGTTTGAACGGTTTGTCAAACATTTACGTGTTTGAAGCATGTTTGATGCAATTTCATATTTTTGTTGTGTTTGATGCGTCAGAAGTGTAATTACGACAGCGTACAGAATCAGACTGCGCAGAGCCGTTTGACAAACCGTTCAAACCGACCTCCTCCTCCTTCCTTCCGTCTCCGGGGCCCTTAAAATTTGAGCCAATTTTTAAGATAACCGTGAAAACCGCATCCAATTAGTTTCGTAGATCTAGCATGATGCGCACGCATACAAATATACAAACAGTACTTCTAAAAATAATTATTTTGGCTGCTATAAGTCTTATTAAGGCCGCTAATATATTTTTTTTCTTAAATAAACTTCTATGTGACAGCAAGCAGATAAAAACAACTTATATAAGTATAGATGCCGCAGATGGATTGTCAAATCTGCTGTTTTACAAAACTGCTAGCCGTTTTATACAACAGCATTGCGCTACGTTTACAACGTGTTACAAAAAATACCAAAAAAAGAGAATACCCTTCATCACAGGCATTTAATTAAAATTTTCCCATCTCTAGTGTCAAGTGACACCTAAAATATAGACTATCGATTCTCAGAACGGAAAAAGAGATGTACTTGTATCAATTTATGTTAGAAAATATTATTTTTTTGCCTTAATTATCTTGTTTACGTATTTACAAACATAAATATTATTTTGAAATATTTCGTTCATTATTTCATTAATTTATTATTTCATAACAATTATTTATTTGTAGTTTTTTCATTTTGTAATTAATCGTTCTAATGTGAATGTTATGGTACAAGTAGTACGTAAACATTTTTAACCATAGCGGTAAAAATAGGCACATTGACCTAAAATTACATATCTGGTCCGAATATTCTTTGACACAGCTGATCACCAGAGATGGGAAAATTTAAATTAAATGCCTTTGATAAAAATATTCTTTTTTTTTGGTATTATTTGTAACACGTTGTTAGAATGGATTGTCTGCTGTCACAATAAGTTCCAGTTCAAAATTCGTCGCTTGGACGACGGCTTTGTCAAGTTCCCGCACTGAATTAGATAAAACTGATATCTTTTTATTAAAATTGTCCTTAAAATCACTTTTATCTACACTCATGTCGTAAATCCTTCATTTACTTATCAGAAACGCTAAGCAAATGATATACCTTTCGATGGAGCCGTGACTAAGGATCCATACAAATTTCATTTCGTTATCGCAAAGTTGTAACAAAATGAAGTTTTTTTTTTTAATTTTTACGCAGATGCTTGCTATTTGAGCACACTAGCGTGTTTCGGAACGCAACCTTGGCGGCGCGCATGCGCGGTGAGATATTACTGCAAATTTATTTTCGCGCCATTAACGTTTGTAATGTCAATAATTATTACAATAAACAATGATTACATACTTTATTTTGCTTTAATTTAAATTTGTTGTATGAGTGTAGATAAACTATTCTATGCAACTGTACATAATTAGTATTTAACAGTCGTGTATACTTTTATGAAACTCGCTGCGCTCGTTTCATAAACCACACTCATGTTAAATACCCCTCATTATGCAACAGTTGCATAAATAGCTATTTCATGAGTATTACTCATTTTATTTACAAATTTTGACGATTTTTTGGCCGTTGATTTGATTTGATACAGAGCCTAGAGCGACAAAATTTAGAACTAAAATCTACAATCGAACGTTTCATTTTACGCCGTTGTACAAAACATCTGATAGTTTACCCGCTGCAGATCACAGAGCCACTAGTAGAAGAAAGAAGAAGAAGAAGAAGAAGAAGAAAAAACGTTTATTATTCTAGTATTTAACTAGAATAATAGACGTATTAGTATTTTCGTTTCTAGTATTTAACTTATTTACTTAACTCATTTTATTTATTATATTTTTTATAAAAAAAGAGTTCGCGTTTGACCACATTCTCATCTGATGGAAAGCGAAGATGAGGCCCAAGATCTTGGACTATCCAAGCCCAAGATGGAACGCGTTTACCCAGATGCCTTTTTACTCTTGCTTCGAATAGACCGAAGTACTTTATACTATGATTTTAGGGTTCTTCTAGTTGACATTGGAGTTGATAGTTGAATAGTTGTCAGTGGCCTCGGCTCTATAACACTGACACCAGGGCTTGTGAGGTCGGTTGTCGACCTTACTACCCACAAAAGAGCGTTGAATAAACGTACCTACATATGAATTCGCCATTCGAAAACACATTATACGTGGTGGGGATCGAACCCGTGTGTCCCGGACTCCTTAGCCACTAGACCACCGGTGCTCACATCGTTCCCGGTACATTACAGCTGTCTGATACCCATGGTGCGGGCTCTGCTTAGTTTGGGATCAGATCGCCACATATTATTTTGTATATTTAGCAAGGTGTCAGGGAAAATAGCGTAAAATAGCGTAAGAAACTGTATGAACTACCATACATTTAGTAATCTGTGGTTGTCGGTGCAGGTTGCACAATAAACTCTGTTTAGCTTGTAAGTTAGAATAAGTAATACCCTATTGTGTAACCGTTAGATAACCCTAATAAAAAAAAATAAAAAAAAATTACTTTTGAGTGGGAATATTCCGGTGTAATAACGGGAAAGTTGTCGAAAACTTCTATTTTTTTATATATTTAAATATGTCACAATATTAAGTTTTAGGAGACAAATCACAAGAAATATTTAAATACTCACTAACCTAAGAGATTTCGTATATTCCCAATGTTACCGGGAATATTCCCTGGAAATTTCCCATATGCCTGAAAATATTCCCATAGGGAAAATACTGGGAATTCTCTGCTCACATCTTGCTTGACTCATTCATAATTGTAATACTACAACTAAACAAAATGCCATCAAAAACATAACTTGTAAAAAAACCAAGTCTCGCACGCAACTTAGTCTACCGTAAAAAGTAGTGAGATCCATGTAATACCAAGTCGGTTAATTTATTCAGTCCCTACTTAAGAGTCCTTCTGTCTTAAGTTATTACGTAATTAGGTCACCTAACAACATCTTATAGTGACCAGATCAATATTAAAAATCTCTTATGTTTTAAATAAATACATAGATTGACCTGGCAATCGCATGAAAACACAATGTATCTCACAAGTAATACATTATTATATTAAATTTGATTGTTTAGTGCGATTGCCAAGTCAATCTATGTATTTATCGCATGAAAACACAATGTATCTCACAATTAATACATTATTATATTAAATTTGATTGTTTAGTGCGATTGCCAAGTCAATCTATGTATTTATTTAAAACATAACGTCGGGGATAGTGCAATTACGCGTACCTAGCATTGGATAACTCCGCGTATCTGACAATTGTAGCCAATTTTAAATTTTCGCGGCAGTACACGCTTCATCCTTATAGGGAGCTATCTTTTGAACGCTTGATGAAATCCACCAATAGAAAGCCCGGAATTGCCTCAAAACGATACCGCAGATCCACTACCGGCAATCAGCGATTCCGCGTAGCTGCGATCAAGTGACATCGGAAATGTGTTGTGGTTATTTTTATTTATTTTCATCGGAATTTATTAAATAAAGCAACAAAATAATCATCACAACATCTGGTAAGTGTTAAATAAACATTAATTCAGTATATATTTAACCAAATATTTGCATTGATACCATTAAAGTTATTTACACTTTTACTTTCATTCTAAATTTGTAAACAACTTATATATTTGCAAAGAAATAAGTAATATTAAAAGCCTAATATGTGCAAATCAGTTAAACACATTTGATATTGAAAAATATTACTAAAATTTATTAATAAGGTTTTAATTTTGTAATTATATTTACTTCAGTGCATGTACGCGGTATTGTTGTAGGAGTTATTTTTACTTTATTGCATATACGCGGTATTGTTCTCATTATGTAGAAGTGCAAAAACGATTTAATTTCTACGTTTTAAGTCGTTTTTTCTTTTTTTATATAAGTACTAAGGTTGATTCATGCCTACTATCACACTTGGCCAACTCGCACTTTACTTTCTCATTATTATCATAGAATCTGCAGGAAGACTGCACATTGCTCCCGACATTATAGGTGAAACTATTATCTAATTGTTATTTATTTTCTTCTTAGGATTACAATGGCGAATGACAGTGATGACTTTTCCTGTAGCGAAAATGATACACCCCAAGTTGTAACGTTAACAGAGTTAAAAGAAAGGCGTGAAAAATTGTTGAAGTTAAAAAATAAAATTTTGCTTAACCATACAGAAGCTAATGGAACTTGCAAAGAACTGCCAATTTCTGAAAATTCACCGAATATCAACTATGCTCAAGTGGAAGATGAAGAGATCATTCTGGCTAACTGTGACACAACCACTTTTAGTATTTCTAAGGTAGAAAATCTGCTGAAAATTAATAACCCAGAGCAAGACAATGTCTGTGATCCTATTATGACTTCAACGAACAATTTGTCGTCTTCAGTTTCAGAGAATATTGGTACTGATATCAATAATGTACTTGACTTTTCATCAGATGACTCTGTTGCTGATCCGCATTATGTACCTCTTTCTGAAATAACAAATCTTGCGCCATTTACTTCAACATCTACAGAAGGTAATAATGACTTATTTCCTGAAAGGGACCTGGAACCCGAAGTTGCAATGGAATCTAGATCAAGGAAACGAAAATCTAATCAGATGTCGTCGAAAAGATTTAGAAATAAGAAGTTGAGAATGCTAGGTCAGGAATATATAGGTTTTAAAAAAACTGGTGATGAAAAATTTTTACAGGACTCCATCAAACCGGCTAGAAAACTCGGAGCTACTTGTAATTCAAGCAAATGTTTAAACAGCAATGTTATTAAATGCGAAAAATTCACAGAAAGCGTGCGATTAAATATTTTTAAAGAATTCTGGGAGATGCGCTGGATAGCGAAGAAAATGTTCGTTTGTTCTTTGGTTGATACAAAGCCAACTAAGAGAAAAACCACACAGAGGGCTGATACAAGACGAGATATTACAAAAGTGTATTATTTGAAATTAAACGACCAAAAAATTAGAGTATGTTTAAAGACGTTCTTAGGATCATTAGGCATTAAAGAGTGGACAGTGAGATATTGGCTTGGAGAGAAAACAAATAAGAAGGCAGTAGTAAACCGGGAGAGAAATGCTACGTCGCCTACGTTAAAAGAGTTAATACAAACATTTTTAAGAGCCCTACCTAAACTGCCCTCGCACTACTGCAGAAAAGAAAGCACAAAATTATATTGAGAACCCACAATACAATCAAAACGAGAACTATATCGCATCTATGCCAAAGAAGCAACCAATAATTCTCAGAAAGTGGCTTCAAGAAAACTTTTTGAAGATGTATTGAAAGATGAGAACATAGCTTTATTTCATCCAAAGAAAGATGCGTGTGATCTATGCTGTTCATATAAAGCAGGCAATATTACGGAAGAGGAATATCAACAACATGTTTCAAGAAAAGATTTAGCTAGAATGGAAAAAAACTCTCGACAAAGAAGCTGCAAAAAATGGAGAACTTCACGTAATTACTGCTGATTTGCAAGCTGTGAAATTGTGCCCATTTTTGACGGCCAGTGCATTGTATTTTAAAACTAAGTTGATGGTTTACAATTTTACAGTCTACAATCTTGGCACTAATAACGTGAAGTGCTATTGGTTTGATGAGACTACAACAGATTTAAAAGCTTCGACGTACGCCTCATTTTTTGTCGATTATGTGAAACAAATGATTGAAGAAAGCCCTAAAAATATCACAATCTACAGTGATGGATGCACATCGCAAAATAGAAATGTTATGGTTTCAAATGCTCTTCTGCGATTGGCCATTGAAGAAGATGTAGTCATCACACAGAAATGTTTGGAAAAAGGACATACTCAAATGGAGGTGGATTCAGTTCACTCGGTAATTGAAAGAAAGTTAAAACATCGTGAAATATTTTTACCCAGTCAATACTCTTCAGTTACCAAAGAAGCAAGACTGAATCCATCTCCATATGAAGTAGCTACGGTAGACCACACTTTTTTTAAAGATTATAGTATCAAAAGTAACCTTATTTACGATTCAATCCGCCCTGGTAGAGGAACTGGTGCAAAATGTGTAGTTGACATCAGAGTACTCAAGTATAATCCCAATGGCACGATTGAATTCAAACTTAACTACAATGACGATTTTGAACCCTTGCCACAAAGGGCAAAAAAAAGTGAACCAGTTACTCCACCACTTTACGGATAGATTGCCAATTTCAAAAACAAAGTATGAACACTTGCAACAATTAAAAAGTGTTATGCCTATGGACTGTCATGAATTCTATGACAACTTGCCTTATAAGAATGATTAAATTGCCTAATTATAATGATCCTAGGGTAAAAGGATAGTTGTAAGATCTCACTTAGCAAATAAATAAACAAAGACTACGATAATGTTAATTGTTAAGTTAATTACTCATAAATGCTTAGATTTATTTTTGCTCAACGGCTAGAAACCTCTCGTTTTGAATTTATTTGATAAGGTAACTGTGTAATATTAAACCTATTATCTATTAAAATAAAAAAGGCTGAAAAATAAATAAATAACTAAATAAAAAAAAATAACTTAGTACTTTTGATATTGCTATTATGGTTATTTTTTTTTTGAGAAATGTACCTTTTTGATTGTGTTTTATTTCATACAGATAATAAGAGATTACTTTTGAGTTGTTTTTGTGAGACATGTTATGTTTTGAATTTATTGGATAAGGTAACTGTGTAATATTAAACATATTAACTATTAAAATAAAAAAACTGAAGAATAAATAAATAACTAAATAAGAAAAAAATAATTTGGTACTTTTGATATTATTATCAATATTTTTAATTAGTGAGAAATGTAGCTTTTTGATTGTGTTTTATTTCATACAGATAATAATGTTCTTTTAAGAGATTACTTTTGAGTTGTTTTTGTGAGACATGTTACGTTTTGTTGATTAAATATTATTCCGTAATATAACGTTGTTTCATTTCAATACCGCGAAACTTACTATATCAGGTTTCACTTTCATAAATTGTGGTCAAAACATATCTGCGTAAGTGTCGAAGCGACTAAATTAGTTGCGTTAGCGTAAATCTATTATTACTAGTACATAAAACACACGACCATATGCTTATTGTGTAAAAATGAGAGCAGTAGTGATTGAAACAAGAAAGTTCTGATGTTTTAACCTTCTCCTGTAAAAGTAGGTCTAGTGTAGATACGCACCCTTTACCTATGGTATATCCGCGGATTTGCACTATCCCCGACGATAAGAGATTTTTAATATTGATCTGGTCACTATAAGATGTTGTTAGGTGACCTAATTACGTAATAACTTAAGACAGAAGGACTCTTAAGTAGGGACTGAATAAATTAACCGACTTGGTATTACATGGATCTCACAACTTTTTACGGTAGACTAAGTTGCGTGCGAGACTTGGTTTTTTTACAAGTTATGTTTTTTATGGCATCTCATTTCTTTTTGTAGATTGCATGAAAACACAATGTAAAAATGCACACCTACGCTCCACCTACCCTACACCTACCCTACACCTACCCTACACCTACCCTACACCTACCCTACACCTACCCTACACCTACCCTACACCTACCCTACACCTACCCTACACCTACCCTACACCTACCCTACACCTACCCTACACCTACTCTACACTTACCCTACACCTACCCTACACCTACCCTACACCTAACCTACACCTACCTTACACCTACCCTACACCTACCCTACACCTACCCTACACCTACCCTACACCTACCCTACACCTACCCTACACCTACCCTACACCTACCCTACACCTACCCTACACCTACCCTACACCTACCCTACACCTACCCTATACCTACCTACACCTACCCTACACCTAACCTACACCTACTCTACACCTACCCTACACCTACCCTACACCTATCCAACACCTATCCAACACCTATCCAACACTTATCCAACACCTATCCAACACCTACCCTACACCTACCCTACACCTACCCTACACCTACCCTAAATCTACCCTACACCTACCCTACACCTACCCTACACCTACCCTACACCTACCCTACACCTACCCTTCACCTACCCTACACCTACCCTACACCTACCCTACACCTACCCTACACCTACCCTACACCTACCCTACACCTACCCTACACCTACCCTACACCTACCCAGCACCTCTTATTCAATTATATTCCATTATACAGGTACACTGATTCATTTACTGCAAATGTAACTTTGTAATCCTATGTAATGCCCCAAGATTTATATGGGATTACAAAGTTATCTAGCAGATGATGTATCTAGAAAACTGGGCCGAAATTGCAAAATGTTTTAGTTTTTCCTTGGTTTATATACTAAACACTAATTCCATTCTAAATTTGAAGCTTCTATGTCTGCTAGAAGTGCCTTAAAGTTTTGATGATCGGTCAGTCAGTCAGTCAGTGAGTGACAAAATAAAGAAACTTTGACTAGTTATAATTCATAAACTACTGGTTCAAATTGATTGAAATTTGAAATATACCGTATTTATACAATGCCTGCTTGGTTACTGAAAACTCAGGCTTCTAGTTTTATCCACAACGAAGTTATAGGGGGGTCGAAAATGGCCTGAACTGCTTCGAGAAAAGTATGGTACGGCCGTGCCGCTTTTTTGCTCGACTTGGCGGGGGCACTGCCGTGCCCCCAGATAAACACCAACGTTTAAAAAAAACTATATTCCTCAATCAACCAACTGACGGAGTCAGTTTGTTTAAAAGCGCAAAAAATAAGAACTTTGAATAGTTTTGGAACAAAAATCGTTTTGTTTCCTATGAAACAACGACGACCATCCGAAGAGGTTTGCGTACCACGTCTCAATTTTGTTAGTTAAACATTTATTCATGTAAGAACTCAATTTCAATTTGTTTTTCCATAATAATAATATATTATCTCCCACAAACATCTCGAACAAAATAGCTGCAACCTCCACAATTTAATTTGAAGCATAGTTATCATCGAGTTAACATCAAAAGCGAATTATGTTTAGAACGCTTTTGAAGTCGTGGCCCGTAATAATAAAAATATTCAATAACGTGCACAGCCGCGCCCCGCCGCTGCCGCCGCCCCGGCCGCCTGCGCCCCGCCGATTATGGTGCTGCCAGACAGACATTATTTTTTTTTAATAGATAATAATCACTATTTATTAAACCAATTATAACTCCGAGATGATATAACAGTGCAGCAAGAGGTGATAACAAGGATGTACGTAAGTACATAAACAGTTGAGCAATATCATATTCCCTGCCTACCAAACTAGGTGTAAAGACTTGCGACTTGGGGGATAGTGATTCGACTGTAGATACATTTTAGAGAGGCAATTAAATACAGACTCTAGCACTTTATAAACAAATTTTAATAATAGTACCTACCTACCTCGGACCAACCGCCCACTGGACACCACATGTCAGGGCGCTACTTTCCGTAACGCATAGGTGCATTTGCACATATAAATATCTCTGGGCGGCCAATACCTCGCGGCTCACTTCAGTTCCGACCAATCATGAGACCTGTCAGTACGTTGCGTAAGCGAGATGAACCAATCACGGCGTGTTCCCCGCGCCCCCGCACCGCTACTTTTTCGTAATTAGTTTGTTAGTAAATTATACAGAACTACCTACATACAAAAAGCTTAGTTCATTTCTTGTTTTATAGAGAAACTAGCAATTCAAACGGGTGTAATTTAGAAAAAAAAAACGGCCAAGCTCGTGTAGGGTTCCGTAGTTGTCCAATACTACTTAGGAAGCTAAGACAGTTATCAAAATAATTTTCTATGATATTAATTCCGAATTTCTTACTAGTAGAAAAAAAATCAATAAAAAATATATTAATTGAATAATTAATAATAAAATTATTCATCATTAGATTACTGAAAGCTACAAGTACAGTCAGCATCAACAGTAATGACGAGGGGAAGAAAATGGTTCAAACTGACCGTGAGTGTACCTACATACATATCATAAGGCATAAATTTAAAATACATAAGTTTAAAATACATAAAATAATAAAATATAGTGGTTAGAATAAATAACAAGCAAAATCCATAAAGTATGTTTTCTATAACGGTTTAAATATACACTATCAAAGTGCATGTGTTTACAATTTATAAGTTGGAAAAATAAAAATTAATAAACTATAATGGTTAGAAGGAAATAAAAAATAAAATAACTAAGAAAACTAAAATATTATCACCTGTTTATTTTACAAAATTGCGTTCTGAGGGTAATTATATGTTTCGAAAGTTCGGTGGGTAGATTTCTGCTGTGTTATGTTTAGTGAAAACAACAAAAGTCAAAAGTAGTTGTTGTCTTCGCGCATTTATACTTCAAACATTAAGATGCGGGAGTTATTGCCGATTTTCTGTACAACAAAAGTTTTCTGATTGTTGTAAGCTCCCAGTATTACAAATATATCTCAGCCTCCGAGATCTGAGCACACACGTTGCCAAATATTTAAAAGCATAGTAAAGAACTTTTCATTACCCATACTCTGAAAACATCAAACGTCCGCGAACATCCCCGACGCACTGCAGAATCGAGGGAGCCCCAACAGCGTCCTGAACGCGTTATTAGGTATATTGCACTCGAAGAGCGTTGTAAGATTTATGGGTATATCTAGCCCACAGGCTGCATGTGTAAAACGAAGTGCAATATGCTCTAAAGAGTGTAATTTTTACACTAACAGGACAACGTGCAAACCTGCGAGCCAGCATGTTCGCTCTCACAGATAACGCTCTCCGTTCTCTTTCCATGTCTTCATCATCTTTGAGGTCGTGCGTCAAAATATGGCCGTGTTAATATATTATTGTAGAGTAGTACTGGTGGAATATTATCTAGGCTTTTGTTGCCGGCCCAAAAGACCATGACTTGGCTTTTTTTAACATTATATGCCAGATCGTGACAGCTTGCATACCTTTCACATATATGTTTAAGCTTCCTGAGACCACAGACAGACGCACTCAGAAGCACCATGTCATCCGCGTAGCTGATGTTGTTGAAGCTGATGCCATCAATATGACAGCCGACCTTGGTGCTGCTGAGCTCGCCTACCAGTTCATCCACATATAAGTTGAAGAGCGTGGGTGAACTCAACCCTCCTTGTCTCACCCCGCACTCCAACCTGCATGCTCGGGACAGAGCCCCATCCCATCGCACATATGGGATGATTCCGAGATATGACCGTTCGAATTTTGACAGCTGTCATCGAAAATGTAGATCTTATCGAGACCTATAATTTCTCCCAACACACTAGTAGTCTAGGACTAATAGTTTCCGAGATATGACCGTTTGAATTTTGACAGCTGTCATCGAAAATGTAGATCTTGTCGAGACCTATAATATCTCCCAACACACTAGTAGTCTAGGACTAATAGTTTCCGAGATATGCCTGTTTGAATTTTGACAGCTGTCATCGAAAATGTAGATCTTGTCGAGACCTATAATATCTCCCAACACACTAGTAGTCTAGGACTAATAGTTTCCGAGATATGCCTGTTTGAATTTTGACAGCTGTCATCGAAAATGAAGATCACGTCGAGAGCTATAATTTTGTGAAGAAAATTTGACTGGAAGAAATTGCTACCTAGCAATAAGGCCGCCTATCACACTTTCGTTTCGTTTCTGTTGTATATATTTTATTCTATTCCCTACACTACACAACACACTAATCTAGGGCCAATAAAGTCGCTCCCTTTTTCATAGGACTAAGAAGTAGGACAAAGGATCTGTCTTTATGCGAACAAAGGTACCCTTGATTTAAATGTAATTACAATATATATTAGTAAATTATACTATTTCATGTTATGCTTTTAAAGAAAGAAAGAAAGAAATAAATAAATAAAGAAAAAATATCTTTTCAGTTCAAGTGCATGCCAGTTCTTATAAAGAGATGTTATCTACTAGACTAGACCAATCATGAAAGGAGCAACCAAAATGTTTGACCCCTGGGCTTCAAACTGGGCTTAAAACTTTACTGACGAAATGGCTGTTAGAAAAATGCTTTTACTCTATTAAGGAATTTATGGAATGCTAATTTATTTATTTAAAATCACAAATTATTTAAATAATGTATCTAATTTAAATGAAATTACAATTTTACATATTTTTTTTTTTTATTTTATAGAATCAAATTCAAATCTATTTACAATTTTACATAATTATTTTCATCTTGAATCCTATTGATATTAAATCTCGACATTGACCTTGGAAAATAGAATTATTATTGCACTTAGTTTACCTAATGATTTACATGCTACAATAAGATCTATTAATGACTATGTTTTATGCAAATATATATTATATTAAGTATTTTTTAAACGATTGAATTCAATCAATTCAATATGAACATTATTATAATATTGACTGTTTTGAGTTGTCTGTAATAAGGATTTAAAAAAAAAAACATTGCTTTTGTCAGAATGTATTTGGTACCTAACACTAGTTATGGCGTTATCAATCGATTGAAAGTCTTACAAAATTGTGATTTTTTTTATATTTAATTTGATACTCCCATATAGGCAGCTAAATTCATTATTTTATATATTATTTCAAAATGATTCATGATTTTTTTTTTTTAAATGGTTGCTCAAGGTTAAGCCCACTTCGGTTGCTACCCCTTTCCAAAACAAGTGGATTCACTTTAGATTGTTAGATATTATTTATAGGTATTACTCACCAAAAGGCATTTAGTCAATTTATAGTCAAGTGTGTCTCTGGTGGGACACCATAATTTTTTTTGTCCTACCGGTGGTGGGACTAAAGAAATGGGACCACGGATCCGGCGTGATTCGTTTCGGATGGAGTTCGATGAAAGCAGGTTGATGGAATCAACTGGTTTTTCAGTTAGGCTGTCGAAAAAGGAATCTGACGAATGTGCCTTGATTCGTTGATTCAAGGCCCACTCTTCATTGGTCAAATCAATACAAAAATGTACCGTTTCCCTTACTAGATTGGCGTCAAGTTAGCTACGAGCCCGTCTTATTCTAATTAAATTGCAATTTGCATTATACTATTGATACAGTATTGTGGTCGAGCGGACCAAGCTATTGAACAGGATAAATAAAACAATCGTTAAGGCCTATATTTTTATTATTTAGTTTCATTCTGTCGACAACGGCCTCGGTTCGGGATGTCATGCTCTAATTCTAATTTTTAAATCCAGCTATCCTTTTCGTTTTTATGACCAATGAAAGAGAGGTGATGAACGAATGATATTAATTTGAACGAATTATAACCTAAAATAAGGGCATAGCTGTCAGTTTAAGAGAATTTTAAGTCGCATGAGTGCTCTCTAAAATTGTGCAATCGACACGGCCATGAGGTTCAAATTAGCTGTTTGACAGCTCTAATATTAGAATGGTCATCTCCTGTCTCTTTTCAATCTTTGAAAGGTAAAAAGGACAGAAGGATTAGAGCGTGACAGTGTGAATCGGGGCCAATATCCATGTGTGCCAATGAATCACAAGTCAAACAATTATTAATTACATTAATTATGCACTAGGTTTGACACCGAGTCTCAAGCACCCATTGTAATGAGACACCCCTACCAATAGTCAAAAATATCTATACAGTTAGTTACTTGATATTACACATCAGCCAACTCCACACGTGTTTATTTCTAAGCTATAAGCATACCAAAGCCGTTGGGACTCTGGTTTTGTTGGATTGTGAGTGTATAGCCCGCTTTATAAAGCATAGATTACTTTACTTTATAAATCGACTATTGTCAACTGGCAACATTGTCTTTTCGCTCTATGAGCTCGCTGGTCCCTTTTTCTCGTTTCCCTGAACTTTATGTGGAATATTTGTAAATCGTTTAGCATCATACTATTTGCTGTATTTTTACCCAAAGATATTATTCGGAATAAAGGAACAAATCGTGTTGACATATAAAGTGATTTTATTTCGTGAGAAGCAAACCAATCATCCCACGGCTATACCTGACCACGAGGAGCTGACCTGGCTCGCTACAGGTATTAACAGGTTTATGCTACTGCTTTCAATGTATGCTGCTATTCAAGGCTTATGGTACTGGCTCAATTCAAGGCATAAGTTGAGCTTTTAACCAAAGGATCAACGACTTCGGTATGTTATAACCCATTATTGTCTCCTGAGTTAACAACAAATCGTATTGTTTGTAAACGTAATCCTAGCAACTTAGCTATTCCACAGTTAAATAGGCAAGATTTATACAAGATGTGTAGGTACAGATGATTGTTAATGCTTCATAGCAATTATGAGTCTAACCACCTTCCCCAATGACCATAGAAGACACACACAGGGTTATCTGTGTGTGTTCCTCCACATTCCGTGGTTTTCTTTAATATTAAAACAAACTGTCTAAACATTAAATTTATTTAAATATGAAACAATAAAACAAGGAAATTCCAATCAATTCAATTTTCGTGTTTCAACTGTTTCAATTTGATCGGATCATTACGTTACGTCTTCCTGAACCCAAATTAGAAATGTTAATAAGAATAAGAAAACATTTATTTACGGCACATAAAACAAAACACACCTATAGAAACAAAAAAATAAAAATTAACATAAAACACGCAAATCAGATGCCAACACAACAGTGGCGATCTGAGCAGTCAAGAGTGCTCACACCAGCCAACTAATGATGCGAACACTCCCAGCACACACACACTAATATAAAAATAAGATATACAACGCAACCGTACCGCAAAAGGGCTACAGCTCAGCATTTTGCTGCATTGTAGACCCACCATGTAGGCACTACAACACAGCACTGTTTTTCAGCTGTTTGTTTGAAAATAGTCCATATTACCGATCCATTCAAATTTACAATAAACTGCCAAATACCATTGTAAATGAAAACAAATATACAAGCTTTTGCAATAAATTAAAATCTTCTGCTCTTACAAAATTGCTACTATACAATAGATGAATATTATGTCTGATAAAATAAAGTAACAAATTAATCACAAGTTCTTCTTTATTTACTTTATAAATTGTTAGATATTAAGAAAATTTGTTACTTGGTATTTTAATATTTTATTATTGACCGAGCGAGCGAAGCGTCTCTGTTTCAGCTTGGCTAAATTTGCTTTTGTATGTCCATCTGGGCCCCGTTTCACGAAGTTACAAATTACAAGTACAATTCGACGTACATTGCGTAGAAGATTAGAGAAAACGATAAGGGTTTACAGTTTAGGCGAATTGGCTACGCAATGTATATCTAATTGTAACTTGTTACTAGTAACTTGTTGCTTCGTGAAACGGGACCCTGTTTGTTTCACTCTACAGGTCGCGTCTCTCAGCCGATTCTCGTGAAATTTTGCGAGCAGGTTCGATAAATTAATAGAATTTTTTTGTTGATCCAGTTTTTGGAAATTTTAAAAAATTACGGAGTTATGGCGGTTGCCAGCTTACAAGGTCTACCGCTGAGGCTGTTTTCCTCTACAGGTCACATTTCTTAACCAATAAAATAAAATAAAATAAAGGTTAAAAATAAAAAAATAAAAAATCAAGAGGTCGGGAATGTTTGTGGAGAAAAAATAAATATTAAAAAATATACAGACTCGCGAGGTCTACAGCTCACAGAGCCACTAGTATTACTTGTCTTATAAATAAAGACCTTGTAGTTGCTTGCTACGCCCTACTAAACAGGGTACATGTATTAGTTTGTAACACCGTGGCGTCCTCTCTGTGACTTATAGGATATTATTTACACTAGTTATACGTTTAACGTGAAGATTGATGTGAATCGTGCGCTAGCTGGTGTCATAAGTAGTACATGATACGCACAGATGGCGTTAGGCGTATTCATCTGATCATTTCTTTTTGGAAGTGTAGAGGCTGACTGAATGGAGGCCATTTTGTTTTGATTCGTGCGTGACGCGCACAAGCCGTAAATAATATCCTATAAGTCACAGAGAGGACGCCACGGTGTTACAAGTTAAGGCTTAACATGTTTGCATTGAATAAATGATTATGATGACGTTGTTTTGCTGAGCATTTCATATTTTTTTGCCAACCGTATGTTTAGCTTTGTCCCATGACATTGTCGACAAATCGCTATTTGTGTAATGTACTCGTATATTACAGATACTGTTTTGTTTAAACGACGCCTGCTATGCACCTACGACGTAGGTGGAGCGTGTTTAGACTGACGTGCGCGTAAACCCGCCTCGTAGCTGCAATAATTTCCTATGTGACTGCGCGGCCCCTACGTCGTAGGTGCGCTGTTACCAAACGCGTATATGCGGGTGAAATTCGCATTTGACACAAAATTACAATAAAGCTTTAAATGTATGTAATAAGAAAAACAGATAATTATAAACCTCTGAAAATTGGAATGTATGAAAAGTCGATTGTCCCATGCCCATCTACCGTCATTTGAAACTCGATTACTTGAATAAAGTCCAAAGGACCTGTACTTTTTTTTGTTTTAAATCTTATTTTTAATTAATGACTCCTATATTATGTTATATTTTTAATGGTAAAATTTAATTTTGAAGCTTGCATGTCTCAGAAATAGTTTCAAAAATAGAATCCTTTTTTGTTACCCCTCTATAACCCATTAAAGGTCATTAGAGCCACCCAGTACCCACTCCGCACCGCCTCCATGCTGTGTTCAACCCATGGAGACAAATCCGTGGTTCAACCATTTGCCACAATTGCCGCGAAATTAGCACAAATAGCATCTCCATATTTGAGGACACCGATGATGATGACGAAGGTGGCGATGATGTAGATCATGATTATCGAATCGTTACATCTCTTTTTTTCCTCTTCATCCTACGAAGAGGAAAAAAACAGATGTAACGCGGAAGAACATGACCCGTCTCGCCCAAGAAGGCGGCGAGTAATTAAATAATTTATTGCGTAATGGTCTCAATGGGGTATGCTAAAATTTCGTGTAAAAGGTTATAGGTTTTACATTATATTTTTGTATTCCCCTGCGGCAACCTACCTCGTCGAGGTTGCCGGCAAGAACAGCCACAAGTGGCAGACGTCTTTTAAAAGATATCGGCACGTGTGTCATACCCAACCTTCTTGAGGTCGCAGAAAAAAGTCGTCAGAATTGGTACCCAGCCTTTTCGAGGTTGCTTGTGACTATCCTACTTTGGCGCGTATTTACGGCATAACGGCTATGTTTTGTTTCTTTCCAAGTGTCATTTTAGCTCGCGTTTGAAATAAAAAAAGCGGTATTTTGCCCTACGAGTAGCCACACCGTAAAAAAAAAACAAGTTTAATGTCAATTTTCGAGCGGCAAAGAGCCTGTCAAGCGCAGTGTTTTCATGAGCGGATATAAAGTGTTTTTTTGTGTTTTGGCTGGTTTTCTTATGTGTTTCGTCAATTTAGATTATGCCATTAATAATGATCATTTTATTGATATATGTTAGTAGTTTTTGTTAGTATTGTATTATCCGCACTCATGTCATACTATCCCATCACTAGTTTAAGCTTTACCCCTTCACTAGTAATGTCAAAATCTTTCTTCTCATCCTAAAAATGTATCAGGGTATACAATCTCAATACAAAGATTCGGGTAGACATTGGCAGACATTCCTATGACACTACTAAATGATTTTGAGTATACTTCATATGAGAGTGCCTTCGAATTTGATGCTTTTCAAAATATTTCTTTTTTGGTGTTTTAGTTTTTTAGCAGACCTGCAGAATACGCTAGTAGCGACATTACGATGTAGAATTTACAACGTCACACAACTCATGTCGTTTCCTTAAAGATAATGTACATCTGAATTTTATTACATTACAAGATCAGTGTGACAATTTGGTGACAATCTTTTTTTTACTAAATTGTTAGTTTTTTTGTAAAAAGTTTATTGCATTATAATCGAATTTATTAAACGGTATAGTAAAAAAAGATGTGTGCTGTTTCATTATAGTTTTTTGTCGTAAAAACGTGCTGTTTGCACCATTGTTTTAAATATTTTTTGTCAATAAGTCTAACCTATGTAGTAGAAAAACAATATCCTACTAACAGCAACACTTACCGCGCCCGCCCGCCCGCCAGTATTGCCATATGTACGGATTTATCCGTATACGTACGGAAAATGAACATTCTGTACGGATAAAAGTTGCGTGCGGATATGTGTACGGATTTTCTTTCTATCGATATTTCATTATTGTAGTACACGCACAACCATTCATCATCAGCTAGTATTAAAAATATTAATTTACTTTTTATTTATATTATTTCGTTTTTATTTTCGTAGTAGTTAATTGCCGATTTGCCGATATTACTTTGACTACCACAGACAGAGAAAGCATGATGTCGATTTTTACTAAGAAAAACAGAGAGAAAGATAAGAAGCTTTGTTTCGTTTAAATGAAGTGTTTGATTTCGGACGACAACAAAAATTTACAAAAGTTATTTTGTATGAAAAATACGCATTATTTCTTTACTTTCATAAAAAAAAATCAGTATTTATTTCGGAGTTTTTAACTTTTTTCATGTACGTACGAATTTTCGTGAGAGATGTACAGATTTTTAGTCTCTATTGTATGGCAACACTGCCACCCGCCATTTTCGAGTTTGATTGTGTTTGTCAAGAAAAGTGCACTATTTTCAAGTTCTGTAAAGCGAAACGCCATAAATAAAAGGTTGAATTAATAGCTTTGTTTTGTGGTGAAAACTTTGTGAAATATTGTTCTTGCTAATTCTATTTAAAAGTCAGTTGAGTTGAGCCCTTGCTCCTCCGGCCTTAAGTTGGTTTAGTGTTCTACAAAACACACGAAAAGTATGGAAATCCTTTCACCGCGTCGATGCGAAAGCATTTCCATACTTTGCGCTCGTTTTATATAGGTAAACCGTCGATTGCCGGCGATAAGTGTGGCCCGACCCTTATATTGCAAGTTTTCTGTGTAAATTCGAGATAAGACTTTTAAACGCATCATGTCCGTATCCAGTAAAAAGTGCTGTGTTCCTGGGTGCTTGGACAGTGGAGGTAGGAAATTATCATCATCATCAGTTTAATATTTACCGAGTTTAAGAACATATTTATCCTTTTTTCATAGTTATTGTTATATTTGCCAAGAAGCACGTTCTTCTTTTCATAACTGCGCCTATTCTACCTGTCCAGATTTTCAAAAACCAACGTTATCTGTACTATTATTACAAAAAACCTACCTACCTACCAAACCTACGCACCTGCCTACCTATAAAACTATAATGTATTTAAAAAATATTTTATTTTTGATCAGGTACTCTTCACTTGTTCCCAAATCCAGAAAAAGATAAAGGACGATTCAACACTTGGGTGTTCAAGATTGGTGGTGATATTATAGGGTTGGAGAATAATGATATTTACAAACGTCGTCGTGTATGTCATGCACACTTTGAAGAAAAATACTGTTGCCGCTACAATAGACTCAGTAATGTAGCTGTGCCAACATTAAAATTACCTGGTGAGTTACAAATGCTTCTATATCTCTTAAATTATAAATAGTATGATAGCATTTAATTCTTAGATTGCTGGCTACTGGACAATATTCTCTGCTTACTATTTTGCCCTAATGGATTATACCATAGAAAACTTTTTTGGTGCAATTAGGAGCCATGGATGCCGCAACACAAATCCGACACCAGAGAGATTTGAAACAGCATTCACAAGTTTGTTAATAAATAGCATTTCGAGTGTTCATACTCCAGGCACGAATTGCGAAAACGACAGCTGCAGTGCTCTTCAAGCGCTAATTATTACTCAAAATAGCAAAGTCACTTCTGCCTGTGCTTTAAATTGCATACCTGATTTGTATCTCACATCTTTAGAAAATAAAGCAGATCCTCGTATAATCGGGGCGCTAACATATGTTAGTGGCTATTTTTTAAAGAAAGCCAAAACACATATATTCCAAAATTGTGATAAATGCAAACATGATTTGTTTTCACCCGACGAACATGAATACATAAAGTGTAGAGAATACGCAGGCAAGAAGTGGCTTTGTAATGCAAGTGATTCCCTCTTGTTATGCATTTCAAATCTGCAGGATATAAATAATTGTGTTTTAAAGGAAAATTTAAATAATGATAATTTGAAAGAATTTATAAAAACATTGATTTTAATCAATATTGAATTTGATTTTATAAATTGTGACAAACACAAAGATGCATTAATAGACTATATTATTAACTTGTCTAGTAGATTTTTTATTTATAATTATTGTAAAGATTTAAATAAAGTATTGTGCGGTAAGAGGGATTGCGATGATGACAATGATTCGTATAAATATAAAGCAAAAAAAATGTTTTATAAATGTTTCAAACGTAAACATTCAAATAAAACAAGAATATAATATTACGTCACTGTGGATGCGGCATCTAAACCAGGATCCCATAGAAAACTTTAAATAACGATTTCTAAATTGTGAAAAATACAAAGATGAAAAGACTGTATTATTAACTTGTCTAGTAGATTTTTTATTTATAATAATTGTAAAGAATTAAATAAAGTATTGTGCGGCAAGAGAGATTGTGATGATGACAAAATGGATTGCAAAATGTGTAAAATTTTCATTGCCTCACGGTATCCTCACAGTACATATTTGAAAACATCTTGTATGTCCGGAAGAAAAAAATGCTGTTTCCTTCTGATATACATAATATAAATACTAGAATTAAAAATAAAATAGCGCACCCAAAATTTAGACTGTGTAAGCTTAACAATTCATTCATGGGGAACTGTATTCGCTTCTATAATAAAATACCAGATGATATTGTAAATCTATCTGATAGCCAATTTAAAACTAAAATTAAAAATATTTTATGTTCTAAGGCGATACGATAAATGATTACTTAGATGACAAAAATATCTGGTCAACTGTTATTCCAAATCAGCGGAGTAGATTGTAATTATGACTGATGTATAATTCTTTATATATTAAGAAAATTACTAAAGTTACAATTCCTTTCCTGTGGAGTTTCTTCTGGCCGTTCTTCTCCACAGAGGGTGTACGTAGTGAACGTGCCATCCATTATAGCTTTGACGTCGAAAAATTATTTGTAAAAATCTTAATTCGAATAAAATATTTTAGATTTTTATTTTGAAAATAATGTTATTAAAATGTTAAAAATGTAAACATTCCAATAAAATAAATGTTATCTAAATTATTTGTATTTGTATTACTGTCATATCTTTTGTTTAGGATTTTTATTTATTGTTTGCTTGCAATTTTTAAGTAATTTCAAGCAAATATAAATAAAAATCTTAATTTCATAACTAGAACTAGCAGTACGAGTACGTATAGGGGTATGTACAGTATAGGGGTATGTACAGTAGCCAGTGCATGCATGTGGAGCACTGTACACACATTTGGATCATAAGAGCAACACAGATGGAAGCACTGGACTTATATTTAATTTGTTGCTTCTTTTGACCGCCAAGAGAGGTCTCTATTCCCTGTATTATTAAAAGGTTCTCTGTGAAATGTATCGCGTGAAGTTCCGCTCTAGCTCTGCTGATTAAAATAAAAATAACAATATCTACAAAAGGTTCATTGATTTAATTAGGACCTGCAGTCCACCATAAAAGGTTTTAAGCACCAGCACTTGCAACTGCGCGAGAAATAGTGTGCAACACAGTGAAAATACAAAATAGAACCTTTGAAAAGGGAAAATTATGAGACCTGGAAGCTCCAAGCACAGGCCGTACTAATTGAAGCGGATTTGTGGAAGTACGTGGATGGCTCCGAACCTATCCTACCTGTTCTTACTTCCACTCTGTCATTTATTATTTCTGTGTGTGCAATAAAGTATATTCATTCATTCATTTCATTCCATGCCCACAACAGGAAAACCAGAAGACTCACAAAAATGGACGCGTGGTGATCTAAATGCTAAGAGTGAACTGATTCTATTAATTGATCCCACCGAATTGAAACAAATCAAGCATTGCACAACTTCTAAAGAAGTGTGGGACACTCTGAAAGATATTTTATACCAGCAAAGGGCCTACCCGGAAAGCTACATTGTTGAAGCAATTAATTCTTGCAAAAATGTGTGACAGTGATGATGTGAGAGTGCTTTTAAACAAATTCACAGACACAGTGGATAAACTTGGACATCACAATAAATGAGGATCTATTGAGTATTATGATGCTATACTCCCTCAGTCCGTCATATGAAAACTTCAGAGTTGCAATAGAATCGAGGGACAAACTTCCTGCATCAGAGGAACTGAAAATTAAAATTATGGAAGAAAGCCAAGCTCGAAACAAAATTCAGGATGAGGAAAGTGTAAAATGCACTTTCTTCTTCCCAAAAGGTATAACAAAAATGTCCCATTCTGTAAAATTTGTCACAAAAAAGGATATTCTGTACAAAACTGCAGAAATAAAAGAAAATATGACTTCGTTGAAAAGAAAAAGCCTCCAACATCATATCTAGCACATCAAAGTCTCATATCTGCCGGAACAGAAAGCAATATTAAATGGTGCTTAGACAGTGGAAGTAACGCACGCATGTGTTCTGATAAAAGTAAGTTCCATGAATATAATGAAAAGAAAAATACATTAAACCTTGCTTGTTCTGACCAAAATGCAGCTATAGCTGGAGAAGGCAGTATTGACTTAAACAACCTGAAAAACAATAAAGAAATAAGATTGGTTAATACACTTCATGTCTCAAAACTGCAATCTAATCTATTGTCAGTTGCAAAATTCACCGAAAAAGGGTTAAATGTAACATTTAAAAAGGAAGAAGCAATAGTAAAACACCCAAATGGTGAAATAATTATGAAATATATAAAGAAAAATAACTTGTACTATGTGGAAGATAAAAATGAGACTGCAAATATATGTCAAGGAAAGGAGGAGAAAAAGAAAGAGAAGAATTTAGAAGCCTGGCATAAGAAACTTGCTCATATCAATGAACATTATTTAAAATTGTGTAGCAACAAGCAACTATTACAAGGATTATACTTGGATGAAAAAGAAAAGCTAGAAGAATGCAAAAGCTGCATAAAAGGGAAATTCTCTAAACCTCCATTTCCGAAAACTAAAAAAAATAGAACGAGTGAGCCGCTTGAAATAGTGCACTCGGACGCATGCGGTCCAATGCGTTCAGAATCGCCAGGAGGAGCTCGCTATTTTGTCACCTTTATAGATGACTACACAAGGTACACTAGAGTTTATTTTATGGCTCAGAAAAATGAAGTACTAAAATATTTCAAAGAATATAAAAAAGAAGCAGAAAATATTACTGGAAAAAAAAATTAAATACTTACTTACTTCAGACTTCCTAAAATCCTGTGGGATCCAGCGACGTTTATCTGCTCCATACACACCTCAACAAAATGGCATCGCAGAAAGAAAAATTCGAACGCTCCTGGATAAAGCCCGCTGTTTGCTTATTGATGCTAAATTACCTGAAAAATATTGGGCAGAAGCTATTCATACTTCTAATTACCAAATCCATTGAAGACACACCATACCGAAAATGGGTTGGAAAGACTCCCTCAGCAAGACATTTGCATGTATTTGGAGCTAAAGCTTTTGTATATGACAACGACAAAAGGAGAGGAAAATTTAGTCCAAAAACACTGGAATGGATCTTCATGAGTTACTCAGAATTGTCCAAGGCATACAGGATATGGGTAATTAAATATGGAAGAATTGAAGTAACAAGAAATGTAAAAGTGATGAATAAAATGTACTACGAAGGAATGGAAGCTGAAACAAATGAAAAGTCAAGAAATGATAAAGAAATAAACGTTACCTCAACAAAACAACCAGGATTCTCCGCCTTCTCCACTTCCAGAAGAAGAAGATGACGACACCGAACATGACTAATCTGAAAACGAAGAAATTGAAGACCAGCAACCGCCAACATCTGAAACAGAAAGAAATAAAATGAATGAAGAAAAATCTCAACCGGAAAAAAGACCAAGGCGTACTACAAAATTACCTGAATGGACAAAAGATTTTGATCTTCGCTACTCCGATGAAGAACATTATTTCTCATCCTTATGTGAAGAAAATTTATGAAGATGATGGTGACTGGCATGATGCTATAAAATCTGAAATTAAAGCGCACATTAAAAATGGTACATGGAAAATAGCTAGAAAAGAAAAAGACATGAAAATCATAGATAATAAAATTATACTGAAGAAGAAGATAGATGCGGAAAATAAAGAAATTAAAAAGGCTCGATTGGTTGCACGTGGTTTTCACCAAAGAGAAGGAATAGACTACCACGAGACATTTGCTCCTGTAGCGAAGCTTAGCTCAGTGAGAACAGTAATAGCAATGTCAATAGAAGATTAAATCCATCTGCATCAAATGGATGTAACCACCGCTTATCTAAATGGATAAATAAAAGAGAAAATAGCAATGAAAGTACCAGAAAATTTACAAGAATTTCTAACAGAAATAATAATAGAAGAAAGTGAAAATGAAGACATGACAATATTCAAAGAAGCAAAGAGAATGTTAGAAGATTATGCTTGCTTCAAAAAGCAATATATGGACTTAAGCAAGCAGGCCGTCGATGGCTCTTAAAGCTTGATTTTGAATTGAAAAATATGGGTTTTAAACCTACGGTTGCTGATCCATGCATCTATGTGAAACTAAAAGAGTATAGTAACTATATACGTAGATAACATATTGATAGCATATAAAAAGAAAGGAATCCTAGAAAAGATTAAGAAGCACCTATCAGACAAATTTGAAATGAAAGACATAGGAAAACCACAGAGGCTGATAAGGATAGACATTAAAAATGAAAATGGAAAAATCAAACTTACCCAATCTACTTACATTGACAGCCTATTGAAAAAGTTCAACATGGAAAACTGCAAAACGTGTTCAACACCTATTGAACCAAGATTAGCCCTAGAGCCAAGCAAAGAAATAAAGTCCAACTTACCTTATCAATGTCGCCGAGTCGCTGAGTCGCTTGAAGATCTTGGAAAAATGCTCAGTGACCTCAATAGAGTTTCTCAACAAGTGGGTCTTAAAATGAATATGGACAAAACGAAGGTCATGTTTAACGTCCATGTTGCACCCACCGCACTAACTGTTGGAAACTCTACTCTCGAAGTTGTTGACGAATATATATACCTGGGACAGGCTGACGGATCCAACTAGGTTGGGCAGCGTTCGGTAAATTTCACAACGTCTTCTTGTCCAAAATCCCTCAGTGCCTGAAGACTAAAGTGTACAACCAGTGTGTGTTACCAGTGATGACTTACGGCTCTGAGACGTGGTGCTTCACAAAAGGACTTTTTCAGAGGCTCAGTGTCGCGCAGCGAGCTAAGCTGAACAATTTGGGAAACAATCAAGATACAGTGGTCATACTGAATGATAATCAAGCTGCTCTCAAGCTCAGTCAAAATCCCATTGTATCGTCTAAGTCTAAACATATAGATATGAGACAGCATTTTATCAAGGATTGCATCTTAAGAGGAGATGTTCAAGTAAAATATATGGAGACGCTGCAGATGGAAGCAGACATATTAACCAAGGGTGTACCTGTCCCAAGACTTAATCATCTGCGAGGACATCTGGGACTTGTATAGTTTGTTTTACCTGTAGCATTGTATTGTATGTACATTCGTGAGGAGGAGTGTTAGTATTGTATTATCAGCACTCATGTCATACTATCCCATCACTAGTTTAAGCTTTACCCCTTCACTAGTAATGTCAAAATCTTTCTTCACATCCTAAAAATGTATCGCGTGAAGTTCCGCTCATGCTCGGCTGATTTAAATAAAAATAAAAATATCTACTAAAGGTTCATTGTTTTAACATATTTTTAATACAATTTCTTCAAAAATTCTAATACTACTCGTAAATTTCCAACTACTGTTCGTCAACAATCATGTCGAAATTCGTATAATAGTAACTAAATTCTAATGAATTAAAGATTACGTTAAAAAATAAAAAAAACAAATGACCCATTTGTTCTTTGTATTAACAAATCTAAGTTTTACAAAAAGCCTTATACAAAGTAAGCTTTGTTTACGTTAGACGATTTGATATTAGAAAGGTGATATTTCGTAATTTTGTCGACAGTCAAATCTACGAGTTAGACATTATATCGTTTGACGTCACACAACCAAAAATTTTCAATCATTAGACAAAAATAATAAATGATCTAAAGAATATAAAAAAATATCATAATGATGATGTAATGATGATTTTATAATGATCTAATGAGTCTGTAACTCCACAATGTAAAGTAAAACTAAACGAAAACGTAGTGGTTATGTGCTCAGTGGATCAACGTGTGTCTGTTATATGACATAGAGAAAGTCAGAATAAAAGATTTGAAACGAAATTAGAAAGTTTTCATTTTATCAATACGTTCGTGTAATGGACCTTTTTTTTAATAACTCAGAAACATCGAATAACTAAATGCATACTTGGCGTGCGGAGACTGACATACTGAAATCGAACAAAATTGAGGAAAAAGACGTGTTGACCTAACGCCTACCGTCGATGCGACTCAAAAATATATATAGTCGGCCGGCATATTAGGATATTGAACCGAGCCCTCACGGGCCATTGTAAGCTTAATAAACATCTGAACAGGATGGGTCTATCTGAGAACCCTTACTGTAGATTCTGCGCAGATGACGAGGAGACTTCACTTCACATCCTATGTGAGTGCGATGCTCTTGTCAATAAGAGAAGCCGGGTACTGGGAGGACCCAAAATTGCCATCTTCATCCCAGGCTTCAAGCCTCTTATCGACCGTCAGCTTCTTCAGAACTTTGGTCTAGAGGAGGCTATTTAATAGATCCATCTCGGGTCGCAGTGGTCATTGGGACATAATTTGTCCGATCCCTTCTACCTAAATCATAATCATAATGATGGTCGGCCGTCTAGAAATTCAATGCATGCCGTTATTGTCAAAGTGCAAAGATAGACTGAGGGGAGTCTATACTTGGGATAAAGTCGCAGGCGCTGCACAGCTTCTCACTGCCTTTCGTCGGGATTTCGGTCTCTAACACTGGCGTGCTGTCTGTTTGATATGGGAACGGTTAATTATTCCTCTATGGGTCATGGGTGACATATCCCATCCTAGATGGTCAAAAATGAAAATCAAAGGAATCATAGGATTGACGCTCCTGAATGACCTAATGAAAGCGGGCTTGGCACTGGATCGAACTGATCACATATGCACTATATTTTGACCATCTAATAGAGGGCCCTTATCTGACGCATGAAGATGAGGTGTTGTAACTAACGAGCTGCTATGATATTGTTAACTCTGCCTGCATGTCTAGCTCTGAACCGCTGGTGTAGGTATGGGTCACGTCCTAGGCGTGATAAGTGCACTAAGTCTTACCCCCGATAGTGGAGTTAGCGGCAGACATTAGTCGCTACCTTGAAGACATAAGTCTGTGAAGAGGCGTACTGGAACGAGTTTATTAATTAAGAACAAGAAGCTGGGCGTGGACTGCTCTGGCTAATATCATTATGTATGATTTACCACCGAATCAACTGTGCGATGTAATATCGACACATATGGCTGTAAAGCGATAGCGATAGCTGACATGAGTCTTAGATTCAAATGCGGTCCCGGGCACGGGAGACGCGCGGCAGAGATATGGAGATAGAGCGGACTCTTGGCACGAGTCGCGCGGCAGATATCGAGTTGGAGCAGACCTGACCAGTCAGTACTGTAGCAGCTGTAGCCACTTTAGCTAAAGCTCGCTACTTAGTAAAAACGCACTGTTTATAAATAATATTTTATTATATTTGATTTTACAACTTTAGCACTGGAAATAATACTATCGTCCGCACTCGACGACGGACGGCAGATGTAACACGAGGAACAGCTTTACAAACAGCATAGCGAGAAACATACTCCAAAGCAACAATCACAAATCTATTGCCCTGAGAAGAAGTTCGAAAAGGACCAACAACATCGACACCAACCTTTTCCATCAAACCTGACACCGAAATAGGCAACAATGGTGCTAAGGTGATACCTCCTTTTCTTTCTTGGCATAAAATACAAGAACGGATATACAACTCAATCTCTTTATCCGCATTAGACATGAAGAATCTAGAGCGAAACCTACTTAAGGTCTTAGAAAACCCTAAATGACCACCTGTCCACGCATCATCATGCAACTCCTTCATCACATCTGTAAACAAACTACCTGGTAAGACAAGAACATCTTTCAAAACACCCTGTCTCAAAACTCTTTTATATAACAACCTATTTCTTAAGAAAAAACCTTTATGTCTATGATTCCGCTCCAAAATATTAATTACATTACAACAAAAACTGTCAGACATTTGCCTGTCATGAATTGAAGTTGACTCAATTCGAAAAATTTCTAAACCGTCATGTTTGAAATCCGAAATATAAGGGTTAGGTTCCACTGGAACCAACGGATTCCTACTCAAAAAATCAGCAACCACATTATCTTTACCATGACAAAAAACTATTTGGAAATCCCACTCTTGGATTGCAAGTGCCCACCGAGCTAAACGTCCCGTCATATCTTTTTTAGACTGTAACCAACAAAGAGCTTTATGATCCGTAGCTACTTGAAAAGAAGAGCCCCATAAATAAGTTCTAAAATATTTTAACGCCCAAACCAAAGAAAGACATTCGCGTTCTGTTACTGAGTAACGGACTTCCGCAGATGACAATTTCCTTGAAGCGTAAGCAATGGGATGCATGACTCCTTCAAATTCCTGCATCAGCGTTGCTCCTAAAGCCTCGTCTGATGCATCAACCATCAAACGCGTTACAATATTGTTATTCGCCTGAAAATACCTCAGTATCGGGGGATTCACCAATTTATCTTTAATTAAATTAAAAGCATGTTGGCAATTATCAGACCAAATGAATTTAACCCCTTTTTTAAGCAATTTTACTAAAGGTAAGGTAATTTCCGCAAAATTTTCCACAAATTTACGATAATAGGAAAATAAACCCAAGAGTTTTTTAACATCCTTAGTGCATTTAGGCTCAACAACATTGCGAATAGACTCAATTTTGGTCAGATCGGGTTTTATACCATTACCCGAAATGTGGTAGCCTAAAACATTTAATTCTGTTAAACCAAATTTACATTTAGATGGTTTGAAAGTTAAATTAGCTGTGCGGAAACGCTCAAATAGCTTAGACAACGAATTCGTAAATTCTTCGAATGTCTTGCCATAAACTATTATATTATCGACATATACAACAGCATTTTTATATCGTAAATCCCCTATCGCCTTATCCATCATGCGCTGGAAAACTGCTTGGCTGGTTTTCAACCCAAAAGGAACTACCTTAAATTGATAAAGTCCAGTAGGAGTAATAAAAGCTGTCTTATGCCTTCCCTCTCGAATACTAGTTTGCCAATAACCAGAATTGAGGTCCAATTCTGCAAAATACCTAGCATTCGCCAAATATCCAATGAGATCATCTATAGCAGGAATAGGATAGTTATCTGTAACGATGATTTTATTCAAACGCCTATAATCGATACAAAACCTCCAAGAATCATCTGGTTTCTTCACCAACACCACCGGCGACGCATAAGAACTGTTAGATTCTTCAATAACGTCAAGACGAAGCATCTCTTCCACCTGTTTATCAATAATTTCCCTCTGTGCCGGAGAAACTCTATAAGGCCTCGAAGAAATGGGTTGCTCGTTCAAGGTTTCTATATCCACATCCACGATGTCGCACCGTCCTAACTGTGAAGAGTCAAAGGCAAACCTATCCTTATTCCGGTCCAACAAACCTAATAAAACCTCCCTATCGTTAATATCTAAATCGGAACCTACAATAAAATCTTCCTTAGAATTGATATTGAATTCACAACTATCATCCAAAGATACAAAATGGATATAATCACGTAGCGACAAATTCGATAAGTGTGAGTCGACCCTTATCGAAGAAGACTTTTGTTCGACGTCACTTTCAAAAAACGAAGTACAAATTTCATCGCAGCTGACAGCCGACTGGAAAATAAAAGACATGCTGTCATCGGAAACAAAATCGACTGCACTTTTCCCCAAAATTATTCTCGCCAAAGAAAAATCAATTATTCCTCCATGAGAACACAAAAAATCCTGCCCTAAAATAACGGAACAAGCAAGATCCTTAACAACAACAAAGGTTGACGAGTATTGCTCGTTATTTATCTGAAAGGAACATGTTATTTTACCTAGGGAAGAAAGTCTCTGCCCGTTGACTGACTGCAAAAATACCGCTTCCTTATCAAAAGGGTCATCCTTAATAATAGATGAATTAATGCACGACACACTCGCGCCAGAATCTATTAAAGCTGGAAAAGAAAAATTCTTATAAATAATCTTTATTATGGGCCTAACTTTAACATTATTCAAAGATATAGGCTTAAAATCTATGTCTTCCGTCTGCGACCCTGCCGACGATGTCGCCACTAGCCTCTCGGCCGCCTCGTTCCGAGGATGGTAAGATATGGGTCCTGTTTTAAGTATTTTTGGAGAGGTTTTTTATTTAGAAAAAATATTAGAAAATATTTTTCTGGTAATTAGACTTTAGCTAAGTCCAGGATCTAAGTCTTCCATTGTTTTTTTTATTAGATTTTTATTAAGTGAATTTTTCCCTCTCTTAGGTAGGTAGTTAGTTACTAGTAGATTGTAACTAGCAAAAAAATTTTTTGGGTCTTCAACCAAAAAAATTTTTTCAGGGGAGACCGGGGGTAGTTGTAGCATCGGGCCTCGTTGGTCCGAGTACTATGTAGTTTGATACTGGCGATAGTATTCTTTTTGCAATATATTCGTTCTCTTTTTAACTATTCAGTTTAGAAAGAGAACGATAGAAACTTCAGACGGGCTGGGGCCGTGGAAGTTTGACGTTCTCATCTGCCGTCCGCCGTCGAGTGCGGACGATAGTATTATTTCCAGTGCTATAGTTGTAAAATCAAATGTAATAAAATATTATTTATAAACAGTGCGTTTTGTACTAAGTAGCGAGCTTTAGCTAAAGTGGCTACAGCTGCTACAGTACCGTTCAGATAGACGAAGATCCAGTTCCCGGGAGTCTGCTACCATCGCTTGAGGCGCACCGGTCGGAGCAGGGTCCGCTGTAGGTTAAAAAAAATAGACATCCCTTTTTCGACACCTCTGTGGTGAGGGGAGGACAGGAGCAATCTGGAGGATAGAGTGGGAAGTGACTCACAGAAAGCGCGTTGGTGGAGCGTTTATTCTCACTCGTCACGTAAATACCTTAACGGCTTGGTTGCTGTATAGGTGTGTGCGTCTCGGGTCTTTGCTTCTAGTCTATTGCCGAGCTGGGTTCTGAGGTCTTAGTAATCATCCAGCTGGGGGAGCTAGAACTAGTTCCCTCGTCTGTGCTGGATATTGCTAGTTCCCTTGTCGGACTGTATATTGGAAGACACAGAGGGGTTATGTAACCGTATGTTTCAATACAGTTGGCATAGCTTAAGGAAAAGGGTGTCCTGGTGCGTAGGACTAGAGTGGTCGTCTCCGGATAGTATCATTAGAGAAACTTGGTTATTGATCATTCTGTTGAGGAGCCACTCAACGAAAGTTCTTCTAAGAACTAGAAGTTCTTTTCATAACTCAAGACGACACACCGCCGGCTCCAAGGTCTCGCTATAGCGGTATTGAAATAAAAACGGGAATAATAGTAGAGAAAACTTGCGGCGGTAAACGTCGGAGAAGTTATCTCAGCCAGTGTAGCAGTCTTGGAGCCACTCAATTTACCTTTATTTAACTTACATATATCTTGTGATTATCCCTGTAGTCCTTTTCAGGAATCTGGGCTCTAATTACATACAATAAAAAAAGCAATAGCGATAAACTTCGAAGTTCTTTTAAGAACACGAAGTTTGTATTGCTTTAACAAGTCGCTGGGTTTACCTAGTGACTTTATTTTTTCGGTCAATCGAACATGGGTAATCAGGAATTGGCTGCATGCTGGCTGGCAACTGGTACTCCTGTGTTTGAGCGAAAGAGGCAAAACATTATACAGGAATAACATAAATGTTGAGCAGGCGACCCTGTGTTTTATTCCGTAGTTAGAAATCCTAAAATATGGACGATCACACTGTAAATTTCTAAAAGAGCTTGGGTAACTCCCACAAAGCAGTTTGGATTGGATCCGCTACTAGACGATCAATGGCCAATTTTAATTAAGTATTATGGAGATCAGATGTTCAGTTACAAGTCTACTTACTATATGTAACTTGAAATAAAAATGTATTATTATTATTAAACGATATTCTCACTTCACTTTCCTATTCTACGCAAACTGCCAATTTCTACTGACATTGCATTTTCTGCCCACAATGGGCGTAGGAAGGCTTCCATGCTGTGTTCAACCATTTGCCACAATTGCCGCGAAAGTCGCACAAATAGCATATACCCTTAGTTATGATCAAATAACTTGGGGCCTCAATTCTGACGCCTGCATAAAGTGGGATAGCCTAAATCTTAGAAAGTGCTATCCCTGGGATAATTTTTATTTCAGAGTTTAGTTAAGATTTTCTTAAATAAATTAAGTAGTTCCCAAATCCTAAGAATGCAATATTACAGATTAGATAGAGTAGATATGTTTTATGTAATTTTTAATGTGACATTTAATCCAGTATATTATTTTTAATTTTGACGTTTAACCTTTATATAACTTGACTTTTAAGTAAATAAAATTTGACGTATAGTTGATAGTAGAATAAGATTAGAACTAAGTAAAAAGTTGTGTTGTTATATTTATGTATTGTAATGTTTTTATATTTATTAAGTTGATAAGCCTTAAATTATAAGTTGATTATAAGCACAGTTAATTGGGTGCAAGCCTGTAGCTATAGCTATAAAAAATATTACTGGCTGATAATATTTTTGATACCATTTGTTGAAATAAAAAAATATAAAATACTTTTCTCTTTGTATGAATCGATTAAATATTTTTTATTGTCAAAATGATCCTGGCTGAATAATAGTTTTGAAGACCGTAGGAATTAAAAAAAAGTTGTAATAAAATCGCAAAACGCATTTACCGCACAGTTTACGGCCCTCGTAGTTTTCGAGTAAGGTGTATCGAAATATTAATTATTACGTGTTTTATAAGTTTTTACTGCGTCTTCTCTTAGATTTAAGTAATATCGTTGACTTAAGACGATACTGCACCTCGTAACGCGGTTGCAGAAACGCGGAAGCGACGAGTGGGACTACGGTCTGAACACCACCTTCTCGTAGTCTTTACATTTCGCATTGTACCCTCTTTATCGAGGGTGCTGGTAGCAGAGCTGCTTCATCGTTGCCACGCCTGCTCGGTTCGCGTTCATATACATACCCTGCGTTCCGAGACGCGCTGAAATCGAAGCACCAGTAATCGCGTACCGAATCACTGTCAGCAGGCAAAACCCATACGTTTTTTTGCTTTTGTGATCGCTGGTGAAAATCTGATTCGGAATGCGCCCATATTCTTAAAGCAATTCTAACTCTCTACAAGTTTTTTCGAGATTTTTTTTCAGATATACTGTACGAAAGTTACAGAGCCATGTATGACAAAAAACTTGAGGTAAAATATATATTTTTGAAAGTCAAGATACAAGCAAAAAACCAATAAAACAACCAATATTTGTGTCCCCCCCCTCGCCACCTCAGGTCAGAGGGATGTCCTCCTAGTCCAAACAAAGCTATTCTAGCTATTTTTAGCTTTCTATTTTTGTTATTATTGTGTACAATAAATTGTTAAATAAATAAATAAATAAATAAAGCTCCGATGTACCATTTTCTGCTTAAAGGTCTCAGTGCCGTGTCAGGGACGGGGCCGAAACATGGCAAATGCCATAGAAAATCGTTATCGTCGTCATCGTTATCGGAGTCTAAAAAAATATCGGTGGATAGACCTTTAGACTTTTCCACCCACTCCCCTATGACCACTCATTTACTATCAGTCGTGTCGCAGTCACCTATGTCTTGTCGACCTTTCGTCTGTCGCAGTCTTCGATCACAGAAGGTTCAGTTTAGTCTGTGACTCAACAATCTGTCTTAACTTTATAAAAAAATCTGCAATTTACAAAAATATATTTTATGAAGATTTTTTAATATGTGGCAAAAAAATGAGAAATGCACAGCTCGAGTCGTTTTTAAAAGTCTAATTTGACAGCTATCATACACGTACAATTTTTTTGTCCCTTTTGCGCCCACTTGGTTTTCATATTTCCTGCCCGCTGTCAAATCGGACTTCTTAGAATTATTATTATTATTATTTCTTTTTATGGGATATCCATCTCGGCTTTATGGGCCGGTAGTATCCGAAGCCAAGTGAGTGTTAGTTCGTGCGATTTGTGGTACTATAGGAGTGTTGATATTTGAATGATCTGTTTGTAAGAATCTTCTGACTATGCGGCAAGTATTGAGGATGGTTGCTTTTTGCAAATGAATATAGGTGAGTTGCGGGATGTTAAGGGTGCGCAAAGATTGATGAATCTGTTTGGGTATTACACCGGTAGTAGACAGCACTATTGGTACTATGTCAACTTTTTGGAGCCTCCACATGCGCGTTATTTCTTCCTTGAGGTCGATACTTACTAAGCTTTTCAGCGATTGTAGTCTGCAGGTTTGAGTATTAGGGATGGCAATATCAATCAAATGTGCTGTTTTGTGTTCTTTATCTACTATGGTAATATCCGGTCTATTGTAATGTACGGTTTTGTCAGTAAGTATGGCTCTGTCGAAATAAAGTTTATGGGTTGAATTTTCAAGAATGCTATCGGGCCTATATTTGTAATATGGAACTAAGGGCGTCGTGATAAGTTTGTGTTGTATGGCAAGTTTTTGATGGATTATGTTTGCAACCTGGTCATGCCGATATTTGTAGTCGGTTTGGACAATGGCTGTACACGCTCCGGTTATGTGTTGAATTGTTTCAGGCGCCCTGCTGCACCGGCGACATGTATCTATTGTATTTGGGATCTTCATGATAAATTTTTTATAGTTGCGTGTCTCCACTACCTGCCGGTCGATTGCGTAAGCGTACTTGCTTTGCTTGGGGCGGGTTTGAAGACCGCCAGCGGCTTTCAAGCGACCGCGTAAGGAGCAAGCCAAGTCAACGAAGACGATTACAAGTGAGACGTCAAATGAATGACGTTGACTGAACAATGAACGAATAATGTCCATACAATTTGACATTTGAAACCGATTACAGCTATTGCGTAAAAATTAAAAAAAAAAAGTGGTTCCCGCTCAACCGTATTCAACTGTCAATTGAAGCAAGGTGCAAATTTAGTACCTTGGTTCAGCTGCTGTCTTGGTAAAATCGTTTAGATTTTGCTGATTTCTTTTGTGTTGTGGGTTATTTGAGTGTGGTATATTAAATTATAATATTATTGAGATATTTGAGTGACATTTACTCGAAAACCGCTGAGCGCAAAGCCGCACACGGGCATACGAGATGGATGCGGCTCATATACTGCTGCTGGCTGCAGCAGAGGAAGAACGGCTGAAAAAGAGGGAGATCATCGAGCGGAGGACACTGCGAGAGGCGTCCCGACCTCTCTTGATGCCGAAACAGTCGTTCAAGGACAATTTTCTATTGTCGAAAAACGACTTTTTGGCGCTATGCGATGACTTGATTCCTCTACTGAAACCGAGTCAGAGGAGTACTGCTGTGCATCCAGACATTAAGGTTTGTTCAAGCGATTAACTTTTCATACACCCACTATCACAAGTTAATCCCCAAAGTGCTTAAAAACATGGGCCCTGTCGAGCATAGCAACATAATATAATATAAACTTTTGCTGCCATAGAATATGGTCCTGAATGGACTATTTCCATTGTAGAATTTGGTAGGACCAATCTACTTTCTTTCTGAAGTCATTTTGGAGTTGAAAATTGAATAATTTTTAGAATAAAATGGGCTAACCATTCTGTTTTTTTTTTTAGATTTGTGATGCTGATCTATGCATATTATATGTAGATCCATCCTTTGGAGGACAGAGCCATGATTCCCATGTGTGGAATGGCAGGAGTGAAGCAATTTATGCAGCAGCTTCACGAAGAAGGGAACATATACTGAAACCGAGTGCATCCAGACATCAAGGTTTGTTCAAGCGATTAACTTTTCGTACACCCACTATCACAAGACAGTATGTCAGTAAAAGTGAACAGTAACATAATACAAAGCTTATAATTATTATTTTGTACAACTGATCAAATTTATTTTCAGATTCGGGCCGCACTTCAGTGTTTCAAAGCAAGACTTCAAAAGTAAAAAACCTAGAAAACAAAATTGCAAAAAAAACCAAAAAGAAATGAAGCAGCTCACATGTTAAGTAAAAAAAGGGAAATACTTGATCAAAATAAGTGTATTATTTAATATATTTTCACTTTCAGCATCACAAGCATTATGATTAATAAAGTATCTCAATATGTATAGTACACAAGTTTTGAATTATATTTATTGTTTTATTTGTAAAATTTAATAAATAGCTTTCATTTAGTACAATTACAAAATGGTTTTATTTTATTTTAATGGCATAATTAAATTAGGGATGATTTTTGGTGGAAGGGATCGGGCAAATTATGTCCCAATTACCACTGCGACCTAAGATGGATCTATTGTAGTCGTAGATTAGGGATATTAATTGGTATGATTCAAAACACAACATAAGAGAGGTTCAATGTTTATTTAAAAACATGTTATAAATATAAAACAACTATAGTTACATACCGTTACATTACACTAAAGTTACATTTAACCATAGGTAAAATAAAAGAAACATTATTATTTACAATATTGTTGTACAATGCTTGTACAAGGCTAGGGCAAATGATGAGCTAAAACCTAAAATTTAGAAAAAAAAATATCAATAAAAATAAGATAATGCTCTTGGTCATTGTTAGTTAAGCAATAAGAATAATATTTTATTTGATTATTTGAAGTATAAAAAAAATGAGAAAATAAATGTCTGAGGTAAGCTGCAGGAGCAGGAACAGCAGCAACAGCAGTAGCAGGCGGCTCACTGACAGCAAATTCTAAAAATAAAATAAAAATATAACAATTAGACATAGACAATTAATAATTATAACAGTATTATTACTAAAAGTAACGAATTATGATGATGATGTAGTTATATACTAAATCCGGACGTCTGCATTGTTTTATATAAAATTTTGAAAAACACTTGATATTGGCGAAATCATTTTGGGAATGCCATTAATTTAAAAAATTGAATTGAATTGAAAACTTTGACTAGACCAGACACACTATTCTTCCTCTACTACTAACTACCTACACAAAATCCATCCATTTAGAAAATTTGCCCACAGGTTTAGACACATGCAGCCAGCATCTCTCAGGTTCATCTAATCATATCTTACCTATAGGTATTATAAATGCAAAAGTATGGATGTTTGTTTGTTCCATTTTCATGTCTTTACGGATTTGGATGAAATTTGGTAAGTAGATAGATCATGCACTGGGCTAATATATCGACTTCTTTTTACAAAAAGTGAATCAAGTACTTATCTGTCTACCAAAAACAAAATTTCATCCAAATCCATCTAGCCATTTCAGCATGATGGACTAACAAACATACACAGGTGCATGTACGGTAGACAGCTCATCAAGCTATATATTTTTTTGCAAACTAGTTGTTATTACCAACGCGCAAGCAAGATACCCCAGTTCACTGTACAAACTTTGAATTTTAATTAAAAAACAGGGTTTACCTTTGGCAGAGGGCTTGGCTGGGTACCATTGAGGTAGTGATTGAGCGGGGCACTTTCCTGAGGTCTTGAGGAAGAAGCCTGCAGTGCTTAGACATCTTCAACAGACTCCTGCAAAGCACATAGACACATTATTTTATTTATAGAGTTGTAAAATCCGTGGCTGAGTAAGTAAATTGTAAATTAGAGGTCGGGTCCCGTGGCCTTGTGGCTTTCTTGACTTATAATTCCCCATATTATTTTGTTAACCGCAACTACCAATGCGGTCTGTAGTTCACCAGTGCTAATGTTAACCATCCCGTCATTCAACTCAACTGAAGGATATCAAGAATTTGCCAAGTCTGGAGTGGTTAAATACAGTTGACCAACCAATGTCTCACATAAAATCCATGCAAGTGCAGACAAATGAAAATGGATATTTAAGTAGTTAGTAAGAAGCAGTAAAAACAAAATAGAGTGGCAGTAAACTTACATCTCTCCATTTCACCGCAATTTTGGTGGCACCAACCCCAACTGCATTGTGCCGTTCTGTAAGGGGCTTCCACTGCTCTCGAGCTGTCTGCTTAGCCTGTGCCCCGTCTCTATTAGTTACTCGCCCGCAAGGGAAGTCACGGTGGTTCTCCATGAACATCAGCAACAGCTTTAGCTGTTGCTCGCTAATCAGTCTGTGAGCAGGCATTCTGAAATGTGCATAATGGTCAGTAATAGCGATTATGCCCGAATTAGCCAACTTTGTGTACTTACAATACACATTCATGTATCTCAAAAGACAAAAATCTACTTACTTTGCTTGTAGTAGGTATTAATAATATGACACTCTGATCATAAGCTATCAAACTAAATAACAAAACTTAGGTTTTTTTTAAATGGCTACTTAATAAAGTCATTGAATTTGAATATCACAAATAAACAACACACGACAATTTCGGCACTGTTTTTTTTTTTTTATAAATGAGAAAGTTTAGTTTCGTTATTTGCATTAAGTACTTACAACTAACATATTTTTGTGTTTGATATATGAAATAAAATAATTTTTACTGTTCATTTATCACTTTTGAGTTATTATCATTGTTTTATTGACATGTTTGCACAACAGTTAATAAAAATTGATTTTTCTAACACGTTTTCCTATCTCAACAACTAAACGCAAACATTTCGTTCATTCATGCAAGAAAAAAATATTTTTACTCTTTGTCCCCAAGACGATTACCGTCCCAAAAGTTAGACAATTCCTACAATCGGAATCGGAATACCGTTCAACTTGCTTGAAGCCAAGCCAAGTGAACGAAGCAAGCTCGACTTACGCGATCGAGGCCCTGGGCCGCGATCGCGTAAGTCGAGCTTGCTTCGTTCACTTGGCTTGGCTTCAAGCAAGTTGAACGGTATTCCGATTCCGATTGTAGGAATTGTCTAACTTTTGGGACGGTAATCGTCTTGGGGACAAAGAGTAAAAATACTCACTTGTAATCGTCTTCGTTGACTTGGCTTGCTCCTTACGCGATCGCTTGAAAGCCGCTGGCGGTCTTCAAACCCGCCCCAAGCAAAGCAAGTCCGCTTACGCAATCGCCCGGCTGGTCCTGGATAGCGAGCATAAATCCTTCTGTTTCAGGAAAGAGTTCTCCGCGACTAAGCCATTCGTTCGACGCTGCTTTGTCGACGTGTGGTTGGTTTAAGTCGCGATAATGCCTTCCGTGTGACGTCTTCTGGGCCCACTGATCCAGTTTGGTCTGTCTGTCAGTTTGGGTCTGGTTTCTTTGTGGTGTCATGTCCTGTTATTTATTATTATTATTATTATTAATGGCTCGAATATATGTCACAGTTAAAACCGGTTTTTCCGTTTTCGTTAGAACGCGTTTGCCCTAGTTAGAACTAGTTTTTACTGCATGCCTTTGTTAAAAATTTGAATTAAATAATGCTCAAAATCAGGGCGGGTGTAGCGAGCACGGAAGTTCGGGCCACCCCGACATTAGGTTAGCTTTGGACTCTGTGGCAGTCGAACTATTTTCAGAACAATTTATCGGTGGTTTTAATAAACTAGTATCCGCACGAAACATGTTTATTGAAAGATGCTTTGAAGTATTATTCCTTAAAAACTAGGAAATGTTTGACCAAAATTAATTAGGAGCTCCAAGTAATAGTACTGGCAACACTACAAAACGGTATGTACAATCATACGCACTATGCGATCCAGCCAACATTTTTTGTCGAAACTTCACTACACTAAAATTGTCACAATTTACGGGTTTGTTACCAATAATAAAATTTATAATATTAAATATAACCGCAATATTTAACCGTGGTAACAAACCAGTAAATTGTGACAATTTTCGCGAGATACTTTGCTGCTTTTGTTCGCACAAGGTCAGATTCTCAAAAAGACAAATTCTCTTAAAGACAGATTCTCATAAGGACAGATGCTCATAAAGACAGAAATCTGCTGTTTTGTATGGGGCAATGTTTCGTCAAAAAATGATTCACTTCGCGTACTGTTTGTACTGTTTTATACAGTAATGATCACATTTTCAAGCGTGTCGGAGAAAAAACAATTACCCAACAAAACTTTATCGGTTTCAAACAGCCATGTATATCTCAATGAGGATCAATTCGACAAAAGGATATATCGATTTTGTATCGATCGATTAGTTGAAAGGGGGCGTGGGTCGTCTCTCCTCATTAAACTACACCATTTCTTTCTAATTTTTGGGTCTTTTGGGACACAAAAAAAAAAAACATTTTTTCCGGCGTTGTAACATTTGTATTTTCGCATCGTGGCACAATACAATATTTATAAGACGACATTATCCATTTATGAGTACTGCGTGCGAGTCACGCGCTGCAAGCAACTGAGGTAGAAGTAGGGGCGGCGAGCGCGGCGGCGAGCGTTTTTGAGAATTCGGTACTAAAATCGCTCTAACTTCGTCATTTTTCAATAATTCTTTCACTGAAATAATTGGTTTTGATGTAACTGTTAAGAATAGGGGATCGGACTGTTCACCATATTTTATGAATTATTTTTAAAATATAGATTAGCAGCAGACGATTCACGAAGAATAAAACAGAATTGATCGAAAAACGAATTTACAGTGATTTTTTAAAGTATCAATATGTCTGTCTCTTTCAAAAACGATTTTTTGTATGGAGATTATATAGCGTTACTAACAAATGACGCCACAAGTGGGTATGTGCCTGTCTAATCTTGAATTTCAAACCTCTGGGCAATTTTAAAGATAGAGCAAAAATTATTTTAGTGTTCGATAGCAGAAACTAAGATTGGATTTATAAAATTAAAAAAAAAGTAGTCCGATCCCCTATTACACGTGGGCGGCTAGCTAACTACTTACTCTACACAAGTAATGGGTTTGTTTGTGTTTAGGGTTTTACTACAGGTCCATTCATTCATGTAATAATAGTTTAATAAACTAAAAAACACGCTTTTAGCACGCACTAAAAATTACCATTTCAAATAGCCAATCCGCCACCTTGGGACGGCCGCCATGTTGGGTTTAGGTCACGTGATTATTTTTTTCGTATCCCATTCAGCAAACCCTTTCATTTAATACCCATATCATAGGGGTGCATTTCAAATAGCCAATCCGCCATCTTGGATGTCCGCCATGTAGGATTTAAATCACGTGACAATTTTTTTCGTTTTCCTGACAGCAAACCCTTTCATTTGATACCCATATCATGGGGGTGCATTTCAAATAGCCTGTCCGCCGTCTTGGACGTCCGCCATATTGGATTTAAGTCACGTGACTATTTATTTTTTCGTTTTCCTGACAGCAAACCCTTTCATTTGATACCCATATCATGGGGGTGGATTTCAAACAGCCAGTCCGCCATCTTGGGGAGGCCACCATATTGGATTTGTAATGACGTTTCTTAGCTAGTCATGTATTGTCATCAGAACTCAGAGCGTGTGCAAAATTTCATCCTAATCGAAGACCGGGAAGTGGGTCAAATTAAGATTCCAAGATTTTCTTACATACATAGTTACAATTAGTGAAGCTAATAAAAGCGTGTTAAAAAGAACGCACGCAACGAACGAAGTGGAGGGGATGTGTTCAAAATGCGTATAGCGGCCTAAGATAGTAACATACGAGATACTTTACCTATTGTTTTAAACGTCATTATTATTTTAATAGGAAACGGATATATTACTAGGTTTTTCTAAAACCTAAGTTTAAGTACATGTAAGCCAACAAAACATTTTTCAAAAACCTCTACCTATAAGATTAATGTACAGGAAAATGTTCATAAGTATAGGTTCTTGAAAAACCTTTACAAATCAAATCACATGTTTTGGGTCCCCGGTTGATGAAACATAGAACAGATATTGCATAATACAAAGCCCACTTTATTTTGTAATGTTTATGATACTTACATCTGTACCTACTTACTTATAAAATTTATAACTATACAAAAATTATCTTATTTTCGACAGAACTAGACTCTCGACCCTGATTCGGGAAATCATGCTCCAATCCTAATTCAAAAGTCCGACTATCCTTTTATGAACGAGTGATAATTATTATTTTTTATGTCGTGTTCTTGCAAATAAACAATTTTGATTTGATTTGAATGTGACACTGCCAAGCGGCCAAAATTATGTGTGTCAATGTGTGTGTGTGTCTGTTACGTTCCGCTCTAAAACTGTAACAATATACGCGTCTATGTGGTCAAATTCGATGTTGGACAGTTCTGTAATTAAGATGAAAGATTAGAGCGCAACTTCGCGAATTGGCCCCTCAATCGTAAAGGCCCTTAAACTTTGCGATCGCAATCGCACGGGCTGACTACTGGCCAAATTCGCAACAGAGACCTAAGTACAAACACATCTTTTTGACGGTTGAGTGAAATTGAAATTGGAATGTAAGGGAAAGAAAATAAAAGAAAGAAAGAAAAGGAGAAATAAATATAATGGGCGTACTGCACGTGGTGATCTGTTCCTTCAACACGCTCTGACATTGCACTTGCAACTCCACTTAACCAACAAACAGACACCATACAAACCTGTGAAATGGCTAAAATTGAAACTACAATTAGTATGGAAATGTCATATTTTACAACAGTTACTATCGTGATTGGTTAAAATTAAATTTTGTATTACTTAGTTGTAGCGCCGTCTTTCGTTTCACAGATAAGTTGCTAGGTGTACAAAGCGATCACAATAGGGAATATGCATAAACAAACATTAGTTTTTTTCATAGTTCATCTGAAAGTATACAAAAATAGAATACTGACAGTCAAAACAGAATCGAAATTGATTGATAAACAAACTAGATACAACATTATTAAACAAATATATCTGTCCCTCTTTTCATCATCAACGAAAACAAAATTTTCTATGGCTGATGTCTGGCCCGCGTGACCAATGACGTCAATGGTCATGTCGGACCTCTCTGTCTAACCATCAACTTTGAAGCCTTATAACTTTGTGTCTGAGCAAGATATTTGGAAAAATATTGTTTATGTGTTTATCTGGAACTTGAAATATTTCGATTAATGAATTTAAATAAAGTGTGCATGTTCCCTATTAAGCAGCGATTACATCTCTCTAGATCTATTTCGGTTGCCATTGTTGCGTTTGGGTCGCACTTGAGACAATAAATTAGTACTACAACAGCAAAGACCTTTAGTAGCATCCACGGAATATAAAACAAGAGTGGAAAGGACAAACGTAATTTTTTCTATGAGAACCAGTGTCGCCAAAATCACACATAGATAGCACTGTTTACATCACACACAGACTAAGACAATCGGGCATTTGACTAATCAGAGCTAATAGAAGAGAGAAGAAATAGGAATAGTTTTTGCAAGCTCGGCGAACTAAACAAAACTATGCGGATCTACTCATAGTTATGACACACGCGCCCCGCCCACTTGTCCATTCCTCTCTTGTTTTATATTCCGTGGTAGCATCCGATAGTTAGGGAAAGAATCACTGCTTAAGAATAGGACGGGCTCTCGGCAACTTCACGTGAATCTTATAGGCTGCAATTTTTTTAATGATTTGACAGAATGAAGTCTCATGCGAACGCCCAGCCCTATTCCATTTCGATCGCATTGTATCAGATCAAATTAAGTTCGTTTCGAAAAGGACAGTCGTATGTTTTCTCTGAGAAAGAAAGAGACATTAGACGTTGCCGGGCGGTGTGTTTAACTATGCATTCCTTTTTTTACATTCTAAATATTTGACGACATTACGATTTCTCTATTTTTGTTCAAATTATTTTCTTCTGTGCTCTCAGTTCTCAGAAAAACAAAAACGACTATAGTTGGGTTACTATAGGATGAGCTCTGACAGATTAAAATTTTAAAAACTTTTTAATATTATTTCGTTTATTTATTTATTTATTAAGTAAAATTACATACTGTTTAATGATAAAATAAGAGGTGAAGTTACTTTATTTTTAATTATTAGCTATTATGGTTTTTAAACTGGATATTATAAAAAAGAACTATGCTTGGCATTTCGCTACGGGATAAGATCCGAAACGAAATCATCCGGCAGAGGATCAAGGTGGTGGATATTGTCCAGAAATGTAGCAAGCTGAAGTGTTTGTGGGCTGGCCACGTCTGTCGCAGAACCGACGAGCGTTGGAGCAGACGGGCTCTCGAATGGAGACCGCGCCTCGGGAAACGTACTGGATGAGGAAAGCGGGTGATCGTGCGCTTTGGCGTGCCCGAGGGGAGGCCTACGTCCAGCAGTGGACTGCAATAGGCTGATTGATTGATTATTAAAAAAAAAAGTTGTTAACGTTGTATGAAGAATTTTGAAGCTGTCAGAACTCATCCTATAATAACCCGACTATAAGTATCTCAATTTTAGCTTTAGGGGTTCGTCGTCGGGGACGGTCAACGGGTTGACACGTAGTTACTATATTTTCTTTGACAGTTTCCATGTATTCGTTTTCAAGCCTGTGGTCGCATATTCAGCGGGATGGAAGATCAAAAAGCATATCGAGTGAGTGACTCAATGCTTCATGCTCCATCAAACAGCTGGACGCCTGCATCAAGTTGCTTGATCAAACATAGAGTATTGCGTTTTCACTCACTCGCGCATCTTCCATCCCGCTCAATATAACTTGGAAACTGCCATATTGTCGGCCCCATAGCCTAGTTGGTAGTACGCCTGCCTGCGAAGCACAGGGTCGCGGGTTCGAATCCCGCCCAGGGCAAACATTCGTGTGAAGAGCACTTGTGTTTGCCTTGCGTCTGAAATGTATATATGTATTTATATATTTAAGTAATGTATATCAGCTGTCTGATACCCATAGTACAAGCTTGGCTTAGTATGGGGTCAGATGGCCGTGTGTGAGATGTCCCCACATATTTATTTATATATAATAGAAAACTTTAGACAGCCGTTGACTGTCCCCGAACCTCTAGCCCATTGCTGCAAGAATTCAGAGGTGAATATTATGTACATAAGTGGAACCAATTCTGAATGTTTCAGTTGGTTGCGATGCAAATATATGAGCTAAGTGCTTGCAAGCACGGAATATAAAACAAGAGTGGAAAGGACAAACGTAATTTTTTCTACGAGAACCAGTGTCGCCAAAATCACACATAGATAGCACTGTTTACATCACACACAGACTAAGACAATCGGGCATTTGACCAATCAGAGCTGTTGTGCTCGTTTCAAACAAGAACGTTATATATACTTCATTACTAAATGTAAATGTTACTTTACCATTAAACAAATAAACTCTATACTTTCTTCACGTAGTTCAACGCTTCTGACCTAGATGGCGTACTACAAGATGTATACCAATACATACCTTAACCTAAAGAAAATAGGAGTAGTTTTTGCAAGCTCAGCGAACTAAACAAAACTATGCGGACCTACTCATAGTTATGACACACGCGCCCCGCCCACTTGTCCATTCCTCTCTTGTTTTATATTCCGCGCTTGCAAGCTTGGCCAAGAGAGAAGCTAGATTTAACGTTTCTTACTCCAATGCCACAGGGTTCATTTTTCGGTGCTCACCTTGTTTTCTATGAGTCTGGCAGCTGTCAAAACTAGCTGCTCTCCGCGGCCTTTTAGTTATTTATCGAAAACAACACACCTCGTTCTTATAACTGCTTATTTATCTTTATATTCTCTTTGGAAAAAATATCCTGGTTTGTTGAGAATCTTCCCACGGCACCCGTCGTAAGCTGAGCGAGTTATATATTTTTTGACGGCTCAGTAGCCCAGGTGGTAATAACTCGGTCAATTTTAAAGATAGGGCAAAAATTATTTTAGTGTTGGGTAAAAGGAACTAACATGATTGGAATTACAAATTATTTAAAAAATAAGTAAAATGCTCTATTTGGGTACAGAACAGACCGATTTTTTATTTTTACGCAATAACAACGTAAGGGCGTATTGGAGGCTAAGATCGCCTAGCATTCCCAGACGATGCAGTTCCCTGCAAATAAAATCGTACTTCTTTTGTACAGCCAACTGACAAGTTACATGAAACCGATAACGTTTTCTCGTCAGTTGATTATATAGTCGCATGTGGCGCCATCTAGTTCTAGTATTGTGACGAAGTTAAACTTAAATGTAAGTGCAAATTCCCGAATGAGTTCGACGATCGTTCGACGAGATATTCCCATTGTCCCCCAATGGGATATTTTTTCCGTAATTCCCCACCACTCAAACAAAAGTACTTTGGAAATGAGAGTAATTTTTCCTATTGCACTCCGAATTGAAATTACTAGGGCACTGTGCGAAAAAAATATCCGTCGTGGACAACGGTAATAAGTGCTATAACCCCGTTAGGCGTAACGTCAGTTGATTATAAAGTACATTCGCTCGTAGCGCCATCTAGCTCCAGTATTCTGACGACGACATGTGAGTGCAACATCCCCAATGAGACCGTCGCCGGGCAGGGCCGGCGCGCGCGGGGCGGGGGCGGTCAGTGCTGCGCGGGCGGCGTCTTGGCGGGCGAGGCGGGCGGGGGCGCGGGCCAGTCCTGCTCGCCCTCGTACTGCGTGTTCTCGAGCCGCGTGATGAGCCGCTCGTCTTCGTCGCCGAACTCGCCGCCCATTAGAGACGGCTCGCCCACCACCATTACGTCCTGGAACAGAAACATCGTCGTCGTCACCAGCCTATAGGAGTTACGTGCAGTCGGAGCACATAGCAAGGAATCGTTCGCGCCCGCGCCCTGCTAGGGACGAAGGTAATAATAATACTGCGTGCCGAGTTCGAATACGCGGTCAGTCAGAATAAAAAAATAAATAAAAAAGAAACACTTTATTTTCAAAACATACTCTGCTAAAGTTTCATCGTCTGCCAAACTACAATATAGTTTGTAGGCAGCAAGAATTGCTCCCTTTAATTTAGTAAATTATTTGTCAGTAACTATTGTGGCATTACTAACTGCTTTTATACAATTTTGTTAGGTACAGTGATTACAAAACAAATACCCGTCCGATAAGAATCGAGACAATAATAATAGTAAGAAGATAATGTTGGCCCTACCCAGCGCCTACGATTATCTCTCGGGATCAATAACTACAGACTATAGTTGGGTTATTATGACACAATTGGACGTAGTTACACGAAAAGGATCCAATCCACACAAAGTTACTTTTCAGATATTGAAGTTTGAAGTTACTTTTCAGATATTGAAGGTATTTGTTTCAAGATAATTTTACGTGTGAGAAACATTAAAACATTTTTATTGTTAATAGTATATTTATGGGACGATTGGTATTATTTGCGGTCAGTTTTGTGTACTAAAGTCATTTTTGACAATGTTGTGGATTGGATCCTTTTCGTGTAACTACGTCCAATTAAGAATGCATTTTAATCTTGATAATAAAATATGAAAGTAAAAAAATGCTTAGTGAGCAATGGCGAATTTTCACTTTCGGCAACAATTCGCCTCACAGTGCTGACAGAGATTTTAAAGAAGAGCTGAGGGAGGTTTGTTTGAGGAAGTTTGGTTGACAGCTTCTATATCAGTTTGATACGGACAGCAGCGCGCATGCGCAGGACGCGGCGCGGGGAAGAGCAGCGCTCGCGTCTCAGATCAACGGCAGCGAGTTGCGACACGCGCGCGTCCCACCTAAGCTAGGCAAATCCGCCGCAATTTATATGTCCTGTTATGTAATTTATTCGAGAAGCGCCGAGGAGGAGAGCACCGCATCCCAGATTTGAGCACCACAACCCAAAGATGGCCACAGTACCACCATCCAAAGATGGCAACGGCTATCGTGCCCGGTCCTCAGTAGAGGACCGCGAGGACAGTCCCAGCCAGAGCCGCAAGGCTGATGCTGGCTCCCGTCGCCCTAGGGCGAATGAGAAGACCCGAGACTGCAATTTATATGTGATTTGACAACAAATTTCCTTATGTTTCTTTTTAAATTTTAATGTTTCAATGGTTCTTGTTTTTCTTTTAAATAATATAAGCATAAATTGTTGTCTACGAGTTTTTATTAAATACAGTCCACATCGGAGGGAGTAGGCAATACAGTTATTGCGGATATCTTAATGAAGCAGTACACGTCATAAACCATTTTTTCTGGTTTGTCTTTTTAACACCACATTTAAATGTCGCGGCATAACTATCAACAGAAGATAACAATCAAACACAACCAAAAATAAAAAACAAACAATAACACAATACGAAGGGAAGGTCCGTTTGAATGGCACGTAATAGGGATGCTAGTTACGATTCGATTTTTATGAAGATCGATTCAATGACATACGATCTTGCGATTTTTTGAATCGATTCATTTCAATGCGATCTCTAAGCGAATCTATTCAAATGTAGGGAGAATCGAATCACCTAGATCATATTTGTAAACATAGTACTATCTAGTGTGATTAATTTGCTTCGGCTGGCAAAAAGGCAAATTGACATAAACATCGGTACTATTCAACCTTATCTGCATTGCTAGTTACTAAAAAATAAATAAAAAATAAAAATAGCACGAAATATCAGCCTGGACAGTATGAGGATCGATTTGATATTAGCTAGAGGTATACATTTTATTATGTAAGTAAAAAGTAAAAAAGTATTAATTCAGCTAAACATCTTCAATTCAGTACAATGCACACTGATTCTCACACTAGGATACCCTGTGTTGTGAGTAATCAGCCCCTTCCTTGGGACAAATTGGGACAGATTGTTTACACTGAACAATTAAAATCTAAATGCAATAAAACTAAATTAATAACATAAACATGTGTGTGTGTATGTGTGTGTCTGTGTATATAGGTATGTATGTATGTAGGGGGTGTGTGGGTGTATGAGGTAGGGGTGTGTGTATGTGTGATTCAGTGTGGTGATTACTTTATTATTTCACAACATTTCTGTTTCATTTCTGTTGTATTTCTGTTGTCATACAAATATTAATATGATACGATTCATTACGATCCAACAAATCGATTCAAAGCAGGAAATCTTGCATCCCTCGCACGTAAGTGTACGCTGAAGTCAGCGGGACGAAGACAGGGCGCGGGGAGCGAAGGTGGAATATTAATAAAATAAATACGGAGCAAGGAGTCTCCTGAAGGTTAAATCGATGTAGCGGGATTCAGTTAAGCCCTCTGAACCTCCCCACATGCTCAGTTTCCTCCGATCGATTCCAATTGTTTCTAAATCCAACCCAAATTATTATCATTTTTTTGCAGCGCGTACTTCACTGTGTGAGTATAGACAGCGATAGATTGTGAGCGAGATAGCATGCGAGCGGACGCCATTTTCAGATTATTCTTTATCTGCATGGGTTGTAAGTATATTTCTACAAAAATTATTATTGTCTTTCATAATTTATTTTTCACTGCCGAAAGTACCCTATTCGTGGAGTACAATTTGATATTCATTGCGTTGCCAATTTGCCTTATAGTTTTTTATCATTGTACATCGAATTTGTTACTTGTGACTTTGTGAAACGGACCCAAACGGTGCCGCGTGCCGCCCCCTGACACGCTGTATTGTACGAAATGTGTATGAGGATTCCTTGCTCTGTGAGCCGAACCAACCGAGCGTGACCCACTTAGCCAAAAAATCGTTTGAAACCGTCAAAATAATGAGGCGCAAACAGTAACCGTGTGGTGACGGTAGAGTAGAATACATTAGTCACCAACCCCTACTCTTCCCGTGGGTGTCGTAAGAGGCGACTTAGGGACTACACATTGAACAGGGAACGGGCAGCAGCGCTCTCTGATACAGTATCCTTTTAATCTGCGATCTCCAACCCGCCTGCCAAGCGTGGAGATTATGGCAAAACCAAACACTTAAGGGGAGGAGGCTCATAGTCCAGCAGTGGACTGTAACGGGCCGTTTATTATGTAGAAATATTGCAATGAATTTTTCTATGTGTTTACTCTACATTATTTTCAAAATGCTACGTTAATTCCGGGAAACAGGTCTCTGCCACACACCATGACACCACAGAGATAACAAATTAGTTGTACCTGGCTGGCGAGGCTGAAGTTGGGTCCGGGTGAGCGCTTTTTGGCGGGCGCGGGGGGCGCGGCGTTGGCGCCCGCGCTGCCCTTGCGCTTGCGCCGCTTGCTGGCCGGCCGCTGGGACTCTGCAACCACACACCGCTACAGTTAGCACTAGCTTCTGATGCGATCGATAACCTTTTCTTTTTAACGTGGACTTAATGCTTCGCAACATCGACGTATCAAGAGTAACCGGACTTTTCACGGAATATAAAACAAGAGAGGAATGGACAAGTGGGCGGGGCGCGTGTGTCATAACTATGAGTAGGTCCACATAGTTACATAGTTTTGTTTAGTTCGCCGAGCTTGCAAAAACTACTCCTATTTTCTTTAGGCTAAAGTATATCTTGTAGTACGCCATCTAGGTCAGAAGCGTTGAACTACGTGAAGAAAGTATAGAGTATATCTGAGCTCATGCGAAAATATTCTTTATTTTTTTAATGGTAAAGTAACATTTACATTTAGTAATGAAGTATATATAACGTTCTTGTTTGAAACGAGCACAACAGCTCTGATTGGTCAAATGCCCGATTGTCTTAGTCTGTGTGTGATGTAAACAGTGCTATCTATGTGTGATTTTGGCGACACTGGTTCTCGTAGAAAAAAATACGTTTGTCCTTTCCACTCTTGTTTTATATTCCGTGGGACTTTTGGGGGAGCGGAAGGCTCTTAAACCTAGATTTAATAGCAACAGCGCTCACATTGACGTTACCACGGTGAGAAACGCGAGGGAGAGGAATGGCCCCGACGACCGACGGCCCTATCAGATTATGCAGAACATGATTGGTTCTCTCGACAGCCGACTATGGGTATGCAGAAGAACTGAAGACTGATAATCCAACCAAATAAATATAAGATAGATAAATTCTTTCTTCACAACAATGACAAACATTACATTGAAATACGACGGAAATCTAAAATAATAGCGAGTTTTATAGTGTTCATTACCCCAGCAGGAAGGTGCGTGCTAGGCTGAATTTAGTACAACTAGTTATTAGTGCGCATTAAGCTGTAAATGTGCGCCAAATAAAAAACTAGTGCGCTTTATCGTTTTGGAAGAAAACAGGAAAAATAATTCATCCAGGACCAGAAGTACCCCTGAGTTGTACCCCCAGAGGTACAACTGGGGTAATTATGCCCCTCTAGTACCCCTGTTTCAACATATATGTTTTCCCTTGGCTTTGCTTGTTTTTTTTTTTTTTATAATATATGTTTAAAAATTTATATTAAAGAAAGAACTGAAAATTACATAAAAACTGAAATCATCTTAAATTTTATGGATGGATGTAGCAGTATGGATAAATTTCAATTTTGTATACGCTTTTATAACAGGTTTTTTGTGTTTAAACTTTTTAACAAACACAAATGTGATGGGTGGCCTTGACAGCTGCCATCTGAAATGTAGATCTCGTCGAGACCTATCATTTGTCCCTACACACTATATATACTTTGATTTTTAATTCCGTGGAATTCTGACAGTTCTCAGGTCGCTCGTCGCAAACCTTTTTACACATGTACATTTCTGTTATCACTATTATAACAAGACAGGCAAATCATAATTTACGTACAATGCAATTAAAATAAAAATTCCAGTGGCTTGTGCAAACTCTATTTGAATCTTGTATGGTTTACGCTGTGCTTTTTTATCTGTGGCCATACAATACGAAATTAAAGTGAAGTTTGCATGGAAGAATTGTTATTTTAATAGCATTGCTAATATGTTAGGTTATGAACACCTTTATTTTTTTGGTTCCATGCATTGATATAAGCATTTTTACATTAGAAATAGAAATATTAACCAACTGTTTGCAACCTGTGGTTATTTGAAAATGATACCCGGCCTTAATAAATATTCTCCCACATTGAATGTAGTAACTTGAACAGATTACAACTTAAAAATATTAGTCATCCAACAATTGAAAAAATGAAATATAATAAAGGCTGCATAAAGTATGACTTTAAAATATTCACTGAGTTATTTTTATTCATCAAAATGTGATACGTGTAATTTTGGTAACCTGTTTTCTGCCTGGCAACACTCCATCTGTCAGAATTCCACGGAATTAAAAATCAAGGTATAGTAGTCTAGGACTAATAATTTCAGAGATATGACTGTTTAAATTTTGACAGCTGCCATCCGAAATGAAGATCTCGTCGAGACCTATCATTTTCCCATGAAAGGTTGCCCGGAAGAAGACTTGTGTCTGTTAAAAGGTTTAAACACAAGAAACCTATTCTAAAAGAATAGAAAGCACATTTATTCACTGTAAGACACAACACAATAACCACAGTAAATTATTGAAACCACAACAAGTGTTCAAAATACATGTGGGCTAGTAAGCTAGTACAAAATTGAAGTTTATCCATACTTTGTGTAATTTTTGGATTCTCCTGATTTAAAATCGTGTTTTTATTTACAAGAAAATATTTTTAATTACCCTATAAAACCCCATGGCTACGAACATAAGTACAAAACATTTTATAAGTGGTACCAAATGTACTCCCAGGGGTACTAGAGGGGCATAATTACCCCAGTTGTAACCCTAGGGGTACAATTCAGGGGTACTTCTGATCCTGGAGGAAATAATTTCTGCTGGAGAAACGCTCTTCCAGCAGGAAAATTGTAAACGAATGATATGAGAGAGAAATAAAGTATATGAGCAGATAGCGTATATTAGTGCATAAATTCCCTTTAAGTGGCGCCTCCAGCAGGAGAAATTGGTAGTTTGATTCCCTATTTCCGAGGCTGTACGTATTGCTGCTATCCGACCTATGCGCTGCCACTTCTGGAAGAGTGTAGTCTTGAGGCAGTATGATTTCCTATCAAAAGGCACCTCTAGCCGGAAAAAGGCAGTATAGGCTAGCCGGAGAAAAAGGCAGTATGATTTCCTATCAAAAGGCACCTCGAGCCGGAAAAAGGCAGTATAGGCTAGCCGGAGAAAAAGGCAGTATGATTTCCTATTAAAAGGCACCTCTAGCCGGAAAAAGGCAGTATAGGCTAGCCGGAGAAAATGGCAGTATGATTTCCTATCAAAAGGCACCTCTAGCCGGAAAAAGGCAGTATAGGCTAGCCGGAGAAAATGGCAGTATGATTTCCTATTAAAAGGCACCTCTAGCCGGAAAAAGGCAGTATGATTCCTTATTAATGCCTATAATTACCGGGCGGGGCGACCATACGCTGCCACTTCTGGAACAGCGTGGTCTTGAGGCAGTCCCGCGGCGACAGCGCGTACGCCTTGTGCCGCGACATCAGCTCCTGCATCGGCTCCAGGATCACGCACAGCTACAAACAAACAAACAAACAAACCAGTCTTCATTTATCCATAAGTTACGTCACGCGTTAAGGGGGGGCGGAAACTTTCGAGACGTCACATTCTAAACGCAAAAGAGCATCGAACCTCTTTGGCCTACCTAAAGTTGCAAGTACATAAAAAGTGACATTTTGGTGTACATCTATAAAACATATGCCAATTGATAGATAAAATTATTATAAACAACAAATACTCTTTGACAAAATGTCGTAAATGATATACTTTCTGAGTTATTTCGGTTTGAAAATATAAAAATGATTAAAATAAAATCTCCATTTAAATTGATTTAAAGGTACAAACTTAACATTTTAAAGCATCCCACGTCACTACTGGTATTAAATTGGATTCTCGTGATAATAAAATAATGGGATAATAAGTATACTATCATAATAAGTTTTTTTTTATGATTTAGTTATAACTAAATATTAAATAAAGTAAAATGATAGCACATCACATAAAAACGGGATCTGATATCGATCAGCATGTTATACAACATGTGATAAGTTTAATTATACATCCTTTTTTACTTGCTTTGCATCAAGTTATGAGTTAGTATTGTTTATCAAAGTACAAATCACTGCATGTGTATTTACAAAATCAGCTGGTTTAAGCAAGTATGTATGTACAAAATATCACGACAGTCAAATGTATAAAATAATAATAATACTTACAAATAAAATAAATGTGTACGTACAGTCAGTCGGATTCATAAGTCCATCCATATCATGTGCGTACTTTGAAATATCTTTTTATTTATGTAACCTTTTTCGTATTTTTTATCCTAGTGGATACAGCCCCGTACACTTCACCTATAACAGCAAAAACCGAAAAGAAGAATTATATAATTCTGTTTTTATTCAAACTTAAATGCTAGGAAAAGGTAAATCTGACTTACATAAGTATATTATTATATACAAAAAAAATTATGTGTTTTTAAAGAATCAACTGACTCCAACATAATTTACATATAGATTACAATTGTGAAATGGGTAATAATGCTAAAAATCTTATGCAAATTATAGTAATTAATGTATGTTTATGTACAAAAAATATCACTTAGCTAAATATCCCGTTTCCATGTAATGTGCTATCTATCATTTTTAAAGAATTCTACTTTATTTCATATTTAGTTAATTATGACTAAATCATAAAAATAATAAATAAATAACTTATTATGATATCCTATTATTATTATTTATACCTTATCCCATTATTTTATTATCACGAAAATCAAAATTAATACTAGTAGTGACGTGGGATGCTTTAAAATGTTGATATTGTACCTTTAAATCAATTTAAATGGAGATTTTATTTTAACTATGTTTATGTTTTCAAACCAAAATAACTCAGAAAGTATATCATTTACGACATTTTGTCAAAGAGTATTTGTTGTTTGTAATAATTTTATCTATCGATTGGCATATGTTTCATATATGCACACCAAAATGTCACTTTTTATGTACTTGCAACTTTAGGTAGGCCAGTCTCCATACAAAAATGTTCGAACTTCTTTGGAATTGTAGATAATTAGTACCCTGTATTAACACAGAATTGATGAATAAATCAAGTTGAAAAGATTTATTTATTTATTTTATTTATTTACTTATTATTAGTGACCTCGGAGGAAAAAGGTGACACTTCACAACACATAAACATATTAAATAAGTGACATTATAATTATACATAACGAAGATCACATCACACACATATTACATTTAATCAATAAGACATCATACTCTAGTTTCAGCTTTTTGTATTTTTAACCTTACATGAATAAAAAGAAATAAAAAAATAAGTTTTTGTATGTCCATCTGTCTGTTTGTTCTCATCTAAAGTCGCGTTTTTTCAACCGATTATCGTGAAATTTTGTGAGCAGGTAGGTATTTAAAATATACAGGGTTACTTCGGAGACAGTGCGCAAATTTTACGTACAGAAAAGTTTTAAACAATTAGAAGACACGTGTTTTTTCGTTTGAACATGTTTCGAACAAAATATATAAAAAAACTTTGTATGAAAATATCCACACCAAAACCAGTAACATGGTCACTCTACGTAGTTACGACAGCGAGTAGAGATGGGCGGTGGGTTAAAACCCAAACCACCTGACCAGACCCATAACAACCCATTTTTGTGGGTGTTTATTATAATAATTGATAATAAAATAAAAATAAAAACTTTATTGTATATCTTGATGAAAATACCCTGTTTATTTGCAATATGCGCAACTTCAATAATGTGGAAAGCCCAAGGTAGCAGCCAATTGTTTTGTTTATGAGACAATTTCTATGAAACTTTGTTTAGAGTTTGTTTGTATTTGTATATTCTAGCGTAAAGCATTTTACTAAGCTTAAGAAAACCTACACGCGTAAAAGATATTGATGTATATCAGCGCTCCAGCCGCTTGACTCACATCGACTCAAATAAGTTCAACCGAATAAACATTTTTAAAATAAAACAGTAGAAATCTGTAAAATGACGCCATCTTTTAATGCTCAAGTTCTAACGGGATGATCAAAAGAAGTTGTTCGAAGATCAAAAGAAATTACAGTTAGCTAGCACTACACTCACTCATACTCCTACACTGCATGCGAACGTGGCAAGTACAAAGGTAGGAGCTAGCGCGCACAAGTCACGGTGACAGTATACTAAATGATGGAAGCTGCCTGATATTACGATTGGCCTAGGACATGTTATAACACTGTGTTGACTTTAATCGAAGTTGACCCAATAAACGAAAAAGTTTGCTGCCATCTCGGATATTGATATTTTAAACATAATTGGTACTGTTGTTTCTCTCGTTTCTAAACATAGTACCCTAAACCATGGAAGGGAATAGATGTTCTAAGCCCCTGCATTCACTGGCAAATAAGTGAAAAAATGTTACATATAATGTGCATACGCAAAATCTAATGATATATGGATACCTGTATAAATTTTGTTATAAAAATAATAAACACCCGAATTTTCACCCAGTGGGTGGGAATAAATGGGTGTTTATCGGGTAAAAACCCAGCGGTAGGTTTAAACCCGGTGGTTTGCCCATCTCTAACAGCGAGATAAGAGCGTGCGCCCGCGCGCCGCGTCCTCACCCCCTTGCACTCCCGTGCCACTGCCCGTGCGTAGTGTGACCATGATATTTGTTTTTGCGGGAGATAAACTAATACATAGTTCGCAAAATTAATTATTTATTTTATTTATCTTATTTATAAATTTATAATGTCAAAAATACCTCCCCGGGTCATACCCGCCGCAAAGGTGCCCATGACACTCGCTGCGTTGCCACGTTGAATGGCAATGGACAACCTTTGCGCCAGGTAGGAACCGGAGCGGGCGTCAAACCCCCTCTCTCTGAGTCTGCGACCAACTTCGGCAACAAAAGTCAAAGCCTCTGATCCCCAGCAACCTGTTGTCTCAAATACATCAGTTCGCAAAAAAGAAACCTTGAAACGAAAAATTATTCTTTTTCGTGAAAAGTGTTCTATTAACGATACTGATTGCATGGAAAAAATATGCGCACTCTCTCCGAAGTAACCCTGTATAGAATTTTTTTGTCGGTTCAGATTTTGAAAATTTAAAAAAACGACGCAGTAATAAGGGTTAAAAATGTAAAAAAAAACCAGCTATTTTGAAAACAGTACTCTCGAGGTCTAAAAGCCACTATTATGTATGTAAGTGATTTACAAGACACCATACCCTGAGGTAGTTGAGTGTGGAGTTGGTGATGCCCTGGCGCGTGATGTTCTTGGCGAGCTGGTCCAGCGCGGCGTGGTCGGGCGGGTGCACGGCTTGGCGCGGGATGAGCTCGCGGTGCGCGCGCACGGCCATGTGCCACGACTTGATACGCATGAGGTCGTCGAACGTGAACTCCAGGATAAGACGGCCTTCCGTGCACACCTACAAACACGCAACCGACTTTATTTATAACAATACACTCACCGGCACAGCTAACCGCCCACCCTTCATTTCAGGGAATACTCGTGATTCTTTATAATTCTATTAGTTACAGCTGATGTTAGTTAAAAAGTAGTTAATTTAACGTTTATTTAAGTGTTTAATTTATCATAAAATTATCAATAAATCAATCGTAATGTATAACAATAAGCGTAATTTAAAATTAACTCGAAATACAAGGGTGGGCGGTTAGATGTGCCGGTGAGTATACTCCATGAAATTCTTATCGTTTTGTTCCCTTGGCCAGATGAAAGTACCCATGAATATGAACAACTTTTTGTATGGGACCAACTTTCCTACTCGAAAAAAAAATCTGCTGTTTCATACATTTATGCCAAGTAGGTACTGCAGTTTTGTATGGAACAGCTGATTTTTTTTTTCAAGTAGGAAAGATGGTCCCGTACAAAAAGTTGTTCATATTCATGGGTACTTTCATCTGGCCAAGGGAACATAACGATAAGAATTTCACGTTGTATAATGAATACACAGCTCTATTTACTGCGGAAGTAACGCGGTACTTACAGGAGCAGTGTCTCAGCTCGGAAGTAGCACGGCAGTAACGCGAAAGTAGCACGATACTTACAGGAGCGTTTCCTCAGCGCGGAAGTGGTGCACAAGTTACGCGGAAGTAGAACGGATGTGGCACGGAAGTAGATATTGTACCTTGGTGAACATGGGTTTCCCGTGGTGCGTGACCATGGTGCAGTGGTCGCAGTCGAGCGTGATGCTCGTGTTGTGGAACGACTCTTTGGGCTGGCGCATCGTGTAGTACAGCTCCGACACGCCGCCCTCATATATACTGCGGAAGTAACGCGGTATGAGCGTCCTTCCTATCGCTGGAATTGAAAAGGAAACCAATTATCACAGTATTCAATAAAATTGACACTTCAGCGGTAAGCAAACGTAATCTGTAACAAAAATAGTCTATACTATGCAAGAATTATAAAATCCCTCCGTGGCCGAGTGGTCGAGATCTCGCCGCTCATTACGGAGGTTCCGGGTTCGATTCCCGGTGGGGATACTGTGTTAGGTATGGGTACATACCTACACCTCTTTGCCTCTTTGGCTGTTGCTGGCCGTAAACATTTGGGTTTATTTGAATTAGGAAGATAAGTTTTGACATGAGAAAAAAGAGCTGATTCTAGGTTAGACTGCACGCGTGAAAAGATCTTTGAAAAAGTAAATAAAAAAGTATCTCTCGTAACATCTGACTTTTAGTTAAAATACCTCCTCCACCTACGCTTTACACTGTCAAGCAAAATTCTCCTTGTGAGACTTTCCCCAGTTTGGTTAGGTCTTTGTAGGCTGAATCACCTGATTGTCCGAAAAGAAAGATGATTCCGTGCTTCAGAAGGCACGTTAAGCCGTTGGTCCCGGCTACTATCTAGTCGTTACACGAGCCAAGTCAGTGGCCTTTGGCGGCTCTATAACACTCACACCAGGGTTTGTGAGGTCGGTTGTTGACCTTACAACCCACACGATGATGATGAGTATTTATTAAACAAATAAAGTATAAAAGTACACAACAGTAACATAAACTATCATCACCATCATCGTCATCATCAACAGCTCATATACGTCTCCACCGAGAGGCTCAAGCCTACCCTACATAAACCATACACTGTTTAATTGGTAGATTTTGACTTTCCCCAAGGAGCTGACAAATGAAAAAATGTGTGTTGCCCTGAAATAGTCATATTTGTACTATTTCAATCAATCAGCCTATTGCAGTCCACTGCTGGACGTAGGCGTCCCCAAGGGTACGCCAAAGCGCACGATCACCCGCTTTCCTCATCCAGCCACCACCAGCGACCTTCCTCAGTCATCAGTCCACCTGGCAGGGGGCGTCCCACACTACGTTTCCCAAGACGTGGTCTCCATTCGAGAACCCGTTTGCTCCAACGCTCATTGGTTCTGCGACAGACGTGGCCACTGGCCAGCCCACTGCCACTGTAGCTTGCTACATTTCTCGACGATATCAACCACCTTGGTCCTCTGCCGGATGATTTCGTTTCGGATTTTATCCCGTAGCGAAATGCCAAGCATAGATCTTTCCATGGCTCGCTGAGTGACATGAAGCCGGTGGGCCAGCTTCACCGTCATGTTCCACGTCTCGGCTCCGCATGTCAATACGGGTAGGACACACTGATTATACACCCTGCTCACAGGCATTGCGGTAGTGGCGACGAGAAGATTCATAGCAGTTTCCCAAATGCTGCCCAGCCCAACTGTACTCTTCTTGCGATTTCACGCTCAAAGTTGTCTCTACCCAACTGCAATGTCTGCCCGAGGTAGACATATTCTTGGACAGCTTGGAGCACTTCGCCATTGATCGAGATCGGTTCCGGAATGATTAGCTTATACTATTGCAATTCAATTGTTTTTTTTTTATAAAAGGCGTTCCCAATCGTTTATCTTTTTGACAGGTCGAGTACCACTCAATTAGCATGTCCTAGTGCGTTACTGATTTCGATTTTATATAACAATCAATTTTCATTATGAAGATTAATTGTAATCGATTTAACATAGTATTTTATCGGCTCCGTAGCCCAGGTGGTAGTGTATCTGCCTCCGACGCACAGGGTCGCGGGTTCGAATCCCGCCCAGGGCAAACATTTGTGTGATGAGCGCTATTATTTGCCTTGTGTGTGGTTGTTGTTTATCTATATAAGTATGTATTTATCTATTTAAGTAAAGTATATCAGCTGTCTGGTAACCATAGTACAAGCTCTGCTTAGTTTGGTAATCAGATGGCCATGTGTGAAGATGTCCCCACTTATTTATTTATTTATTTATAAACATACCTAGCACTCCTTAGTGCTAAGTATAGTGTGTATTTGTTATTTCAGAACATCAATCTTCAGTCACAAATAACTTTAAATCGAAGCGTTTTTAAGAATAAGTTCAATTGTAAAATATGTTTAGTAGAAGCTATAGAAACGCTCTGCAAAGTTAGAACACGGTGTATAAATTAAAAGACAATATACTCACCGGCACATCTAACCGCCCACCCTTGTATTTCGGGTTAATTTTAAACTACGCTTATTGTTATACATTACAATTGATTTATTGATAATTTTACGACAAATTAAACAATCTTAAATAAACGTTAAATTAATTACTTTTTAACTAACATCAGCTGTAACTAATAGAATTATAAAGAATCACGAGTATTCCCTGAAATGAAGGCTGGGCGGTTAGATGTGCCGGTGAGTATATTAATTAAACCAAATAATTTGAAAACTTAAAAAAATATATGGAAGAAAAAACACGTCGCTTCACTATTTGTAAAAAAAAAACTACGTCTATGGAGTATTGCATTTTTTTGTTTACGGGTTACCTGTCATTAATTTATAGAACTTTATTAACCGACTTCAAAAAAGGAGGTTCTCAATTCGGTTATATTTTTTTTATTTTTTTAAATAATACAGGAAATAATACAGTTGGAAAAAATCTGATTAGGGAGAGGGAAGTCTTCCACGTAGCACTCGGACCAGGGATGAGTTTCCCCCTACCAAAATATGTTAGTGGTAAAACCACATCAAAGAACCCCGCACAAAGTACAGTCGCGGAAAATGATTGTTTAGCAGGTTAAAGATGTCTTAATTTCTTCGTATTATATGTATTGAAAAAGGAGACGGCAGATATTGTTTTTTTACATAGAGATCGCGCCTCGAAAGAAATTATATTTTTCCCTTCAGATAAAAGCTACCTATCTTTGTTTCATACTTACTTAGCGGAACTTCTTTGGTGGTTTTTTTTTTAAATAAATGGTTATACGTCGATATGTGACGTATTTTGCCAAATACAACGTTTTGACTCAACATTACACAAACGAGAAGGATTCGAACTATATCATTACAAAAAAGAAATTATTGTCCCATTTGACAATTCATATACATTTAATGACATCCTGACTGACACATATAAACAACGAATTCTCATAAAATAAACGCTATTTTATTTCGGAAAGACGCTAATCGCCATTCAGGAAAAAGATTGATTGATTATTAATTATAATAAATAGTTGGAAATAAAATAGCCGTAATTGTGAACAACTGGTTCCACAATCATCCCGAAGTTCAAGCATACCATGGCCATCCAGATCTGCCGACCTCAATCCTATCGAGAATTAATGGTCCAAAGATAGGATCATCGCAACGAAATGAGGATAGATTTACTAGAAAATCACTGCATGGAAATATGGGAAAATATTCGTGGAACAGATTTATGCACCCGTCTTATTCAATCTATGCGTTGGCGACTTCAAACTGTAATTGATAACAATGGCGCATATACCAAGTTTTGAAGAAATTAAATGTTTATAAAACATTTGCAACTGAAATTAACATCGCAAAAGTAAAGAAAATAGTGACTAAAATCTTCATTTAACTTTGAGAGTGATAGCCGCCGAACTTTCTGTATCTCACGAGCCAATTTAACTAATCATTTGGGTATGAAACATGTTGCCGCTCGGCTAGCCCCGCAATCTAATATTGGTAATGTGGCGGGGTATCGGAGTTCAACTTACTGTATCTTTTAGGTCCATCTTCTAAGCAGAATGTGAGTGTGAGCGTGGCGTCGTCTTCAAAGAACTCCGTCGCGAACGCGTCCCACCACAGGTTATCGGACTCCTGCGCAACATACAATCACATTTTTAGATTATATTCATTCATTCAACTCTCAAAGTCAAAGTCAGCATCAGTTACCCTTTTCTAGTATAAGCTGACACACGACGCGACGTAATTGTAATTTTATATTGGGTAAAGCTGGAATGTACAGTCAAAGACAGAAGTATGCCGGTGTCCAGTAAAAACCTGTTAATCGACCGGTATACTAAAACAAAATCTAATATTATGTTTATTATAAGTAGTGTGGTGACGGCAGAGTAGAATACATTTGGCAACTTAGGGACTACCATACCAGTGTTGGGCAAAATTTAGTTTGATTGACGAAACTAAAACTAACGAATTTAGTTTGAACTAACGATTGACGATTGAATTAGTTTTAATCACGTGCGGATTGATTCTGGAATTGATTAGTTTTAGTTTTTAGTCAGGATTGATTTCCAATTAACTAAATTTTTATTTTGTTTATGAAATCAAAATTTCAATAGAATTTTTGGATTTTTGGATGAGATGAGTTTTGAATGTTTGGATGTTTTTGATGTTTTGGATGTTTGGATGTTTTGGACGTTTGGATGTTTCGGATATTTGGATGTTTTGGTGTTTTGGTGTTTTGATGTTTTGGATGTTTCGGATGTTTGGATGTTTTGGATGTTTGGATGTTTTGGTGTTTTGATGTTTTGGATGTTTCGGATGTTTGGATGTTTTGGATGTTTGGATGTTTTGGTGTTTTGATGTTTTGGATGGTTTGGATGTTTGGATGTTTTGGATATTTGGATGTTTTGATGGTTTGGATGTTCGGATGTTTTAGATGTTTGGTTGGAAGTTTTAGACGGTTGGATGTTTTAGATGTTTGGATGTTTTGATGGTTTAGATGTTTTGGATAGCTGTCAGTTTAAGATAATTTTAAGTCGCATGTTTTAAGTGCTCTCTAAAATTGTGCAATCGACACGGCCATAAGGTTCAAATTCGATGTTTGACAGCTCTAATATTAGAATGGCCATCTCCTGTCCCTTTTCAATCTTTAAAAGGTAAAAAGGACAGACTAACTTAAATTAAGGATTAGAGCGTGACAGTGTATTGCATGCAGTGTAGTGTACCCGGCGCCTCCACCATATTGTGGTGATGGAGGTGAGAAATTGAATAAGATAGTTCTTTTAGTGAATCACATTGATTTATTTGAAAATAAATTAATATTTTATAAGCAAATTGTTATGCAAGGGCTTTCATTATTAGACTGAGTCAAAACAATATTCAAATGTTTCGAAAACTTTTGAAAATACAATTCTATTTTTTTTTATTTTTATTTTTTTTATTAGTTGATGGGCTTACTCTTGACCACAATCAGGTCCGCGAGGGACGAGATGTGGTCGATGATGGAACGAGTTAAAGAACAAAACAAAGCTGCCAGTGTGCATTTATCACATGCCAGCAATTTTTAATAATAGAATAAGGAGGATAGGTATTGCTATACCTAACACAGTGTGAGTCGGGGCATATTATATTACTAATAGCAGAGGAGTAGAACAATTTACCAAACAGAACGTACTTGTCGAATATACATAAAGTAGTTGCACCAACTTATTAAAAAAGGAAATTTGTAAAACGAGAGCGCTTGCCAACTCCAGTTAGTTATATACTATAGATACAGTCAATAGCATGAATAGTTGCCAAAATTAGTAGCGACAGACGCACGACATTTTGGTGTAGAATCGCAAAGGTACTAGTTAGCAGGGTACGAAAATATCCGATATTTATTATAAATATCAAAATATCGGATATTTATGATATATATATATATATATATATCAAAAATTTGATATATATATCCAATTTGTATGGCAGCCAAATTATTTGTATTATTTATGTATACTGTTTGCATGTGTTTTATAAACATAATAAATTAGAAAAAAGAAACTTTAATGTTTTTATTGATTTAAATCATTAATAAAAATAATAATGAACTAAAATCGTTAATGAACTAAAATCGTTTCTGCACTTTGTCAATAACCTTCTTTGTAGAAAAAAAATACTTTTTCGTGACGGAATTTTTCATATAGTGCACTGACGTGATTGACGTCATTAATCAATCAATCAATCGCCTGTGAGATACCCATTTAAGGATTAAAACTTACTATTAGGGAGTATGTATGTAGGAAGTAGAAATGCACAGTAGCAAACTACAAAAATTTACTTAAAAATATTTTTTTTTAAACGATTTTTGTATTGATATATATATATGTCACAAAACATCATTTGATATATATATCAGACTAGCTTTCCGCCCGCGGTTTCACCCGCGTTAAATGAGTTTTCCCGTAGAAATGAAGTGTTTTACCGCGGTAAAAAGTAACTTATGTCCTATTCCAGGACCTAACCTATATGTGTGTCAAATTTCATCCCGATCTGTCCAGTGGTTGAAGCACAAACATCCAAACTTTCGCATTTATAATATTAGTAGGATATATATATCATGATTTATATCCATTGATATATATCCTCGAACCCTGCTAGTTGGTACCTTCGGCTTTCCGTCCAATGCAACCGAGTAGCGAGTGTTTCTAAAAATAGACTCCTGAAGCTCGCGAGGGATTCTAAAATTCGAGGTGAGAATTAGATTCCTCTCCAACCCAACACATTATTTTTCACTTGTGCCGGAAAGGAAATCATTTAACTATTTACTTACCTACGTAAATATTGGTACTTGAAAATGTACAAGAGTTCTCTTATTTTAGATATAATTCTATAAGTTGTGATTAAATTATTGTATTTTATCTTAATTCTTTTAAATTTTCAGTTATTAAGATAAAAATAAACAACCAAAACAATAAACAAACTTTTAGGTTATGTTTTTTTAGGGTGCGTTCCAAAATTGTATGAAAACCTATCCCTGCGTTCCGAGACGCGCTTAAATCGATTTTAGCGCACTCAAAGGCAGGCGAAACGCATACAATCTTTTGGTTTTCTGATCGCTGACAATTTGATTCGGAACACACCCAATAAAAAAAAGGCTTACGACAATTATTTTACGCGCGGATATATGAAAACTTTTTTCCTGTGTAAGATAATGTTCGAAATTCAAACTAATTCTCCTCTCTAGACATGAGAATGGTTTGCATGTCTAGAAATGACTAAGCGATTTTCGACCCTGTTTTCGGGCATTAAAAGCCAACTTTCCGAGGTGGAGAGGTGAAAAGTATATTTTCGCATGAGCACAGATATACTCTATACTTTCTTCACGTAGTTCAACGCTTCTGACCTAGATGGCGTACTACAAGATGCATACCAATACATACCTTAGCCTAAAGAAAATAGGGATAGTTTTTACAAGCTCGGCGAACTAAACAAAACGCGGACCTACTCATAGTTATGAACACGCGCCCCGCCCACTTCTCCATTCCTCTCTTGTTTTATATTCCGTGATCACGAATAACTTTGCTGTGCACAGTATGTCGCACTTAGGACGGTAAATTACACCTAGGCACTGCAACAGCAACGTATTTGAAGAGCACATCACAGAATGCGGATATAAGTATTGATATTAATACTTCTTTGCCTTAGATTTGCATCGAACCAAGAGCCATGCGTATGATTTGTCAATATTTAAAAGTTAGTGACGAGCCCTGATTTGAAAAATATTTTAGTCGACGAGAGGTCTTTTTTTTAGTAATAATAAATTTCTTTATTTACTTAACTTACTGTACATAGATAAGGTGGGCAGGAGTCTCCCAGTAAGTTCATCACTTGTGTTGGGAGGCACCGCTCTTCTTAAAACTAAAGTAACAAGTAATTTTCTCCAATAAAACTAAAGGAACGTGTGTGTGTGTGTGAGCGTGTGTGTATGCGTGTGTGTTAGTATGTATGTATGTGTGTATTTTAGTGTCAAATTAATTCCGTCCACAAAAACACCACTTTCTTTAACACAACTTACGATATACTTGTATTATAGCCAGGTCTGTGATGCGCGGGGGTACCCTATGTGAACACTAGCGCTACTTGGATAAAAAATAATAACTTAGTGAAAACACAAAATATGAACGATCAAATTGTTTCATTAGTCTTGTTGTATTTTTAGAATTGATAAATTCAGTTATAGCGAAAGTGCTAATAACGGCCGTTTTTAGCACTTTCGCTATCTCTTACTACACCGTGTAAAATTTTATAAAATTCGGTATTTCTAAAAATACTAAAGTACCTACACTTTAAAATAATCGTCCGCTTTTTTAATATATTTAGTTTTTCCGGAGTTATGATTTTTTTTTTTCGAAGTGGCGCTAGTGCGCAGTCAGGTAGCCCCTTAATAGACGCTTTTAAATCTAAGACCCTACAGCGCCAGGATGGTGTGTACGTTGCCGCCAAGAATTCTCACCTCTGTCCTTTGTTGCAACCGTTTGTTGAGTTCATAAACTCTGTAGTCCGGCTGGCCGAAGTATGGCGCGTGCCGCCTGAAATTTTAAACAAACACACATAAGTTAAAGCCACGCTATTTCCCTTTTGGGTAAGGCAGAAATAACAGATTTAGGAGCAGTAGCAGAACAAAAATAATAGTTTAAAAAACACGCTTTTAGCACGCACTAAAAATTACAAAATTGTTTAGGTCACGTGATTATTTTTTTCGTATCCCATTCAGCAAACCCTTTCATTTAATACCCATATCATGCATTTCAAATAGCCAATCCGCCATCTTGGATGTCCGCCATGTTGGATTTAAGTCACGTGACTATTTTTTTTCGTATTCCTGACAGCAAACCCTTTCATTTAAAACCCATATCATGGGAGTGCATTTCAAATAGCCTGTCCGCCATCTTGGACGTCCGCCATATTGGATTTAAGTCACGTGACTATTTTTTTTCATTTTCTTGACAGCAAACCCTTTCATTTGATACCCATATCATATCATGGGGGTGGATTTCAAACAGCCAGTCCGCCATCTTGGGGAGGCCGCCATATTGGATTTGTAATGACGTTTCTTAGCTAGTCATGTATTGTCATCAAAACTCAGAGCGTGTGCAAAATTACATCCTAATCGAAGACCGGGAAGTGGGTCAAATTAAGATTCCAAGATTTTCTTACATACATAGTTAATTACAAGTGAAGCTAATAAAAGCGTGTTAAAAAAATAGCTCCATATCCTCAAAAGGTTTTTATTAACTTTTTGTCATATTTTCTGTTCTCCTGTACCTACATATGTTTCAAACCCGAGATTAAATTTGTAATCTTTTACTTTCACTCTTACAATATATAAATACGTATATATTATTAATAATAAGTACCTATGTTCGTTACTGTATCCACAAGCGAATACCTGTAATTAGTGATGGGACTCGAATCGAAAATAGAGATTCGAATCGATTCGAATCACCCTGGTTTAATACGAATCTTCTCGAATCACCCTGGTTTAATTCGAATCTTCAACTTGAATCAACCGATTATTCGAATCAGTATGATGATTCGAATCAATATGGCTTACAACATGAATGCATATAAAGATTAGAATACTTTGTAAGAGAATACTTTAGAGTGTGAAAGAATACTTCCTTGAAAGAATTCTAATTGCTCAGCCTCTAAGGTAGACTTGCCCGCCAATGAACGATTCGAATCACAGAAACTAATTCGAATCAGGGTGTTGATTCGAATCGACATAAAATCTCATTCGAATCGAACTTGAATTGCCTTCATTCGAATCATTCGAATCAATCGTGATTCGAGTCCCATCACTACCTGTAATTGGTCTACTTTGTAAGCACATGCCTGTTCACGAAATCTATGTAATTGACTGTTGGTGTTCCGAATAAAAATTTATTTAATTATTTATTTAACATGGTCGTTTCTTTAAAAATCTCCAGTGGTAGCACTCGCCAATGATCAACAGAAAGGGCTTAAAGGTCTTATTGATATTTTGGTGGGTATTTATTTAGCAGCTTGCACTTCATGCAGGTTGAATAGTATTTGTATTTTTTTACTGACTGAGTGACTGACTTGACTTCTTATAACAGATTACGTGTATTTTCATCTAATTCATTCACAAAAAGAATCATATTTCAGAGTGAGTGAGAGAGATGATACTGTGACATTCAAAGTCAGCACTCCACTAGTTACGTTACATATTATAGGGCGTGGCGGTATTGGTCTCATTGAAAATACCGGTATTGAATGTACCGGTAAAAAAGTATCACGTTATGTAATAGTACTAAACTTATTTAACAATTATAATTATAAAATAATTCATATAAAAAACAAACATTTATTTTATCCCTACACTTTATACTACGTCTTTTCACTTCTTTATTTAAATTCAACAATATTATATTCTTTTTAAATTATTGATAATATTTAACTCTAGTCTTGTTTAGTAATTCAATTCAATTCTTATATTTTAAAATATGTTTTACAACAATAAAACTGACAATGGTAAATTCAAATCAATCAGCCTATTGCAGTCCACTGCTGGACGTAGGCCTCCCCAAGGGCACGCCAAAGCGCACGATCTCCCGCTTTCCTCATCCAGCCAACACCAGCGACCTTCCTCAGGTCATCAGTCCACCTGGCAGGGGGGCGTCCCACACTACATTTCCCGAGACGTGGTTTCCATTCGAGAACCCATCTGCTCCAACGGTCATCGGTTCTACGACGCGACGGTTGGACGATATCTCTTCCGGATGATTTCATTTCGGATTGTGAGGACTCTCGAAAAACAGCTTATAGACGTGGCTTAAGAGCTCGATCGGTCTGAAGTTTTTCATTAAAATGGAAAATAAATACCACTCTGTATTATGCGAGGTATTTTTTGTTGTACTTTAATAATAACATTCGTACACTAATCTTCTCACATTTATTCGTTTATTTATTTATCGATGGATTTTATTCAAAAGTAAAATCCAAGTAAAACCTTTATGGCATAACATTATTATTTTATTATCGGATTTGGTTGCTGAAGTCGGTATAATATAATATGTAAAACCTTGAAAAAATACTTTGTACCTATAAAGTAAGATTATTTGTGTAATCTAAATAGATTTTTAGTAAGTGTACGTTTATTTAAATACATTATTCAAAATACCGAATTACCGGTATTTGCGAATTCAATACTGGTTTTCAAAAGTGCCCTAAATAGACCGGTTTACCGGTTTTTCGGTAATATTGAATACCGGTGTCCATGCCCTAGTTACATACATATTTTAATAAATTTCAGCTTGTAAAATATTTTTTTTACAGATGACATCTGTTACGAAATATTTAATATTTAAACCGAAAACGAAACGTTTATTTCCTAATAGCTTGTTTGCCTCTTTTAGCACATTTGCAGGTATACGGGTTTTCCTATTGTTTAATGTTTACCTGTAATAAGGCTCCGGTACAGGATGGTAGATCGGCGGCGGCGGCGGTGCGTACTCATAGTACTGGTAGTGATGTGGATGCTGAGGATGCGGAGGATGCGGGGGATGCGGAGACAGGTGGTGGAATTCGCGGTACTCGCCCTCACCGCCGAGCGAGCCCAGCGCCACCGGCATGTAGGCCACTTTGTCACCGCGACATCTATCCGCAACTCGTAATAACTCCACACAGGTATGTCACCGCGACATCTATTTTACGATGCTCAAACTAACGGCTTCTCTGTGGTAAACTTTCTACGCGATATGTGCACTTTTTTGAAATACGTGTCTTTTTCTTTCAAGTTTCTTTTTGGACGAGTTAATATAGTGTATATTAAATATAATACAGTACACTTTTTGCTTTACTTCAAACCCTTATTTCTTTTTAACACATGATCACAGGCACTTAGTAAGACGTTATTTTGATTATCTCATAATCGTAATACTAACAACCAGAACAACTGAAAATACTGAAAAATTAATGACACTTAAAAACGTTCTAATTTAAGCAAAAATCAACGGCCGCCGATCGCGATTGTGACCGAAAAGCAAACGTTATAATAGTCCTTGCTGAAAAGCACTTCGAATTTTTCGCGCGGGAGAGACGTGTCATCAGTGGTAAGCGAAAACGTCCTAACTGCATTATATACTTTCGGCAGCCACGCGATTGTAATTCAAATTCCGATGGCGTAAAGGCGATAAGAGTGTAGAAGTGGTAGACGCGTCACCGTCGTCGCTGCACGGAGCGGCAACGCCGCGTCAGCTGGGCGCGCTACTAGTAACGAACCGCGTTCGAAAGGTCAACACAAGTTTTTTTATTCCGACTATTTTTGTAGGCGTAGTTTTTTTTTTTTTTTTTTAAGTGTTTATATTGTTATTTTATTAAAAAATATAACGTTGATTATTACAAAATTTAGTCCCGTATCGTAAAGAGTAACAATAGTAACAAAATACAATCAACCCTTATTGTTTTGTGCCGCGTGGTAGAGAGGTACTTTGCTACACCATAAGTAGACGCTATATACCTACTTGCTTATCATACATTATACCCATTTTTTTTTCTAACCCTGATTCGAACCATAACAGTGACCAATCTACCGACGTTCTAAAGGGATGCTTTTTTTCGTAGAATAAATAAGGTACCTATATAAAATAGTGGCATAAGCGGCTGTATCCAAAAGACAAAGCTAAGTTTATTGGTTACTTTTTATGCTGGCGCTATTGAGTCCCAGTTTTTTTTATTATTGACGCGTTCTCCAAGATCTAAACTTCATAAATTGTATAATATTTACTTTAAAAGTCAAAAAGAACGGAACGGGCATATTTTCAGGTTTAGTCCCTTCATTGTAGCAGGAGGAATAGGGACACAGTAACACTGTACTCCAAAATTACATTATTTTGCCTTCTTAAATGGTCTAGATAAAATTGTGCTTACGACGGGTACGCCGTGTGGTGACGGCAGAGTAGAATACATTTGTCACCAACAAAATGACCAACCCTTACTCTTCCCGTGGGTGTCGTAAGAGGCGACTTAGGGACCACGCATTGAACAGGGAACGGGCAGCAGCGCTCTCTGATACAGTAACCTTTTAATCTGCGATCTCCAACCCGCCTGCCAAGCGTGGAGATTATGGCAAAACCAAACACTTAAGTGGAGGAGGCTCATAGTCCAGCAGTGGACTGTAACGGGCCGTTGATGAGACGGGTTTCTTTGACAAGGCGTCTCGGAAACCAGGATTAAAATTATTTTTGGAGAAGTTTTTTTTTTACAAGAATAAACATCCAAATACTTTATATTCAATTGATTTTTGTTTATAGTCACCAGTAAAACAACCTTACAATAAGGCTATTGTTTTCACCACGATAAGACCTCCGAACGCACGCGACGTTGCCGCTCCGTGCACCCGCGCTGTACTTTTTACTGTTTCTTAGCACATAGAGCGCTCATTACTCCACGCACACACTGGCAACACGATATTGTAATCCGTCGTATATACGCACTATATACCGTAAGATGTACATTATATACGCGCGAACTACGGCGTTCGTAGATATGTAGGTGAGCTACGTTTTGCCGTACACAAATCAAACAATATTATGTTAGAGGATAGTCGCTCATGAATCCAACACGTACGTAGTCACCCGTTATTAAAAAATTGATGTTTCTTTATCAAAATACCGCATCAATTTAATCGCTTTAATTTTTTTAGGCCTGCAGCTAGGCAGCGTGCAGCGCTTTGCTGAAACGGATGTTGACTGAATTTGAATTTATCAACAACGCAGCAGTCGATCGATGGATCCGACATCATCCTATGTTTACCTTATAAAATACGCTTAAAATACATAGACAATTCACCACTTAATGTCGTATAAAACATTAATTTTATCACAGAAACAGTCAATATTAAGTCTCAGAAGTCGCTACAAAGTACAAAATGTATTCTTGAAATAAAACTGTAACAATCGCGGCGTCAAAACAAAAACACTACCGCAAAAACTATCTAAGGAGATTCCACAGCGTGCGAGGTCGGAAAATCGCGTTCTGCGTTATCATCACTATCAATCGCGTTGAGTGAGATACCCTGATAACGTGCGCGGCGTGCGGTGCAACTCGGAACCGAAAGAGAGCAGAGATCGTTCGCGTTCGCGCACCACAATCAATTAAGCGATGGGACGAGATAGCGCGCGAAAAAATGAAAATGTGAATAAACGCGAGTAGAAAACGCGGCCGTGGCGTTCTGTCAGTGAGTGCGGAACAGTGAGGAATGTGTGTCACGTCGGCGAGTCAATGACTCCGCACTTAGCTAGCGCCTGCCTGCCGCACTGAGAGCGTAAACAGTGCCGGCACGCGGTGGTGCCACATCGCCATTTAGCCACAATCTTTTGACAGCACTTTACAAAACCGATATTGCCCTGCTGAGAAATTAAGGGGACAAACGGAAAAAGAACAACTGTTTAAATACTATAATTATTTACATAATTGAAGAGAAGTGATGAATTCAGACGAACGAATGATATTATTTTGAATGAATGATAACCTAAAATAAAGGCATAGCTGTCTGATAAGAGATATTTAAGTCGGTTGTTTTACGTGCTCTCTAAAATTGTGCAATCAACGCGTCTATAAAGTTCAAATTCGATGTTTGACAGCTCTACCCCTGACGCCAAAAAGAGGGGTGTTATAAGTTTGACCGCTATGTATGTCTGTCTGTCTGGGTGGGTGTATGTCTGTGGCATTGTATGTAGCACTTAAACGAGTCAACCGATTCAGATGCGGTTTTTTGTTCGTGGAAAGCAGGTTTTCTAGCAATGGTTCTTAGACATGTTTCATAAAAATTGGTTCAGCCGTTTCAAGGTCATCAGCTCTTGTTAACTGCGGTAGGGTTCTTAAACGCATAATTGACCGTTTCAGCTTTGGCAAAATTGCTTTTGTGTGTCTGTCCATCTGTCTACGTTCCACTCTACAGGTCGCATTTCTCAACCGATTCTCGTGAAATTTTGTGAGCAGGAATACTAGACTTAATACGAGTGTAGTCAAATGTGAATTTAAACTATTTGGCCCGAATTTTTCATAACTAGGAGCTGGCAACACTGTAACACGTAAACATTGCCGGCACGTGCGCCCTGAAAACTGACGGGCGGCGTGGAACTCGAGAACCTTCCACGGGACTTGGAAAACCAAGGCCAAAAGGCCCGCTGCCGGCTGTGCGCTCTAATCTTTTATTTATGTGAACATAATCGTCATCAACGGCCCGTTACAGTCCACTGCTGGGCTATGAGCCTCCCCCACTTAAGTGTTTGGTTTTGCCATAATCTCCACGCTTGGCAGGCGGGTTGGAGATCGCAAATTAAAAGGTTACTGTATCAGAGAGCGCTGCTGCCCGTTCCCTGTTCAATGTGTAGTCCCTAAGTCGCCTCTTACGACACCCACGGGTAGAGTAGGGGTTGGTGACAAATGTATTCTACTCTGCCGTCACCACACGGCTATTTATGTAAACCTAGGAGTTCAAAAGTATTAGTTTTTGTTAGAATATTTATTTCGAGAGCTTGCTACGATGCTGTAATCTGAAAACCGCGTAAGTACTGTGGAGTTTGTATGCTCTGTGTGCAAACTCCGCGATATTTTCTTCTTTTAAATTGATACTTTTTAGTTATTTATTTTAGGCACTTGAGAGAAGCCTTATGTTGGTGAAAAATCGAGTATGACTTTTTGGAAGTCAGAAAATGCAGCGGGTTGAAAGTCCCTAGTAATTTTTTACACATTTTCTCTCTCTTTCTCACATATGAACTGAAATACTGATATCACATGGCGCAAAAAAATACCAATGTTGTCGTAATGACAAATAATTCTTAAGTTGTGAATTTTTGGTGCATAAAATCTTGGTACCTGGATATCGACTTACACTTGTTACACACAGACTAAATTACAAATTACATTAAGATGACTTGATATAAAAATATAACAGTAATTTAAGTAATTATCATAATGAAGATACTCAACAAAAATTTAATCTAAGAAATTACTAAATATTTATGTTTTTATCGATATCGATAAAACGCACAACACGTCTTGATTCATTTTACATCACTAATTGTCAGTGAGATATTTCCGGTTAAATAGTCTGTGTCTGTGTAACTTCCGGAGCTCACTTCAAACAAAAGCTCAGACTTGACGTTTCTACGGAAGATCCACCTCTTAAACGCTAGTTTATGCCATTCTCTTTGAGAAAATGATCTGCAGTTGAAGATGACGTATAAAGTGTAATATGGAAAAATAGGAATACAAACATTAGCAAAGCCAAGCAGTTGTATTGTATTTAATTGTGAAGAGCTGCACAATGGGTCTGACCAACGATTTTAGTTGATAATGACAAAATGTTCTATAAAAATTACAAAAAATACAGTGTTTTCATATCTTTAAAAATGGCTGAGTTATTAACGATCAAAGTGCACACTTCCGCACGAGGCGAGTGGTAGCTGTGACGTCATATGCACGCAACGTTCCTATTACACCGCCCGCAACCGCCTGCATATGACGTAACACGCTCGAAACTTCTCGCGGTCATAGCTTTGGTAATATTGCATGTATTGAAGTGAAATAAAAAGTAATGTAATGTACATGATATAAACTTTAATACCAAGCATGTTTAATGTGAAATGAGAACCTATCGGTGTTCTAGCCAAGGTTACAAAATTACCTGAGACAGCCATGTACGCACATCTAGGCGCATCTGTCTCTGTCACCGACGACCGTATTAGTTTTCCCCTGGGGAAAAAAATCTTAATCTATGGTATTAGTGCACGTCGTTTGCCTGTTATTATTTATTAGGTGATATTTGACGGCTCCGTAGCCCAGGTGGTAGTGTATCTGCCTCCAACGCACAGGGTCGCGGGTTTGAATCCCGCCCAGGGCAAATATTCGTGTGATGCACTTGTGTTTGCCTTTTGTTTATCTATATAAGTATGTATTTATCTATTTGTATAATGTATATCAGCTGTCTGGTACCCATAGTACAAGCTCTGCTAAGTTTGGGATCAGATGGCCGTGTGTGAAGATGTCAGATGTCCACATATTTATTTATTTATTTTTCTCCTTGCATACGTCACGGCAATTCACGCCATGCTATATAGTTGATTATATTTTAAAATAAAATAATATATCTTATATTATACAAATACACAAAAAATTAACTACCGAATTAAATTTACAAATAATTTTCACCGGTTTATTTACCGGTTTTTATTCGGTTTATTGATTTGTTTTATTGTAATATGGATCTTAAAATAAATGATTTTTTATTTGATTTAATTTCCTAGACAGTGAATAAAAATACTGACTATTTTAATTCGAAAAACCAGCCAAGCACGTGTCCGGCCAAGCGAGTGTAGGGTTCCGTAGTTGTCCAATACTGCTAATGTACCTATTTAAGAATAAATATTTTCTATGATATTTAAGTACATTTCATAAGTTGGTCTATTATTCGATAACCTGTGAAGCCTACTTGATGTTCATAGTTTTACTTTTAAATTCATCACATAACTACACTACTATCGTAATTTTTTTCACATTTCCATATACAACGGTTTTGCTGGTAGGGGGGGGGGGGGGACATGAGTAACAAAAATAAGCACTTATATAATATATATATATATTAAAACGAAATGTTTTCTAAAACTTACGCTAGCATCGAAAAATGGTTTTAGCAAACCCGCATTATTTTTAAAAAACTTATCCAACGATACCTCACACTATAAGGTAATCATGAAAAAAAAACCCTTACTTGACGTGTACCAGAGGAACCCTAAAAATATTATTTTTGAGATTTTATTCTTCAGCTTTGTCGGCATGATTAATATGTATATCCAACCCAAATTACAGCCTTCTAGTACTAAGAGTCTCTGAGCTAAGCCACGGACGGACATACCGAAACTATAAGGGTTCCTTTTAAAGAACATGCGCCGTTTTGAACTTTAACCGAATGGCGGCTAGCTAGCTAACACGAGTAATCGACCGATTCCAATTTTGAAACTGCAGCTGTGAAATGGTTTGAAAAGAGAACGCTAGTTACCGGCGCGGCTCGATGCATTCACTATGTACTGAACAGGGTTGCCAAACGAGTACAATTGTTGTTACCTGCCAATGATGGTTCAGCATCAGTTAAAAAATCCTTTTGTACGAGACTCGCTTAAACCAACTCTGAATTAGGACATTCAATCCTTATTTACGAGTCTTAACTAAGATAGGGTTTTCTTTTACCACATTATAGGATTTATATCGATTTCCTGTATCCAAACAGTAAAAAAAAATAGTGCCCAGACCAGACCCGACAGTAAACAACATTCACATCTTTCCGAACGAACCAGGAACCTTCAGCACAGAATTATTTTATTATTTTATTTTATTTGGGTGATTTACAGCCAGTAATAACAATGTTACAAATACCTCAACTAAACAATGCCAATTATAAATCTCCACGAAGATAAAAGCTTTGTCAATTCCCTCGATTCCCAGTTTAATGTACGGTTTCTTATAAATTTAAAAAAATTAAATGAAAAACATAAAAAAGAACTGTTACAGAAACAGATGTACAAAGAAACTTTATACAAAATCTCTCTTCACCGGCACAACTAATCGCCCACCCTTTTTTTCAGGGAATATTCGTGATTCTTTATAATTCTATTAATTACAGCTGATGTTAGTTTTTTAACTAACATCAGCTGTACTAATACTTTTTAGTAGTTAATTTAACGTTTATTTAAGTGTGTTTAATTTATCGTAAAATAATCAATAAATCGATTGTAATGTATAACAATAAGCGTAGTTTAAAATTAACCCGAAATACAAGGGTGGGCGGTTAGATGTGCCGGTGAGTATAGTTAAAAAAAACTAAAAAAACACGCGTTTAAAGCACATCAAACTAAAAAGAGAAAAATATTCTATATAATTAAAATGAATTGCGGTTCGTTAAAACTCGAGAACGGCTGAACCGATTTGGCTAATTTTAGTTTTGAAATATTCGTGGAAGTCCAGGGAAGGTTTAAACGGTAAAAAAATATAGGTAGGGTAGGTGTAGGTTAGGTGTAGGATAGGTGTAGGGAAAAATGGCAGGACAACGTCTGCCGGGTCAGCTAGTTCTTAATATAGGTAAGCTGAAAACAATAATGAACGAAAAATACTAGTATTATTGTGAAAGTCCAAACAAAGGAGTCAGTTACATACATACAAGCATACAGGTGAAGCTAATAAAAGCGTGTTAATAAGTCTAAATTAAAGTAACATTACATCAATTCGAAACATTACTAGTCAATGTATTTCTGGCAACCCTGCTACAGTATAGTTACAAGAGATCGAAGTGTGCCACGGACGGAGCATGCGTGATCGACGGACGAGTGACGAAGTGTCATGTCGGCGCTCGGCCGGGAAACTCCGCCTAGAGTCGGCTGCGGTCGAGACTTAGCTAGCGCGGCAAGTTCAGTTTGCATAACCTCGAAAATAACTGGGCCCCGTTTCACGAAGCAATAATCCACTAGTAACAAGTTACAATTTGATATTCATTGCGTAGTCAATTCGCCTAAACTGCAAGGCTTTATCGTTTTAATTTCACTGTCTACGCAATGTACATCGAATCGTACTTGTAATTTGTAACTTGTAGCTTCGTGAAACGGCCCCCTGATGTTCCGTTCCGTTTCACTTTCGGGAAGTCGTCTTCTAATTCAAATTTTAAAATCCAACTATCCTTTTCTGTTTTATGACCAATGAAAAAGAGGTGATGAATTCAGACGAACGAATGATATCATTTTGAATGAATGATAACCTAAAACAATGGCATAGATATTTTTAAGCCGGTTGTTTTACGTGCTCTCTAAAATTGTGCAATCAATTCGATATTTGACAGCTCTAATATTAGGATAGCCATCTCCTGTCCCTTTTTAATCTTTAAAAGATGAAAAGTACTGACGAACTTAAATTAAGGATTAGAGCGTGACTGTGTGAATCGTGACCAATATCGCTATTTTGGCGCCTAAGAAATATCACCTTTCGAGTGAAAGGTTACACCGCTTGTGATTGGTGGATTTCGACTGGTATTAATGACTGTTATACTTTTTTCAAGCAAAACATACCCCAGAAGACCAGGGCCCCGTTTCACGAAGCAAAAATTTACAAGTAACAAGTTACAATTTGATATACATTGCGTAGCCAACTCGCCTTAACTGTAAGCTCTTATCGTTTTATCTCATTGTCTACGCAGTGTACATGGAATTGTACTTGTAATTTGTAACTTGTAGCTTCGTGAAACGGCCCCCAGAGGTGCCAGAGGTTAGATCAATCAAGCAAGACTGATTGAAGGATTACAACAAAACCGTGACTTGATCGAATTAGTTTATTAGTCTTACTAAAACCTAATTTTATTAATGTTATAAACGCGAAAGTCTGTGTATGGATGTTTGTTACTTACTATTTCACGCAAAAACTACAGAACGGATTGGGATGAAAATTGCTATAAACCTGTAATAAACTTCCGAACTATTAATTTGACGATTTTAGTACAATTAATTGGGCTAGGATTGCGTTTGCACTAGATACCTTATACCTACGAATTTTAGGGCTCATGTGGTTAGCCACGCGAGAACTTATGCAACACAAATGTTTTTCTATTTTCATGGAAAATATAAAAAATATTTTGATTGTGGGTTCTGTTACACCTTGCTCGAAAATTGAACTTACGAAGGCAGTAAACTGTGCGGTAAATGCGTTTTACCGCACTTGTGCGATTTTATAACATTTTTTTTTTATTCCTACGGTCTTCAGAATTTATTATTCAGCCAGGACCATTTTGACAATAAAAAATATTTAAATCGATTCATACAAAGAGAAAAGTATTTTATATCTTTTTATTGCAATAAATTGTATCAAAAATATTATCAGCCTGTAATAGAATAGAATATTATGTACTAATATTTAAATTATAAAAATAAAATTATCTCGATTTAACAAATAATATTCGTAGAGGCTGACTGTCCTCCAAACGCTTTTCTCCGTAATTATGCTCATCGGCTCGGGCTTACAAAAGTCACCTCGTTTGTAATATGCCACCTACGATCCTTGTATCGTAATTTTATTTTATTTTATTTGGGAAGTTAACAGCAAAAATTTTTACAATTTGAACAAAAAATTACAACACTAAATGCCAATAACAAACTTCCACATATCTGCCGAAAATAGGACTCCTAACAGCACTGCAATTAAAAAATATATAAATAACTAAGTAGTATCAATACGACACAGTACGAGTTAGAAGCCCAAGCTTACAAATAACTTAAGCCTAAAGGGAAAGTCGCAACATTGTACTTTTGACGCTACGAACACTGCTGGTAAACAAATAATGTAATGTACTATTATTTAATTTTCGAACCATTCCCACCCATCCAGACGATTTTTCTAACCCACTCCTTCAATCAAATAGAATGTCCTCTTAGTTTGATATAATAAGATATTTGTGAGTATTATAAATAAATAGTTCTGTGTTGTCTTGCATCTTTTTGGCGGAAATCTCTGCCCCGACAAAAAAAAAGTGGCTAACAATAACGTATTATTAAAAAAAATACTACCATTAAACTTGCAATAAATAATAATAATTAGATTATATTACAAATATCTCTGTACCTAAAGCATGTCGCCTTTTGGCATCACGATGCAATTTTCGAAAACAAAAAGATCTAAACATCAATCTCTCGGTCAGAGCACATGTCAGAGAGAACGCAAGCGGGAGATTGCTGATTTAATTCATTAGGGCGAGCGAGAGAGATGACCGGCGGCGGGCGAGCGGGACGGCGAGATGGAAGCCACGTGTGTGTGAGCGAAGGGCGCGTAAAGGCAAGCGGTACAGAAGGGTACAGGTGTAAGAAAGGGACGGAGCCAGTCTGTTGTCGTTGGAATAGATAAGAGGTTGTCAGACGCGCGTGTCCCCGTCGCGTCGGAGATTTGTAATGTGAATCTAAAGAGCACCTTATCATGAACTAGGTTAATATTGCATGCACGCAAGCATGCAGTTTGCATGTCAATAGTACCAAGCGCAAAAACTCTTTTGGAATGATAGTGATAAGGTGAATAGACCCTTTCGATATCCGACTTTGCGGATCTCGCCGCTCTGCCACGCTTTACGCTCTATAGAGGCAGCTTTCGTTTCGCTGCCTCTAAATGCTGGAACGACTTGCCGCCTCCTGGTTCATCCACACAGCTCAGTGCCGTGTCAGGGACGTGGCCGGAACGTGGCAAATGTCATAGAAAATGTATGTACCGATATTTTTTTAGACTCGTAACTATGACGATTTTCTATGACATTTGCCACGTTCCGGCCCCACCCCTGACACGGCACTGAGCACCGTGGATAGACCTTTAAGAGTAATTCAATCAGATTATAAATTTAGAAATGTTGATCTAGTGGATGCGGTTCAACTCGATTAACTTAAATTTCAGTTTTATTGTGATAAAGCTGGTTCTTGGTAATGGTAATGGTAAAAGTGGGTCATTCTCCGCAACTCGACGACTGATGCGCCTATTTTGCGGGGGGGGTGGGACGATTATTCGAGCCACCCGATCTCCTCAAGGAACCTTATCAAGCCATTAATCTTGATGAGGACCTCAGGAATCGACCTCGGCCATCCGAGGTGCTGCGCCCGGTACGAGGCCACCTCTCGACACTCCAGTAGCACGTGGGCGGCCGTTTCCTCTGCCTCCATGCATCCTCTGCATAGGGGGCTGTCTGTGACACCTAATCGCGCTGGTTACGATTCGTAGTTGCTGGTTCTTTTATATTTTTATTTCTTTTCTTTGATTTTGTACGTCAATTCTTCACGTCGACGCGACTGTTTGGAGAATTTTCCAATGTAGCGAACATAGGGAGATCCTGAAATTCAGCTTTTTTGCTGACATTTTCCCTGTTCACCAATGTTAAAACTATTGTATGTTCTAAGGCTTATTATACGATAAATGATTACTTAGATGATAAAAACGTCTGGTCAACTGTTGTTCCAAATCAGCGGAGTAGATTGTAATTATGACTCGTCGTGTATGATTCTTTATATATTTAAAAGAAAAGTACAAAAGATACAATTCCTGTGGAGTTTCTTCTGGCCGTTCTTCTCCACAGAGGGCGTACACTGGTAGTGAAGCCATCCATGTTAGCTTTGACGTCGAAAAATTATTTGTAAAAATCTTAATTCGAATAAAAACAATTTGACTTTTGACTCCCCTGGTCCATCTAATTATATATACTTTGTGCCATAACATTTTGGTGAATAAAGGTATTTATTTATTTAGTTAAATGTCTTCCTATGTACCTCGTCGATAGGCTACCTCACTCACCAATACCGGTGTCTCAACATGGCTCATATAACGACTAACAACGGCTTGACGTGCCATCCGAAGCACGATCTCAGCTTACTTTTCAGACAATCAGGTAATTCAGCATGCTTTGTCCTAACCAACCTGGGGATTGTATCACAAAGCTTGGCCACTGTTCCCGCCGGGATTCGAACCCAGAACATCTGCAATGGGAGCCGCATGACGAAAAGGGCTTTTTGACAGATATTTTTGTTGTTTTTCTGTAACGCTCAACCGCTTGGCCAGCCACGGAGGCTGTTATGTATGAAAGAAATATTAATAAATAAATGAATAATACGCTTCCCAGAAAATAATAGTAATGAATGAACTACCGATATCTGCCTATTAATTTATTATACCAAGTATTTAACTGCTAATGAATGATTTTGATATATAACAATTCTTAATAATTTTCTTCAAAGGCTCTTCGTCGCCGTGATTCTTGCATCACATTAAACAAAGGACCCGATTCATGCAGTAACGCCCTAATAAATATTTAGTAAGTACTCTGGACTGGAGCAAGCCTCGTAAGATCGCGGGATCTTTGGCCCCGATTCGGGAAGTCGTGCTCTAATTCTTATCTGTCAGATAAATGCGGATTTGGCAAGATTCTTTCACTCTTAATTTTTCCGAGCGAGCGGGTAAAACGCACGAGCACGGTGGAGCACCGGCCGAACGTTCCCGGTCATGCCCCTGTGTAGCCAGAAGCCAGAACTTAACGATATGGCAGTCATGTTTTCTTAACAAGGCATCATCATTCTCCTGCCCTGTTTCCTTTATTTGGGGTCGGCGCAATATGTTTTCTTCTTCCATTCATCCCTGTCATCACTATTCACTCCCGTCTCTATCACGCAATCCATCCATACTTTCCTGGGTCTACCCCTACCTGCTTTTCCATTCACTCTCATATCTAGCTTACGTCTGGTGGTATGGGATTCCTCTCTTCGCATCACATGCCCATACCATGACAGCCTGTTACTCCTCAACTTGTCCTCTATGAGTATTTTTACCAAAAGTAAATTTTCGTTTGAAAAGTTAATTTTAATATAGACCGTTTATAGGTAACTTAACTAAACAGGTATTTTTCATCTACACTCGCAGCTGGAAAGCATGGATGCAAACGCGGCACGACACTCACACTGATGCGAATCATGCACACGAGCGCAACGTCTCACCCACACAGCCAAACGTAGTATTATTACACGCTACGCGGCCCGTCGATACGGGCGTAAGTGAAAAATGGGGCTGCTTTAGTTTTATAAAAATCCACGATGCAAAGAGAAGGGTAACGATTCAAGTACGTTTATTATAAAATAATGCGACTACTAGTCGATTTATAGTACCTAGTTTAAGAGCTAAAATGACTTGACCGATTATGATAAATTAAATAGTCTTCCCTTTATAAGGCTCTGTCCATATTTTGGACACCATAACTTTTAAATTTTGGCGGCTGAATGAAACGTCAAACGAATTCAACTTTTTTACTTTGTGATTTGGCAGTTTATTAGCAAGAACGAAACGCAAAAAAATAAAAGAAAACTATAGCCGACATTTCTCAGCTGTTCGGATGAATGTCAAGATTTGGCGATTTTTTGAGTGTTCTGCGTTTATCCAACTTAATCTTCTTGAAAAATGAGTAAAAAGGTATGTTTTCTTATACAATATGCTCTAAATATTGTAGGTATGAGATATATATGTCTCAATTTTAGTCTTTATTTTCATATTTAGTTACAAAACGACAAATTATGACGTCCATAATATATTGGCCAGAGCCTGTTGGCGTGTGTGAAGTGGGCGTTTGAATATACTGTATTTATGTTTCTTTCCTGTTGCAGATTATACCATTAGATAAACTTGAGTCAACATTACAAGATCTTTTTGGCTTATCGGATGGCGAGGCTTCGGAAGATGGCTATGAAAGCGACGAAAGGGAAACGGAGACGATTTTCACAGAAGTAAGTCAAGAAGATCTCGAAAATATTTTGGATTCTCCGTATTGTACTAGTAAAGTTGCTGTCAATTCACCTATACCTTCTGTAAGTGGAGTTTCTGCAATTCAAGATGTCAACCAATCGGCACCAGATGATACAAATAATAGTATTGTTCTGAGAAACGATAGTAAACGATATTTAACCATTAAAACAAACTTATAACTAATAATGAAATTGAAAAATACTCCTGTTTTAAATACAGATCCACCAGCACCAGTTTCTATATTAAAGCTTACAAGGTGTGCTTTCAAACAAGGCTGTGGTAGGCGATGTGGAAATGTGGATGTGTGAAAGCAAATTAACGATGTGAAAAAATTGTAGAGATCAGAGTTGCGTGAACGCAGTCAAACTAAACATCACAGAAGATAATTTTTTGAGTAGGTGCAGAATAGTTGGACATCAACTAGTAATTTGTTTTAATGGTTAAATATCTAAGAATATACAAACGTTAGTTGGAAGAGAGATGAGCTAGCTGGTCTCATTTGTAATTTTTCTCAGACATTAAATGGGTACCTGTGATGTGCACTAGAAGGAACCTATTTTAAGAAGAACCTAAAATATATGTCTTGACCAAGTTTAGATACACTTACAACTCATCTAGTATCATTGACCGAGCGAGTGCGAAGCGCAAACGAAATGTCTCCGTTTCAGTTTCGCCAAAATTGCTTTTGTATGTCCATCTTTATATAATAAGTGTAACCTAATAAATAAAATTTATCCTATGAACAATTACCAATGCAAGAATGCAGTAGTTAGTTACTTGGTTGCTAACTTTAAATTATCAAGAGACCGAAAAACTTCTTGAAGTTGTTGCATAGTTGTTTGTTGTTATTGTTTAGATTTGGACACACACACACACACACACACATATATATATATATATATATATATATATATATATATATATATACGCACGAAACATTCATTTTGTTATTCATATTTTTATTTTTTCATCTCCAGTTTTCATTTTTATTTTTCTTTGATTAGATCAAATTCAAATTCAAATTTATTTATTGCATTTCCACAATTAATTAGGTACTTAGGTGGTAGTAGGAAAAGGTGTTAAAATTATTAATTGTGAAGCCCCGTTAGGGCACAGCAACATAAAATACAAGCAGAGGGCTCTACCATTACTTAAAATTAAAATCTTAATACAAAAACTACATTTACAGTTTTGTATTAAACTACATTTACAGTTACATACAGTAGAGTTACATAAGTAGAGTAGAGTAAAGAAGTAGGAGTACCTTGGTGTATTTCTTTATTTCTTAATTATTTTTATTAACTTTATTATGACTTTATTTCTATAGTATTAAAATTCTAATAAATATAGTTTAAATGAGTTTAAAACATTATAAATCATTTTTCATCAAAAAAATCTTTAGTAGTATAATAGCATTTATTAATGAGGTGTTGTTTTAATTGTCTTATGAATGGTTTATAATTTTCTATATTTTTAATTTCGTTCGGGATATGGTTATATATTTTAATTAGCATTGAATGGGGGCCAAGGTTACATATTTCTAATTTAGAAAAGGGTTTCTTTAATTTATGTTGGGTGCGGTTATTTCTTTTTATACTTTTTTCTGGGGAATATAAATTCATATGTGCTCTAACAAATTTACAAGCTTCTAATATATATATTGACGTCAATGTGAGTAGCCGATGTTTTTTAAAGTATGGTCTACAAGATTCTTGTTGATTTATATTACATAAAATTCTAACGCACTTTTTTGGAGGACGAAGACATCTTGTATATTTGTAGAGTTTCCCCAGAAGATTACTCCGTAGGTTAACCTCGAGTACGCGTATGCATAATATGCTGAGAGAGCAGTTTTAAAATTTGTAGCTTTTTTTAGGTGGTAGAGTGCATATGTAAAGGAAGATAATTTACTTGATATTTTTTGTATTTGATCTTTCCAGTTCAGACTAGTATCTAAATCAATTCCTAAAAGAGTAGTAGATTTAACCATTTCTAATTTCACATTTTTATAAGAATAATTTATATCGAGGGGCTTTTTTTGATAAGGTTTGAACTGTATTAATTTTGTTTTGGAGAAGTTTAATTCTAAATTGTGATTTTCTAGCCAAACAATTAATTTATTGAAGGTTGTATTTAATGACTGTTCCAGCTCTATAGTGTTAGAGCAGGTAAATAAAATAGAGATGTCGTCTGCAAACATAATACATTGGTCATCGAATAGTTTAGGGAGGTCGTTAATATAAACCAGAAACAAGAAACATCCGAGCACGCTACCCTGCGGGATAGATCCACTGACTGGCGTTTTATTTGATCTTACGTATTGGATTTCTCCCGTTGAATAGTTTACGTTTTCTACTTCAATATATTGACATCTATTTGCAAGGTATGATTCAAACCATTTGTACGCGGTTCCTCTTACGCCAGTTTTATATAATTTATTTAAGAGAATATCAAAATTTACTCTATCGTACGCTTTACTCATGTCCAACATAAGCCCGACGGCGTATTTTTTATCTTTTATTGAGTCTATAATTTTTTTAAGATACTTATAGACGGCCAATGTGGTGGATTTTTTCTTTCTAAAACCATGCTGGTTTTCGTGAAAAATATGAAATTTTTCGTAAAAAGAATAGATTCGTAACGCCATTGCCGTCTCTAGAATTTTTGAAGCTGTATTTAAGAGAGAAATGGGGCGATAGTTGTTAAGGTCGGTCTTATCTCCTTTTTTATATATCGGTTTTATTATGGATGTCTTTAGGGCCTCTGGAAAAATTCCGTCCTTAAATGATTGGTTGATAAGGTATGTGAAAGGTATCGATAGCTCTTTAGCACATATTTTTAATAACATAGGAGGCATTTCATCAATTCCTGAGCTACTTTTATTTTTTAAGTTCTTTATAATATTTTCGGTTTCGCTTATCTCTATGGGACGTAAATAAAATGAATTTTCTATTGCTTTTATTGGATTTGTTTTATTTATATTTAATTTATTGAAATTTGACGTATTAGCTATATTAGTGAAGTGTTCAGAGAAAAGATTTGTGATTATTTTTGGGTCCTCAATAAGGGTAGAATTAGAGTTTATTTTTAGATTGTTTTTTATTTTACTAGGTATTTTATTTGTTTCTTGGTGTATTATTTTCCACATGCTTCTTATTTTATTATCATTATTGTTATATTTGCATATATTATCTATTTTCCTTGATTTAATTATAGCTTTTTTAAGGATTTTTGAATATAATTTATAGTGATTTAATAGAGTTTTGTTTTTGATTTGGGTGTTAAGCTGTTTTAGTTATCGCTTGTTTTTACACGAACTTTTAAGTCCAGGCGTAAGATAGGTTTTTTTAGATTTAATTTTTATCAAAACTATTTTTTTCGGAATGAATCTGTTTAGAATTTTTTGTAAGACTGAGTCAAAGGAGTTATAATTTTCATTTAATGACTTAATGGGACTGATTATTTCACTCCAATTTAATGTTCCTATTTCATTTTTGAAGTTTTGTATACATTTTTTACTAAAAACCCTTTTAAAAACTTTAAATGATTTTATAATTGGTATTTTTAACGGTAGCTCTAATATAACTCCCCTGTGATCGGAGAAGCCAAATTCTTCTACGGAGACTTTACAATGTTTACTTATTGTATTTATAAAGATAAGATCTAAACATGTCGAGCTATGTGGAGTGATTCTGGTAGGTGAATTTACTAGCTGGTGGAAATTGTATGATAGCATTAAGTTAGCCAATCTTTGTTTAGTTTTAGAGTTCTTCAGGAAATTTACGTTTATGTCTCCTCCTAGTATAATAGTTTTATTGTTATCTTTAACTGAAATAATTTTTAGAACTTTCTGCATGCTTTCAAAAAATACCTCGACTTCTCTACTACTATTTGGCCAATATAAATTTATTAACAATATATCATATTTCACTATTTCTATTGCACAAATTTCGAAGATGTATCCTATAGATAACTGTTTCAAATCATTTCTTTCTTTACATTCTAACCCTGATTTTAGCAGAATGCATACACCACCTCCATCTTGTTTATTTCTTATTTCACGGCAGAAAGATGATTTTATTGTAAATCCATTGATATTTATTAAATCTATTTTATTTTCGTCTAACCATGTCTCGCTTACGCATATCGCTTGTATTTCCGATTTTTCTTCTAATATTGCATCTAGTATGTGAGTTTTAGAGTAGAGGCTGCATACATTCTGGTAGAGTATTTGGAAATTACTGTCGAAAGGAATTGGAAGTACTGTTGTTATTTGATGTGGAAGGTATTCTGTCGTAGTAATTGTGTGGTGTTAATTCCGGCTCATGGCATTTCTGTAAGTTGTTTGTATCTTTTGATTGGTCTGAGGAAGTTCTTTCAAGGGTGGCTTTACATTTTTTAGTTATTTGTTCTATCCCATCAATAAATAGTTTATTATTCTTTATTACTGCTATCTTGCCACGTCTTCTAGCCAATATAAGAGCCTGTTTCATATCTTTTCTTTCTTGTAATTCTGTTTTTGACAGATACTCCGTTACTCCAAGTCCAAATTCTCTAAAATAGAATGAGTTTTGAAGTATATATCTTTTCATCTTCTTACTTATTAATTCTATTTTGAGCGGTCTCTTAGAGCCTTTTTTCCCAATTAATGTGATTTCTTCAATGTATCCTGAAATATTTAAATTAAGAGTATCGTGTAAGACGCTTGAAATTTTCATTATTAAATCTTCCTCATTTTCCCAAATATCCGTATGAAGGCCGTGCAGAACAAATACTTTTTCGTTTCTTTCTTTTTCTTGTGGTTCTGTGGGATTTTGATGAAAATTATTTTTGTCATTTAGCTGGATTATTTCTTCTTGAAGTTTTATATTTTCTTGCTTTAGTTCTTCGCATTGTGAAAATATTTCTTTAATTTTCTGGTTCACTAAAAGTATTTCACTTTTGGTTTTCTCTTGCTCTTGTTTTATTTTTTTATTTTCTTGCATAATATTTTCTTTGAAGCTCTTCATCTCAATTTCAATCTGATTTTCTATAGTCTTTCTCATTTCTTTGAGCATAAACGCATTATTTTTCTCGAGCAATAGACTCATTTGTTGTAAGGTTACAGGCTGATCTTCGTTTGATATTATTTTGCGATCTCGTTGGCTACTAGAGGCGGGGGAGTCTAGGCAGATAGTATTTCCTTCGGGGAGGGGTGTGTCATCCAATTCATCCGGTGACTCTGCTGCGGGTGGCTGCGATCTTCCTTCTGGTGAGCTGTTGAGGGGACTAGCTTGGTTCATACGTACTGGGGTATTGTCGTGTCTAGGTACTCTCTTTGCTACTCGTTGGCAGTCGGGGCATTTCCAAGTTCTTTCAAGATCTTGAAGTTTACTTTTATATACCTCAGATGTTATATTTACGCATTCATAGTGATAGGTACCTTTGCACATTCTGTTAGTGCATTCTAGTATATCTTTTATACCTATAAACCGGTTGCATGCTCCACAAGTTCTCATATTGATTGTTAGGTAATTTACTATTACTACTTCTAATAACGCCCTCTGTTTATTACTGAAGCTAATCTTAGATAAGAATTGATTTATTACAGCGCCCTCTTTCGTATAGTAACTAAACCTCTCTTAGTTCTTTAACTATCTAGGTGGCGCTACTACTGATAGTTTGGGTAAAATTTAATATTTTATTTTGAATGAGTGGTGATGACTGATGAATTCGGTGATGGATTTCCTGTATAATCTTTGAGCCGAAGATGTTTTAATAAATCAAAATTCCAAAAAGGCACTGGTAGGAGACGGAGGATTGAACCCACGCCTCGTGCGTCTCAGGCCGTAGCTCTAGCCACTGAGCTATTTCGGTTGGTAGTAAGTGGGTGAAAAGTTCTATCTGTTGTTGGTAGGGACGCATCCACTATAAATAGTACAAAACAAAATAATTCGTTAGCGTAGTTTAAAAGTATCTCAAAAATACAGTCACAAAATATCATGGGGCTATTGATTTATGTTCACTGTACACAATCACTAAGACGCATAATGAATGGATGTATGTCTTATCACTTTTTAGCCGAAAATTGACTTCAATTTTCAAATCTTATTTTCACTTATAAATATTCGGAATTATTAGTCACAAACACTTGTGTATATGAGTTATATCAATCTTAACAATATTTCACTGCAGTTAGTACTTAAAACCAATTAATTATTTTTTGTAAGAATAAATCAAGTGGACAATGTTTACTTAGTAGCGCCCTCTGGCGGGATCTCCTTTTCCTCATCATTTTTTCCTTTTTCCTTTCTCAGTCAATGTTGTCACCATACCTACATTCTATAATAATATTAACCATACGTTACTGTAAATGGAGGCCTGGAGTCCTAAAATACAGGTTATCCTAGTTTAGGCTCCAGCCTTTACAAATATTAATAGCTCATTAGTCTAATATTATAGCAAACAAATTTTGTAAACATATTTGTAATGAAATGAAATGAAATAAGTTTATTTGCATGAACACAGTAATGGGATGTTACAATTATTGCGGTCCTTGTATTCAACCTGTGTGCAGGTGTGCAAATTTTACATTACATAATAGTTATTTATGTTAATTATGTTTATATTCTAAAAAATTTGTTTTGTTTTCAGTCTTGTTGTCAGTTTGTCAAAGTTATTTTAAAAGTCTTATTTTCTAAGGTTTTGAATTCGTCAGGAAGATTATTAAAAACAGTAATTGACATATTATAAACATTCTTTCTATAAATGTAAGTATGACTAGGAGGCTGGTATAACTTATGCTTATACATTGATCTGACTCGCCTTGCTCGCGTGTCTGAGAGCTTCTTAAAATATTCCGGATGTAGTTTTACAAAGTAGCATATGTCACGAATATACAGACAAGGAAGTGGTAGAATTTTTAAGTCCTTAAATAAAGGTTTACAAGAATCTAAAAACCAAGCATTACATATCGCACGTATACATTTTTTTTTGCAATCTAAAAACTCTTTCAAAATCGACTGTAAAGGAAATAAATTATTTACTTACTTACTATCTGTTTTTCTCATCTACAGGACTCGTTTCTCAACCGATTCTCGTCAAATTTTGTGAGCAGGTTCGATAAATTAATAGTATTTTTTTAGTCAGTTTTTGGAAAGTAAATTATAATAAAATAAAATTACGGATTTCTGAGGGTTGGAAACGTAAAAAAATAATAAATCTTCTATTAAAAAAATATATATACTCGCGAGGTCTACAGCTCACAGAGCCACTAGTATTTAGTTTTTTATCCAAGTACATTTTCATTGTTTTATTTACCACTCAACCTGTGCCACAGACAATACCGCTGCATATTTCACTGAATTGTCGTAGAAATGAAATTTTCAAAAGAGCATAGCAAAGTTAAAATAAAAGAGTTTCGGAATAAATTATACCTCATTTTAAAGACCTTATTCTATTCTTTATTTTAGTCGGAAAACTGGAATTTATTAGTGAAAACTAAGTTTTTAGCGAAATAAATCGAGAAATGACAAAAAATGTTCGTATTTCGAGGCAAATTGCGTGACAACAAGCGACGCGGTCTGCTTTGAGAGTCGCGCACGTGCTAATTTCTTCGAGAGCGCATTTCATGGAATAGACTTTACAAGTAACTATTTAAAAGTATCTAACTCTATGGCTCCAAATGAACTGTTTATTTAAAAGCATCTAACTCTATGGCTCCAAATGCACTGTTTATTTAAAAGTATCTAACTCTATGGCTCCAAATGCACTGTTTATTTAAAAGTATCTAACTCGATGGCACCAAATGCACTGTTTATTTAAAAGTATCTAACTCTATGGCTCCAAATGCACTGTTTATTTAAAAGTATCTAACTCTAAGGCTCCAAATGCACTGTTTATTTAAAAGTATCTAACTCGATGGCACCAAATGCACTGTTTATTTAAAAGTATCTAACTCTATGGCTCCAAATGCACTGTTTATTTAAAAGTATCTAACTCTATGGCTCCAAATGCACTGTTTATTTAAAAGCATCTAACTCTATGGCTCCAAATGCACTGTTTATTTAAAAGTATCTAACTCTATGGCTCCAAATGCACTGTTTATTTAAAAGTATCTAACTCTATGGCTCCAAATGCACTGTTTATTTAAAAGTATCTAACTCTATGGCTCCAAATGCACTGTTTATTTAAAAGCATCTAACTCTATGGCTCCAAATGCACTGTTTATTTAAAAGTATCTAACTCGATGGCACCAAATGCACTGTTTATTTAAAAGCATCTAACTCTATGGCTCCAAATGCACTGTTTATTTAAAAGTATCTAACTCTATGGCTCCAAATGCACTGTTTATTTAAAAGTATCTAACTCTATGGCTCCAAATGCAGTTCATTTAAAAGCATCTAACTCTATGGCTCCAAATGCACTGTTTATTTAAATGTATCTAACTCTATGGCTCCAAATGCACTGTTTATTTAAAAGTGTCTAACTCTATGGCTCCAAATGCACTGTTTATTTAAATGTATCTAACTCTATGGCTCCAAATGCACTGTTTATTTAAAAGTATCTAACTCTATGGCTCCAAATGCACTGTTTATTTAAAAGCATCTAACTCTATGGCTCCAAATGCACTGTTTATTTAAAAGTATCTAACTCTATGGCTCCAAATGCACTGTTTATTTAAAAGTGTCTAACTCTATGGCTCCAAATGCACTGTTTATTCAAAGGCGCACGAAACGCTACCAACTTGCTTGTTTACTGTGCAAGTCCAAAAAATTCCACAATATATTTGTTAAAATAAAACAAAATATGCGGTTAAGGTAGATTGTGTATTATAAAAAGGTCTTATACATTTCCGAAAACATCTCGATAGCGAGTTGTAAAAAACCTGCAAACCCGCAAACCTGCCATCTAGCGAACATAAGGTGAACTAAATGTATAACATGCATAAAGTAGCCTGAACAAATTACGACGCACGAACCGCGACCACATCAAACATCCATACATACAAACTTTCGTGTTATAATATTATTAAGGATTAATTTCAAAACAAATTAACAATGATCTTTGTATTGAGATTGTTAAGTGCTTAATTACCCAAGGTTTTGTGTAATTTATTTCAATTAGTTAAAGAGTATTTTTTATTGTTAAAAAACTCAGTACAGCACTTCTTCCACACAGCCAAACGTTGAACTCACGCACACGCGCGCGCCTCTTACACATAAAGACAATAAAGTTGCGCGTGTGTGCGTGCGCAAGTACGAATAGCAGCGGGCGGAGGAGCTAAGTTAGATTATGTACAGTTATGACGATCTCTACCTGTTGTAGTCGAAAGCTTCGATTAAATTACTTTTTTTGCTGGCTATATTCGACTGCAAGGACAAAAGTTTAGTCAAATTTTGGGCAGCCACAACAACGCGAACACTGGACCATGTGCGGATAGATCGACTAATCAGACACAACCTTTGAATTGACGGCTCCGTAGCCCAGGTGGTAGTGTATCTGCCTCCGACGCACAGGGTAGCGGGTTCGAATCCCGCCCAGGGTAAACATTTGTGTGATATGAGCACTTGTGTTTGCCTTGTGTCTGGTTGTTGTTTATCTATATAAGTATGTATATTTATCTATTTGTGTAATGTATATCAGCTGTCTGGTACCTATAGTACAAGCTCTGCTTAGTTTGGGATCAGATGGCCGTGTGAAGATGTCCCCACATATTTTTTTTTTTTTATTTCTTTGCAGCACGGTTGTTAAGGTTGCTTTACGCGTGGATTGTAATGTAACGTGCCCTCCGAAGCGAGGGCTCGATAACAAATTTGAGGATACGTTTCAATTTTTTTCAAAAGCAAGGGTTTAGAGTTACTAATTAATTAAAAGAAAACCAAATGAAAATTATCTCCGAAACACATTTAATATAAGGATTATCGCGCCTCGGTTATTTATTATCACCAACAAACATCTTAGCTCTGAGTTACAGAGAACTTAGCTCAGGTTCTTCTCACAGACGACCACAGTAGATTCCCCACTCTTGCTCTGTTCCCGCTGTCCATGCATGCATGACCTGACTTGCACTTGGTAATTGCTGCCGCGGCATGAGATATCGCCTAGCCTTGTTCAGGATACCTGGCTTTTTGTCTGCAGTTTGTAGGTAATACTGGATCGGACTGTTCCTAAATTTAGCATATTTTATGAATTATTTTTAAAATATAGATTAGTAGCAGACGATTCGCGAAGAAAAAACAGAATCAATTGAAAAATGAATTTACAGTGATTTTTTAAAGTTTCAATATGTCTGTCTCTTTCAAAAACGAGTTTTTGTATAGAGATTATATGGCGTTACTAATAAATGACGTCACAAGTGGGTATGTGCCTCTCTGTCTAATCTTGATTTTCTTTATAACTCGATCAATTTTAGTGTATTATCTTTGTGGGTATCCATCCATTCTGAGACAAATTATAACCCAACCAAAAATTTTACTTAAGTTGGTTTTAGCGCGTGCCAACTAAAAGCTCTGCTCACTCTTTTAGGGATAGGAGCGTGTCTTTTTGTACCATCATCGGGTCCAACTTGGTACTACTGTGGTTGAGCTTGGTACAGCTTCATTGCCAAGAAGCTTTAGAACATGCTCTATGGAAAGCAAAAGTCGTAAGAGGGTTGCTTCCACCGCCACGTGCTTAGCTCCTTTCACCCCTCACCTCTCAACCCCCTTGGTCGTCTATCGCGCTTAGAATATAGCCGCACCAAACCAACCAACAAAAGAAAACCAACCAACTAACAGCAGCCGCAGCAGCTGATTTTTCGCCGAAGCGAAAGGGACACGTTTATTAGTACATAGATATATTATTGTTTACATAGTGCTAAATCGCGCGCGAGCCTTTCATTTATCTAAGCTGAAAGGGTTAGTAAAATAAATAAAAGAGATGTCCAAGTAATGTCCTAAATAATAAAAATCATCGCAATGCAACCGTTAAAAAACTAATGCAATAAATAAAGTTGTTAAATTGAATTTAAATAATTTGTCACCTAAAATCAGGGTCGGGTGGGCTACACTTATCGACGGCGATCGACGGTTTGCCTATAGATACAAAATGCGCGAAATCCTTTCGCCGCGATGCTTATGCATCATTTTTTTTCTATTACTGAATTCAATGTCGAATAGCCATGATATTGTTAAACATCAACGGCCCGTTACAGTTCACTGCTGGACTATGAGCCTTGTCTGGTTTTGCCATAATCTCCACGCTTGGCAGGCGGGTTGGAGATCGCAGATTAAAAGGTTACTGTATCAGAGAGCGCTGCTGCCCGTTCCCTGTTCAATGTGTAGTCCCTAAGTCGCCGAGGTTGTTGGCGATAATTCGAGTTAATGACTTCGATGTTTGGGGACTTCGATATATTGAATTTTAAGAATCATTTGGTCGATATTAATTACATCAACGGCCCGTTACAGTCCACTGCTGGACTATGAGCCTCCTCCCCTTAAGTGTTTGGTTTTGCCATAATCTCCACGCTTGGCAGGCGGGTTGGAGATCGCAGATTAAAAGGTTACTGTATCAGAGAGCGCTGCTGCCCGTTCCCTGTTCAATGTGTAGTCCCTAAGTCGCCGAGGTTGTTGGCGATAATTCGAGTTAATGACTTCGATGTTTGGGGACTTCGATATATTGAATTTTAAGAATCATTTGGTCGATATTAATTACATCAACGGCCCGTTACAGTCCACTGCTGGACTATGAGCCTCCTCCCCTTAAGTGTTTGGTTTTGCCATAATCTCCACGCTTGGCAGGCGGGTTGGAGATCGCAGATTAAAAGGTTACTGTATCAGAGAGCGCTGCTGCCCGTTCCCTGTTCAATGTGTAGTCCCTAAGTCGCCGAGGTTGTTGGCGATAATTCGAGTTAATGACTTCGATGTTTGGGGACTTCGATATATTGAATTTTAAGAATCATTTGGTCGATATTAATTACATCAACGGCCCGTTACAGTCCACTGCTGGACTATGAGCCTCCTCCCCTTAAGTGTTTGGTTTTGCCATAATCTCCACGCTTGGCAGGCGGGTTGGAGATCGCAGATTAAAAGGTTACTGTATCAGAGAGCGCTGCTGCCCGTTCCCTGTTCAATGTGTAGTCCCTAAGTCGCCGAGGTTGTTGGCGATAATTCGAGTTAATGACTTCGATGTTTGGGGACTTCGATATATTGAATTTTAAGAATCATTTGGTCGATATTAATTACATCAACGGCCCGTTACAGTCCACTGCTGGACTATGAGCCTCCTCCCCTTAAGTGTTTGGTTTTGCCATAATCTCCACGCTTGGCAGGCGGGTTGGAGATCGCAGATTAAAAGGTTACTGTATCAGAGAGCGCTGCTGCCCGTTCCCTGTTCAATGTGTAGTCCCTAAGTCGCCGAGGTTGTTGGCGATGATTCGAGTTAATGACTTCGATGTTTGGGGACTTCGATATATTGAATTTTCAGAATCATTTGGTCGATATTAATTACATCAACGGCCCGTTACAGTCCACTGCTGGACTATGAGCCTCCTCCCCTTAGGTGTTTGGTTTTGTCATAATCTCCACGCTTGGCAGGCGGGTTGGAGATCGCAGATTAAAAGGTTACTGTATCAGAGAGCGCTGCTGCCCGTTCCCTGTTCAATGTGTAGTCCTTAAGTCGCCTCTTACGACACCCACGGGAAGAGTAGGGGTTGGTGACAAATGTAGAATACTCTGCCGTCACCACACGGCGTGATATTGTTAAAACAAAACAAAAATTAAAATTTCAAGGATGGGGATATTACGATTACGACCCGTCAAAATCTTTTTTTATCTTTTATTTTTTAACACGCATGCACAAGCGATTGAAAAGAAAGTGGAATTTCATTGACCGTTTTTCTCAACATTTTGATTTCGGAAAATAATTTTGTGATGCTTTAATTTTTTTTATAGTTATTTTTTAGTTTCCATGGCCATCCATAATCAGGCTGTCTTCAAGCCAGATAGTACCAACCTCGAAACAAATGAAGGGTGCAGGGAAAAACATGTCGTCACAAAAGTAACTTTATAAGATATCGCGTTTTGAAAGTTTGGAACGATGTAATTTAATATGTTATTTTCGTGTATAGGATTTTTTTTAAGTGAAATATAATATAATATATTTAATACTTACATCTATAATAAAAGCGAAAAATAATAGTTCATTGAGAACACTACAATTTGAGGTATATATCCCATTTTTGAAAAAAACCGACATGTTTTTCTCCCTGTACCCTTCAAATATTGATTCGCCCTCAACAAAGCCAGAAATTTATTATTAACTCAAATAAAAGTTGCTCTCTCTCTATCCAACCAACCTAAATGTTTCATTTAAAACATAAAACATCAAAAATTATGTTCAGAAAATCTTCGTTTGTGGCGTTTGTAAATTCGAATGATTTTGATCGGGGCGCCGACGACACTCGGCGATCTCTACATAGCCCTATGTACACGGCGACCAGTATACGAAGACCCGCGAGCTGTCACCCGGGAGCCGCCGGACCGGCGCGGAAACGAGCGCGCGCGGGCAGCCGCGGCTCTTCGCAAACTGGACGGTGTGTACAACGTATAGTTAGACGGGGTGGATGCGTACCGTCGGCAAATATGGTTAATGAAGAAATACTAATTTTACGGGAATATAAAAATACCACCAATTATCGTACCATTTTTAAGTTACTACTTTATTGGAGACATGGTGCATGTGTTGTGTAACATTTTTAGGGTTCCGTAGTCAAAAAGGAACCCTGGAATAGTTTCGCCATGTCCGTCTGTCTGTCTGTCTGTCCATCCGCGGCTTGGCTCAGAGAATCTTAGTACTAGACAGAAGGCTGTAATTTGGCATGGATATACATATTTATCATGCCGACAAAGCAGAAAAAAAAATATGGTTCTTCTGGAACACGTGGGGTGTTATTTTATTTTTTCACGATTCCCTTAAACCTATAGTGTGAGGTATCGTTGGATAGGTCTTTTAAAAATAATGGGGGTTTGCTAAAAACATTTTTCGATGATAGTGTACGTTTCAGAAATATTTCGTTTTAAAGTGCTTATTTTTGTTAGAGTCACCCCATCCCTTACCAGCGAAACTGTTGTATTTGGAAACGTGAACAATTTCATGGTAGTAGTGCAACTACCAACATCAAATAGGCTTTACTTTACAGGTTAACGAGTAGTAGACCAACTTATAAAATTTACTTGTATTCTAATACTTTAAGGGGCTACTTGACTGCGCACTAGCGCCACTTCGAAAAAAAATCATAACTCCGAAAAATCTAAATATATTAAAAAAGTGGACGATCATTTTAAAGTGTACCGAATTTTATAAAATCTTATACGGTGTAGTAAGAGATAGCGAAAGAGCTAAAACGGCCGTTATTAGCACTTTCGCTATCTGTTACTACAATTAACAATAGATAACTGAATTTATCAATTCTAAAAATACAACAAGACTAATGAAACAATTTGATCGTTCATATTTTTGATATTTCGTGTTTTCACTAAGTTATGATCTTTAATTCAAGTGGCGCTAGTGTTCACATAGGGTACCCCTTAAGGGGCTACCTGGCTGCACACTAGCGCCACTACAATAAAAAGTCATAACTTTGAGAAAACAAAATATATAAAAAATCCGGTCGGTTACATTATTCTAAAGGTCATTCAGTATTTTTAGAACTGATTAATTTATGAAAATGTTGTTAATAATTGTAGTTACAGATAGCGAAAGTGCTAAAAACAGCCGTTATTTGCTGTCTGCTATCTGTTACTACAACTAAACACATTTCATTCAATTTCTCATTTTTTAAAATACAGCACAACCTTTGAAATAATATAACCGACCGGATTTTTGATATATATTTTGTTTTATCTGAGTTACGATTTTTTATTGAAATAGCGCTAGGTCATTGGCGTGGGGGAGCCCCTTAAACGTTAAATTCACTGTCTAAGACAATTACTGTAAACAAAAGTCAATCAAAATACAAATTTTTAATTATCCTGTTTTTCTGACGCTACCGCACCGCTCCTCGAAATGTATAGCTACGGACAACTCACCTACATTTACTTGTGTACTCACACAGGCTCCATTTTATAGCTTTCACGCACACATGGACAATGAGAGCGCACACAGACGCGGTGAAAGTACGCCGACAGCGTTCGTCTCACGCATGACATGCACGACAACAGACATCTTTTATTATCCTAGATTTTTACTTACTACGGTGATAAATTGATAAATCAAAGACTGAAAAGTTTTACGCTCTAAGCCGCCTTAGATTTGGCGGAATATTTGATTGCTGTTGCAGTACCATACAAAGTTCTGAGTGCAAACAAAAACACAGCAATGTAACTCGAAGTAGTCTGCATTTAGCTAAAACTTTTTTTTTTATTTTATAAATCCAAACTTCTTAGTTTCTGCTATCGAACACTAAAAGAATTTTTGCTCTATCTTTAAAATTGACCGAGTTATAAAGGTTTGAAATTCAAGATTAGACAGAGAGGCACATACCCACTTGTGACGTCATTTGTTAGTAACGCCATATAATCTCCATACAAAAAATCGTTTTTGAAAGAGAACAGACATATTGAAACTTTAAAAAATCACTGTAAATTAGTTTTTCAACCGATTCTGTTTTTTCTTCGCAAATCGTCTGCTACTAATCTATATTTTAAAAATAATTTATAAAATATGGTGAACAGTCCGATCCCCTATTGGTTTAATTTATTTATGCTGCAAAGTTCACAAATAAAGATATCTTTATTTGTGAAAAGACGTCAATCAATGGTCGGTTTCTCACTAACATGGCCTACATCTTATATGAATTCATTATGATATGATATGTAGGACAAGTAGATCCTTCGGATCTAAGTGATGTAATAACATCCTATGGAAATAAATAATTTTGACTTTGACTTTAGAAAAATCTCATGGGGGTCGTACAATGTAACGTATTTTTTGCAGCCAAGCGTTACGGTCTAGTACGTTCCGAGGGAGAAGCAAGATGTGTGTTACGTCATAATAATAACGTCACACGATTTTAAAATAGCCAACTGCATGTTGCTAACTGGCTACTTTTTGATTTTCCAGAATTTTAAAATTTTCCCGGCAACTTTCCAAAATTTTGTGGGTTCCCATCTTCATACATGGCCATCTGATACCAAACTAAGCAGAGCTTGTACTATGGTTACCAGACAGCTGATATACATTACATAAATAGATAAATACATACTTATATAGATAAACAACAACCAGACTCAAGGATAGATAGATAGATAGATAGATAAGAAATTTATTTGCAGTACACAAAAACAAGGCAAACACAAGTACTCATCACACGAATGTTTGCCCTGGGCGGGATTCGAACCCGCGACCCTGTGCGTCGGAGGCAGATACACTACCACCTGGGCTACGGAGCCGTCATTTCTTATTTGAAATTAATTAATAAGTGACGGCAGAGTAGAATACATTTGTCACCAACCCCTACTCTTCCCGTGGGTATCGTAAGAGGCGACTTAGGGACTACACATTGAACAGGGAACGGGCAGCAGCGCTCTCTGATACAGTAACCTTTTAATCTGCGATCTCCAACCCGCCTGGCAAGCGTGGAGATTATGGGTGGAGGAGGCTCATAGTCCAGCAGTGACCTGTAACGGGCCGTTGATGTAATTAATATCGACCAAACGATTCAGAAAATTCAATAAATCGAAGTCCCCAAACCTCGAAGTCATTAACTCGAATCATCGCCAACACGTAAGCTCAAAACGACCACGAAAGATCAAAATCAAAACACAGTAGGTCTAGCATTCCGCCCGCAACTTCATCCGCGTGACGTTTTGTTTAGAACGAACGACCGATTTTCCTTTCTTTTGTGTAGGCGGGCAAATAATAATAGGGGATCGGACTACTTTTTTTTTATTTTATAAATGCGAATTTCTTAGTTGCTGCTATAGAAAACTAATAGAATTTTTGCTCTATCTTTAAAATTGACCGAAAAGGTCTGAAATTCAAGATTAGACAGAGAGACACATACCCACTTGTGACGTCATAAGTTAGTAACGCCATATAATCTCCATACAAAAAATCGTTTTTGAAAGAGACAGACATATTGAAGTTTTAAAAAATCACTGTAAATTCGTTTTTCAACCGATTCTGTTTTTTTCTTCGCGAATCGTCTGCCACTAATCTATATTTTAAAAATAATTCATAAAATGTGGTAAATTCATAAAATATGGTGAACAGTCCGATCCCCTATTCTTTGCCTTGATCTTAAATTGTGTAAATGACTGAAAAAAGAGTTCAGGCACGATCATACCACGGCGGCGGCGTGACGTCACTTTTGCCTTGGTTTTCTATACTAGGACAAAATACAAGAGGCTACTCTGACAAGTCAGTCAACTACTTGACATGCGCGTACCCAGTGACGTAACCAGGGAAATAGCGGAGGGGCCTAAAAACACGGGAGGGGGACCCGTCAGGCCGATTTACAATCATATAGTCTTGAATGTTTTAGTAATAAGGAATAAAATTGAAACTAAATGACGTCACAAAGGATACGAATCAAATAAGCGCTATTGGATGATAAAACGTCAAAAAATCCATCTGACATTTGTTTGACCATACACGCTTACTTGCCACCATTTAGTTACAGTTTTAAAAAAAAAATGTACTGTTAGTCTACTAATTTGTCCTATTAAGATCAAAACAATAAGGCGTCAAGCCGTAATGTTTAGGAGCATTTCTACCTTATTGTATTTGAATGCCTGTAGCAATATCAGCGTAAGGTCGACCAGAATCCATCCATTACGACCAACTAGTTGTTTCGATCGGAATGCTGTCGATAGACGTTATCGTCGTCGGCTATCGTATTGTAGAGTTTTACTAAAGCGAGGAGTAGTAATCACTGCGCCGCAATGAGTCGGGGGCCAACTATAGAATCTAGTGATTCTGATCACTCGGTTCAAAGCCGACTGAGCGCAAGCGACGCTCTAGATCTAGAACGCCTCAACAAACCAGCCCAATCCCAGATTATTTTACTGATTTTGTGAATAAAATTCATAAAATTCATCATCATCAACAACTCAAAATTAATTACAGAAAAATATAGATAACTAACCTGTCCACAGGAGGCGGCAACGGCGCCATCATGTGTGGATGAGGCGGCATCGGTGGATGTGGGGGGTGCGGGTGAAAGGGGGAGCCTGGCGGGGCGAACCCCCCCGGGAAGTGGCCCTGCTGCGGCGGCGCCGGAGGGAATCCCCCGCCGGAGCCGGGCCGCGCCGACGGGCTCCCGAAGGGCCCCGGGGCCGCATATGGGGGCCCCGGAAACGCCGGCCCTGGGCCGGGCGTCGAGGGCGCCGGGGATGCCGCGAACGCCGGCCCTGTGTTAGATAGATGATTAGACGCACGCAGCACGCTTTGCATACAGGTTAACCGAAGATAATAAGAAGCCCTCGCTACAACACAGTGACCGCTACAAGTCAAGTTTTTGTAAAGCTGTAGGGATTTCTGACACAATACGTCACCATTGGCGGTTTTTTTTACTCTACGGTAACTTACTCTTACTCACTCTTTTTTTTTTATTTATATCCGATGTAAAATTATAAACAGATAAATCAAACAAATAAATAAAAAAATAAAAAAAAACCCGACTGCGTGAAAAAATTAAACCTTTCCGCTGCAACTTCACCGACAACGCTGCCATCGAAAAGATGCACATAAAAAATATCCAAAAAACAATGTACCTGCAGGCGAACCGGCCGGAGGCGCGAAGGTGGGGAAGGGGGGTTCACTGTTGGACCCCTTCCACGAGGGGGGCACCCCCCCGCCACCGTCGTCCAGCGGCACGCGCCTCTGCAGCCCCACCGACATCTGCACCATCAGAAAACAATGTCAGCTGGCGGGTATTCCATCTTCTTACAGTAACACTGACTGGCTGACATAACGCATAGGATTAGTGGCTGATCGTCCAATTCAAAAGTCGTCACGCTGTCGCAGATCGACCTATTTGCAACTGGTCCAATTCGCAACTCGTTCCAATAGAAACTAATCCTTTAAACTCCAAAAATAGTTACTTTTTTCCTGATAAACTAAAAGTACGATGATTAAACATTGACCAAGTACTTTTTTTTTCATTTAAGTAAACACTAGCCGTGTAGTGACGGCAGAGTATTCTACATTAGTCACCAACCCCTACTCTTCCCGTGGGTATCGTAAGAGGCGACTTAGGGACTACACATTGAACAGGGAACGGGCAGCAGCGCTCTCTGATACAGTAACCTTTTAATCTGCGATCTCCAACCCGCCTGCCAAGCGTGGAGATTATGGCAAAACCCTCCACGTGGAGGAGGCTCATAGTCCAGCAGTGGACTGTAACGGGCCGTTGATGTTGAAACACTTTATAGAATTCTATTCTTCGGACGATTTGCGATTGAAACCGGTTGCGAATGTGACGAGTTGCGAATCAGACCAGTTGCAAAAGGTACGAAGTTTGAATGAGGCCGATCTGCTACTGATCCAAAACGTATAATACAGATAGAAGCGCGATCTGTACCAGAGTTCTATAGCATAGATGAAACGATAAATGATAACAGAAATCTGCTGGCCATACGCATTAACCCTAGACTAATAGGGGATCGGACTACTTTATTTATTATTTCATAAATCTACTGCTATCGAACACTAAAAGAATTTTTGCTCTATCTTTAAAATTGACTGAGTTATAAAGGTTTGAAATTCAAGATTAGACAGAGAGGCACATACCCACTTGTGACGTCATTTGTAAGTAACGCCATATAATCTCCATACAAAAAATCGTTTTTGAAAGAGACAGACATATTGAAACTTTAAAAAATCACTGTAAATTCGTTTTTCAACCGATTTTGTTTTTTTTTTGTGCGAATCGTCTGCTACTAATCTATATTTTAAAAATAATTCATAAAATATGGTAAATTCATAAAATATGGTGAACAGTCCGATCCCCTATTCAGGTGACCGATAAACAAGATTATTTTCAAGAGTGGGTCCAAACAGCGGTGCGCTTTTTCAAAAACTTAATCACTTTTAGAGCATGGCAGAACAGATTCATCGACAAATCATGGACAGACGACAGTCATCTTTATTTCATATACAGGTAGAGGGAACTACAATAATGCTCCTAACCTAACCTCAATTAATAATGCTCCTAACCTAACCTAACCTCAATTCGTTCTACAAAACCTTGAAGAAGCTATGCAAGAAGGGAACCCAAGCACGTCCCTGTGCACGAGGCAAGCAAAGTCTAAGTTATTTATTTCCATAGGATGTTAGATCCTTCATTACATTTTTTTGGGTAAGTTCACTAACACAATGGCGGAATCTGTGGAGAAGAGCTCACCGAAGAAACTCCACAGTCGTCGCAGCTTTTGCGTTTCCTTTTTTAAATAAAATATTGTCAAAAACAAAATTAATGCTTATTATAATATATCGAAAAAGCCTGCTATTCAAAAAAACTCTATTCCCATGGACATCTGTCTTCTAAGTAATCAAATATCCTATAGTAACCTTTTTTATACAATTTCTGTTTTATAATTATTTTAAACTTGTCTAAAGGCAAGTTTTTAATATCAGTAGCCTTTAAAAGAATTACAAATTTTATGTAGTCGGCTGACATAAGCAACCAACTTGTCTTTATTTCTAGTATTAAAATTGTGTATATCACAATACACAATTTTAAATGTCAGAACATTGATTTCTTTAAACTTTTCCCTCAGTGACACTCTAGGCCGTAATCTATAATATGCACGAACAGCCCGTTTCTGCAAAATAAATATACTATTAGCATTCGCAGCGTGACCCCACTACAAAATACCATAGGTCATTAGATTATGAAAGTAACTGAAGTAGACTAGTCTAGCGGTGTCTACGTCGGTAAGGGCTATTTTTTTAACTGCGAACGCTGCTGAACTCAGTCGGTTCGACAATTTATTTATATGAGAATCCCATTGTAGTTTGGCATCTAAAGTAATGCCCATAAAGCAACACTTCAGGTAGATCGACAGATTGGTGGTCAGCCGGATAGAAGAATTCATCAAGGACAAGGGCATCTGTCGAATTGGTCGACTTTGCCACCCTAAAGCGACACCCAAGTGAGGCAGAATCGACTTGGAATGTCTCTGTTTCTTCACCTCTCTGGTCAAAGGAAAGACCAGTATCGGTTTGAAAGACCGTGTCAAATCGTCTCAGTCAATCAATCTGCTTTATCTTCCAAATACTATCGTCAAATAATCAAGGAAGGGACTGTCGGGAAGCAAATAAAGCCTCAACTTCAAGCTGCAACAGCGTAATAACTGATCGAGGTTACCAAGGTATCGCGTAAGTAGAGGGGTGTAAAGGCCAGAGCCTTAACACTAGACAGACTAGTCGTTACACGAGCCATGTCAATGTAACGGGCTAGATACCCCGATTCACCTAGGTCGATCTCCGAGATGCTCGCTCGTTAATTATAACATCAATAGTATGCTGAGGTTCCTCGGAAGATCGGGTAGATCGATTAGTGCGCGCGCGTCAGTCATCGATTTGAAAAAGCGGAAAAGCTAAGGGCGGTGGCGCAAGGGCAGAATAGGGCCTTGATTATTATGATATAGATAAATGGGCAAGTAGAGCACGCGCCATCGCTACGAAAATATCCGTCTTCTCAGATCCCTAGCAGAAAACAGTTCGCGATAGTTACGTGGTTGAGGTCGGCTATCACCACGCACTTCTTATATCCGGCAGCACTCCATGACGTCACCTGCGACCTCACTCCCTGCCACCATGTAGCAGCTTCAGTTTCTCCCCTTGACCCCCTTACCCGATAAAATTTAAAAAAATGGGGGTCATGCAGACTAAAATTTTTCATCGAAATTTTTCTGTCCAAAAAAATCTAATATTTTTATATTTTTTTATGCGTTTCATAGTGTCCCAAAGCGTATACTCCAACTTCCATACCCCGCCCTGAGGGCGACTCTCTGACCGCTTCGTGACTTGTAGCATTGAAAAAACCACGTAAAGGTACAATTCCGTAAAGGCCTGCAGACTGCAGGCGACACTACTTGTTTCTATGAATCTCTATGAAATTGATTCCAAATACGGCTACACTGCGGCCTGCAGCTGCGGCCGCGGCGCGCAGCGACCGCAGACTGCAGCGCGAGTGGTGTCGCGAACCGCAGAGAGCGCGATAATAGCGTGTCGCTTTTTCGGTTAGATATCTTTACTAATTAAACTGAGTACAAAGTCAAATTGATTTTTATTTATACAACAATACTTTCGAAACTTTTCCTCTGCATGTTTTTTAATCAGATTACAATAAGTTCCTTCGTCGGTTCAACTTTTAAATAAAATATCATGTGCTTTCCTTTTTTTTGGTATATATACTTGCAACAACAAGTCGTTATCATCTTCCTCTTCTAACAAAAGACACATTAGTAAACTATCGGTAGCATTGTCCGACATGGCTCTATGCATTGTGCAGCCGCGGCATGCGGTCGCGCTTGGAATAGAAGCAGCCGCGACCGCAGGCACTAGCCGCAGTGTCGCCTGCGGCCTGCAGTCTGCAGTCCATTACGGAATTGTACCTTAGGCCCGGTTTCCACCAAAGCGGAGAGGAGATGTGTTTGAATAACCAATCAGATTTCGTTATTTCCACATCTCCTCTCCGCTTAGCTTCAGTGGAAATGGATCAAGCAGAGCGGAGAGGAGATGTCTAATTTTTCTATAGCAAGCGGGGCGCGGCCGAGGGAAGATGTGTGTAGCCGGGCGGCGAGCGGCGCGCGGGGCGGCGCGACGGCGCTCGCGCTCCCACTCCCCGCCCCGCTGATGCCCGCGCTTCGCCGCTACGCACGCACAGCTCACATTTCCTCTCCGCTACGCACAGCTCTCATCTCCTCTCCGCTTTGGTGGAAATAGCCTGCCAGCTTCGCAGCACATCTCAACACATCTCCTCCTCCTCTCCTCTCCGCTTTGGTGGAAACCGGTCCTTAAAGCTGGGTCAGAAACATTCGCGATGTCAGTTCTGAAGAGTCTAGAACGTGTAATGGGACGAGCCGATACTACATATTTGTGATCATAAACATACATGCATGAGATCTTTATGCAATACACCATTGCCCACGAATCATGCTAAAGTTCAGTTTCAAAAAATTAAATCCAATGACTTTTTTTCAGGTCTTTAAAAATACTAAAATGAGTGAAAAAACTACCCCATTCCAGTCATAAGAATTGTCTTACAAGTAGTTTGCTACTTTAATTATTGACCGAGCGAGCGAAGCGTCGCGGTTAAGAAATGTGACCTGTAGAGGAAAACAGCCTCGGCGGTAGACCTTGTAAGCTGGCAACCCCTATAACTCCGTCATTTTTTAAAATTTCCAAAAACTGACTCGACAAAAAAATTCGTTTAATTTATCGAACCTGCTCACAAAATTTCACGAGAATCGGTTGAGAAGCGCGACCTGTAGAGTGAAACAAACAAACCACAAACAAACAAACAGATGGACATACAAAAGCAAATTTGGCCAAGCTGAAACAGAGACGCTTCGCTCGCTCGGTCAAAAAAGACGAAATAAAATAAAATAAATCAAGAGGTTGGGAATGGTTGTCGAGAAAAAAATTTTTTTGAAAAGATAATACAGACTCGCGAGGTCTAACAGCTCACAGAGCCACTAGTTTTATTATGTACAACACAACAGTAACAGTACCATATATGGTTAAGAAGGGTACAAGAACATAGAAATAATACACAACAGGCACTGCTTTCTAATGAAATATCTAACAACAGATCTAGCAAGAGTTTCATGTTAATGAGGATCCGTAACATTTTTAGTTGAGAATGCAGATATTTATAGAGCTAAGAAATCCTTAACATATGGTGCAAAAATTTTGGCTCTACGAGAAAATTGACGAAGTTATGACTAAATTACTAGCGAAGTTCACCGAGTGGCCGCCGCGATAGCTGTGACGTCACTGTGACGGACGCCGCCAGTTAGCCGTTAGCAGCGATAAGGCGCGCAGTGTTTTGTTTGGTTAATTATGACTTTGAAACAAATTAAGTGTCCGATTTGTGTCGAATTCATCTTTTTAACTATGTATAAATATTGCATTGTGCCGAAATAAACAAAAACTTCTATTTAAACGCCAGAAAAACTGTTTTTTAACGCGCCGAAAGATCCAAAACTTCGTAAAAAATTGTATTCTGTTGTAAACATTGATGATAAAGCACCACCCTCTGCCCAGGCTACAGGACATTGCCGTGAAGATCATTTCGATGAAAGTACTTACAACTATACCTATTATTTAGTTAATATGTAAATAAGTTGGTACATACTCTTACGTATACTCGTAGTGAACTTAGATCAAATATAGTCGTAGATCCACGTTCTCATACAAAATCTAACGCAAATCGTGGCACCGCGTCAACTATACTTTATACATGCTTATACAAATATTATACCGCTTTAGTTATGTGAAAAACAGCCATTAAGTTGTGTACCCAAACTTAAATATAGACCTTAATTCTTAAACAATAACGTTTAACTTAGCGTTCTGGGTTTTTTACTTATCACCTTTTTCTACTAACGATATGCAACAAGTACGATTTTCAGAAATTAAAGAACACATTTAAAAAGTACATTTATTTTAATACGGACTTTAGATCATTGCAACAAAGTATCAAAATCGCCAAATAAGATATGCGCGTTACGTTATTTTGGAGCTGCGCATACCTTATCTCTAGAGTGGCGTCTGCAAGAGTGAATGGGATAGACGCGCGCTGGGCAGATGATGATAATTATTACAAAAAATATAATGCAATGCAAAAAAATACTTAGAATATCGTAATTACAAAACCATACTAACTTAAAATACGACACTCGCATCTTTTTTTTTTCACTTTTAATGTATAGTTTTTGCACATTTTCAATGCACATTTACGCATCGTAACCAGTGTTGGGCAAAATTTAGTTTGATTGACGATTAAAAACTAAAACTAACGAATTTAGTTTGAACTAACGATTGACGATTGAATTAGTTTTAATCACGTGCGGATTGATTCTGGAATTGATTAGATTTAGTTTTTAGTCAGGATTGATTTCCAATTAACTAAATTTTTATTTCGTTTATGAAATCAAAATTTCAATAGAATTTTTGGATTTTTGGATGAGATGAGTTTTGGATGTTTCGATGTTTAGATTTTTTGGATATTTGGATGTTCGGATGTTCGGATGCTTTGGATGTTTTGATGTTTTGGATGTTTTGATGGTTTGGATGTTTTGGATGTTTGATGTTTTGGATATTTGAATGTTTGGATTTTCAGATGTTCGGATGTTTTTGATGTTTTGGATGTTTTGATGTTTGGATGTTTTGATGGTTTGGATGTTTTGATGTTTTGGATGGTTTGGATGTTTTAGATGTTTGTTTGGAAGTTTTAGACCATCCAAACATCTAAAACATCCAAATATATTTTCACATTTATAATATTAGTGTGAATTGTGAATGGATGATACTGGCTCGAGTGTGCTTTATTTTAATAATGTTTTATTTTTTCAAATTAGTTGTTGAATTCAATCTAACTAAAATTGACGACTAAATATTACTCAAATTTAGTTGCAACTAAAACTATTTTTTTCAATCGCGATTGAATCAATCAAACTAAATTAATCACTAAAATTGTAGTTTGACTAATCAATCCGATTGAAATTTTTAGTGATTACGCCCAACACTGATCGTAACGTTATACCTTCGGCGCTGTCGGCTTCGGCCTTAGCGACTGAGATTAAAACAAGGCATACGCTTGGTTTATGCCTTGTTTCGATGGTGCCGTTTTTCGAGCAGCGTTCGTCTATCTACCACTATATTTGATTGATCTAAGGTAGTGAAGGTAAAAAAAAGGTACTCTACTTACTTTTTTAAAGTTTTGTGGACCTATAAACCTACATACTGTAAGGAGCGGTCTCCTTTGAGGTGACTGGCTGTTCGTTTAGTTCGAATGGATTTGAATATTTTGAAATATCGAATGGTTCTTTTTTGTTGTTTGGACTCGGGATGCCAACGGGCTACCGAGTGGAAGATATTTTCATATTGAAGAGATTATTGAAAATAATATAAAAGATTAGTTTCATATACCTCGTTTTAATCATCAAATTAGCTTAGCGCCCATCTGGCTACCGCCCCCCTTCTCTATTGTACCAACCTATCGTAGTGTCATACTAGGCGACTTAAGGAATATAACCTGTAGCAGCGTTCACCATTGTAATCAACTACAACGGGATCCCCAACTCGCCTGCCAAGCATGGGGTTTATGGAAATACCAAGCAATAGAGTCCTTGCGGTGGACTGATGTGGGCTGTTGTGATGATGATGATCTTCCTATTCGCTCGTTCTCATTTCTATGTAGTATTCCGAGGTCAAAACACTGACACAGGGACATACTCGGGTAAAAAGCAAAGAGTGAATGGTAATATTCTTTAATCATTTACACAACAGCAGTACATTTATGTATTTACCTCTGCTATGCCTTATTGTTAGAAGCAAATAAATTAATATATATTTTTATATTTCAGATTGAAGAAGATATGGAAAATTATGTTACGGGCGTTTTGCCTCATAAATACGTTTGAATGTCAAAAGTCTCAAAAAAAGAAAATTGACTGACCCGGTTTTGAGTTAGGTTCATGCCACCGGATTTATGGACATAATTTTCGATATCTTCAATATGAAATAAATATTATATATTAATTTATTTGCTTCTAATAATAAGGCACAGCTGAGGCAAATACATAAATGTACCGCTGTTGTGTTGAAGATTAAATGATTAAAGAATTTTATCATTCACTCTTTGCTTTTTACCCGAGTACGTCCCTGTGTCATTGTTTTGACCTCGGAATATTACATAGAAATGAGAACGGGCGAATAGGTAGATCATCATCATCACAACAGCCCACATCATTCCACTGAATAGAATAGAATAGAATTTATTAATTGCACATTGTACAGCTTATGGGTCTTTAGTATAATTGCAGTTAAGTACAATAACCCGAGTATAGGGCGTCGCAATGATTATTATACAATACAAAAACAGTTTGTAGTTAACAAATAAAAAACATATTAAATTGATATAAATATTACACATAAAAAAATAAAGAATGTCATATTATAGTGAAAAATTAATATAAAAAAGAGTCAAGGACTCTCTCTTGTATAGGAGGTTAGTTAGTTGGTGGGCTACCGTTTCAGCAATTATTGTATTGGAGGTATTGCTTGGCATTTCTATAAAACCCATGCAGGCGGGTTGGGGATGGGGATCATGTTGAAGTTGATTACAAAGGTGAACGCTGCTGCAGATTATATTCCTTAAGTCGCCTAGTATGTATAACACACTACAATAGGTAGGTACTGTGGAGATTGCATTGGTTACATGCAGTCTCCGCGCACTTTTCCCTTTGTTTGTTGTTGCTGGCACTCGATATTCGCCCTATATATCGTAAAAAAGCTAATTAGACGTGGGGAGTCAGAGAATGATGGGTGGAAGAAAATAATGGTGTGGATTAGGGATTGAAATGAAGAAAAGATAATACAAAAATATTGTAAACTAATATTGGAGTCATTATTTAGCTAAGGATTTATGCGCTAGAAGCGAGTGCCTCCCATCTTCAAAGAGCTACGTCCACCTGACATGGTGTAGACTTATGAAGAAATCGGTACCTCCAGTTACGTATTTTTTTTTCTTTGCTATATTATTTGCCTGATTATTTGCCTTGTAGAATCAACAGCAAATATCACAGCACGGATCGCAGCTATGAAGCAATTTAATTTTGTTACCTTTGTTTAGCTTCGACTGAACGCGGACGCAGAGGAAGACGTGTTTAATCTTAAATCCTTTTTATGCACCATATTAAGTTTTCCAGAAAAAAGTCTAAGAAAAGACTGTGAATAAAGAAATTAATATTGAATGAGATGGCCAATGCAGCGATTGCAGCCATTAGAATGATGATGAGATACCATGGAAAGGTCTCTCTGCATTGATGCCTTGGTGATGTACAATTGATATCATTTTGTTAAAAAAAGTTGAATTATGTCTGATAAGTATAACGGTCTGAATTCGTCCGCGGAGGACTTCTTCTCGCAATTCGAGATAATCGCCGCTATAAATAGTTGGAGTGACGATGTAAAAACGTTAGTGTTGGCTACTTATCTATGTGGGCCGGCTCTCAGCTATTATAATTTGACAAAATCGTCCTCTACGAAATATGAGGATATTAAAAAAGCGATTTGTTTAGAATTCCCGTCTCCTATAGACCATGCTTCGTTGTTTTATAAGTCTCGTCAAGATTATAATGAGCCTCTGATGGACTATGTGTATCGTGTGGAATCTCTTGCCGGAAAGGCTAAGATTTCAGACCAGAAAATAATAATTAAGCAATGTTTGACTGGTATGTCATCTTTTTTTAAACGTAATTTCGGAACTCAATTATACAAAGATTTCGCTACCCTCAAACAAACCTGCATGGAGTATTCGATGCTCTTTATGGCCACACACACTGAATTATCGTTGCCAGTGAAGATAACCTCGACTCGATGTGGCGAGCCCAGCAGTTATACGAATTCAATGGGTGATGGTTATCCCAGTGAAAATATTGGGCAGCGTAGTGCGCAAGCCTCACCGCAGGAATTATACTCCACGCCGCAAAATAGATCTTCTAGTTGGCCGCCGAGGAGTCCATCTTCTCCACGTACTACTAACTTTGGATCAAACCGACCCCGCAATGATGCGAGATCGTCAAGACCCCAATACACTCAAAACCGGTATAATTTAAGAAGCGGTTCGCGTGATAACATTGGAAATATACAGGGTAATGACCCAAACTTTCAGCGTCGCCAGTGAATGGGACTACATTGGTAGACGGTCATTTTAGTCGTCCTGTTTCTCCTATTATTTGTGTTGATTTGTACGGTGTAGTGCATAATGCGTTGATTGATTCAGGTGCCACAATTTCTGTGATTTCTTCTTCGTTTCTTGAAAAAGTGGGTAAATTCATTCCGTCACACGCATATAATGATAACGCCTCTTGTTTGCGTACGGTGAATGGGATTAGGTTATTAGCTGAATGTTCTGTTATATTGGACATTACAATAAATAGCATTGTTTATAATCATGCATTTGTTGTTGTGTGCGATTTAGTACCTGATATAATTTTAGGGCAGGATTTTTTATATGCAGTAAAGGCCATTGTCAACTTTGATAAACAGTTCATTGAACTGGATAGGAATAAGGTATGGTTCAGAAATGATACAAAAATCGCGGCGTTTTCACTTGATTATGTTCAGTCCGGGACTGAGTCCGAACATTTATTGCCGTTACCGAAAGGTGATTATATCTATTTTCTTAATACGGTAGAATCAATAAATGAAAATTTGGACGATTTAAAAAAGGATACGATCCTAACGAATAACACGAAATGTAATAATTTTAATATTTCTGATGCTTTATTATCAGATCAGAAAAGTAAGTTGTCAGAATTACTGGGCAAATATGAAAAGCAGTTTGCGTTTGATTCGAAGAATTTAGGGGCATGTTCATTAATGGAAGTTGAAATAAATACTTCAGACGAGACTCCTATTCATAAAGCTCCTTATAGAGTTTCACACCATCAACACAGTATAATTAGGGAACAAGTGAGTGAGATGTTGGAAAATGGAATCATTCGTGAGTCGCGAAGTGCATATGCATCCCCGGTTGTCTTGGTCAAGAAACCTGATGACACGTGGCGATTCTGCATTGATTATAGGTCATTGAATAAAAAAGTAATTACCGATTCATATCCTTTACCCAGAATAGATGACATAATTTTATATCTAGCTAAAGCCAAATATTTTGCGGATCTGGATTTAAATAGTGGATATTGGCAGTTGAGAATCAAGGAATCTGATAAGCATAAAACTGCTTTTGTTACCCCTTCGGGATTGTATGAATTTAACGTCATGCCGTTCGGCCTTAAAACAAGTGGTGCGATTTTCCAGCGGGTTATGGATAGTGTTTTAGGGGGCATGAAATATCGGAATGCTATTGTTTATATTGACAACATATTGGTTTATGGGGAAACATTTGAAGAATTTTCTTTATCTTTAAATGAAATCTTATATAGAATTAAAGAATGCAATTTGACACTTAAACCTAGTAAGTGCAAATTTGGTTTTGAAAAAGTTTCCGTTCTTGGTTATGAAATAACGGGTCAGGGAATTCGACCAGATCAATCACAGTTTGAAAAGATTATGAAGATCCAAGTGCCAAAATCGACTAAAGAACTTAAATCTATTTTAGGACTCTTTTCATATTATAGAAAATTCTTAGATAATTATGCGGATTTGGCTATGCCTCTAACAAGGTTGATGAAGAAGGGTGTCAAATTTATGTGGACAGAACTACAGCAACATGCATTTTCTAAAATTCTTTCTCTTATTCAGAACCCCCCTTTATTAAGACATTTTTCGAATAGCGAAGGCATAGTTACAAGATTATTTGTCGATGCTAGTGATAAAGCATTAGGTGCTTGTTTATTGCAGGGTGAAGATAAAATATTTCCGATTGCTTTCGCGTCGCGTAAGCTCTCTGATTGTGAGACCAGGTATACGATTACCGAAAAGGAATGTTTGGCTCTAGTGTGGGCTCTTAATTATTTTAAGCATTTACTATGGGGAATGAAATTTGACGTCGTGACGGATCACAAAGCTTTGGTATGGCTCCGTACTAAAAAGGATATGAATGGGCGTTTAGCTCGTTGGTCTTTAGCGATTCAACAATATGATTTTGATATAGTATATTGTTCGGGCAAAGATAACCAAATTGCTGATTTCCTAAGCAGGAATCCATTAATTGAGGATGTTGATGTTAAGGAGACCTCTCCTAAGGATGTAGTTGAGGATGGTTTAGAGTTATACAGGATTGAAGCTTCTCGTTTTGAATTTGATCAAAGCGTTGATAGTTTTTGCACTGAACAAGTTTCAAGGATTGCTTCTAGATCTCGGCTAAACTATAAAGGTTTTCTTACTAGAGACAATAAGCTCTTTCACAGGTGTAGGATAGGTAACAGATATGTTGATCGTTTGGTTGTTCCTCAAGCTTCATTTAATGACGTTATGAAGGAAATTCATGATGATCCTTGGAATGGAGCGCATTTTGGTCTTACGAAGACTTTATGTAAATTTAGGGACAGATATTTTATTCTTGATGCTGAAAAGAAAATTTCTAGATATATCGAAAGTTGTAAAGAATGTCAAGAGAGGAAGAGATCGTATTTGATTGCTCCGATGCAACCGATTGAAGTCAATCATCTTTTTGATAAAATAGCCCTTGACATATTAGGACCTCTTCCGACCTCGGATTTAGGAAACAAATACATCATAGTTTGTTTAGAATATTTATCGAAATACGCGATAACTAGAGCAGTCCCAAGTGCAACTGCTCAGGCCGTTAGTGATTTTCTTACTCAAGAGATCTTCTGTAAATTTGGTATGGTAAATGAAGTCATTGTAGATCGTGGATCAATTTTCACATCACACATGGTTAAAAATACGATAGTTTTTTTTGATTCCACGTTATCGGTTGCTGCAACTAGGCATCCTCAGACCATTGGACTCGTGGAACGTTTTAATAGCACTATATCTCAGAGTTTAGCGATGTATACAAACGAGAGTCAAGCAGATTGGTGCATGTATTTGCCCATGTCAACGTACGCGTATAATATATCGAGACAGGCGTCATCAAATACGATTCCTTACACTATTGTTTTTGCTAGAGACCCAATTTTGCGTTCTGATGTTGATATTGTATCTAATCGTAATGATTTGGATATTGCTGCTCGCAATAATGCTAATATTAGAATGATCTCTTGTGCGTTGAGAAATATTCGTAAATCGCAAATGACTCAAAAGGAATATTATGACAGGAAAGTCAGGTTCGTAACGTTCGATCCAGGTAGCTTAGTCTTGGTATATAATCCTAAAAGAATAACAAATGTTGGTCAGAAGTTATCGCGTCCATATAAAGGTCCGTTTCGTGTTATTCGAAGGCTATCTAATAATAATTATTTACTACGTAAGATAGATGGAAGCTCCAGACGTGATTTAATATTTCACCATAATTCTCTGAAACCGTTCAGATTGCGTGTTTAAAAATATTATTTTATAGTAACTTGGCGTTTGTTTCCCTTGATCTGTCCTATGCCTTACTTTATTCACAACTCGTCATGAACTTCTATCGTCATTTGTAGTTGATATGTTATGTCAGCGTCTTTGTCAACAAATAATTATTATTGTCTCTATATATAAATTTATTTTTATTTTTGTATGATGGGTAACTTAATGTTTGTCTATATATGGCATAGTTTGATAACTTATTCTTACATTTTATTTATTTTTGTTTGTCATGGACTTTTGACTTAAGCTATGGTATTTTCATTTAATCAACAATCGTTCGAGATATTCGTTTGGTTTGAGCATTACTTGTTGGATCTCATAATAGGACATATGCATCCTCATGAGATGTGCTTTTTCTTAGCACGATCGTATTGGTTTAGTATTTTATGAGTCGGTGGATTCGAGAACGCTTATTGGTTTCATGTTATGCTTATTAGGTTTAGTCAAGTTCTATTAATTTTTGTTTTTCTCTCGAATGGATTAATCCAGCTCTTATTTGCAGATTCGTAATAAGTAGTTTATAAACATTTTATATATTAAAAAAAGAAACTTCATGAAGAAAAGAAGGTTTTAAAAATCTAGCTATTTAATGGGGTTGTTATTTTCTATAAGGGGAGGGTGAGCTTAGTGTATAGGCCACTCATTTTAGATATGCAATCGAATATTTATAGTTCTTCGGAAAAGATCTTGTTATTCGGTTAATATTTAACGTAAGTGACGCATAGTGTAGGTGATCATTATTTTTCTACATATACGAATAGGCCTGAGCTCCTGTTCCAGACCTGCCGCTACTTCGATTTTTAGACTTTGTATTCGCGTTTTTCATTTGTTTTTGTCTTAGCTTAGGTTGAAATATTTAAGTTTAGATTAGGTGTGATCACTTAAAGTTTGTTCATTATGTTGATGGGATTTTGTTGTCATAATTTGATTTATCTGATATTACATAATAATAATTTCGTTTGTTCTTGTTGGTCAATTATGGCAGCATGGTCCAATGTTAATATTATGTTGAACGTTTTGTGTCGCTGTTAGTTGTTCTATTAATTCTTCAAAATTTATTTATTGTTCTTTTGGTTCATGTAGTGTACCATGAGTTGTACTTGAATGAATAATCTTTTGGCGTGGTTTTAATTATTCGTATTTGGTGAAACGTTGTTCCACCAGGTAGCTGTTAGCTATGGCTTCTTGTACAAATCATAGGGTTTGTTAAATGAAATATTATACGCACTTTTAGGTAATTAGTTAGGTTTATCTTTTGTGATCGGCTGATCATTTTCCTGTAGGAGGAGGGATGTGGAGATTGCATTGGTTACATGCAGTCTCCGCGCACTTTTCCCTTTGTTTGTTGTTGCTGGCACTCGATATTCGCCCTATATATCGTAAAAAAGCTAATTAGACGTGGGGAGTCAGAGAATGATGGGTGGAAGAAAATAATGGTGTGGATTAGGGATTGAAATGAAGAAAAGATAATACAAAAATATTGTAAACTAATATTGGAGTCATTATTTAGCTACGGATTTATGCGCTAGAAGCGAGTGCCTCCCATCTTCAAAGAGCTACGTCCACCTGACAGTACGTAGGTTTATAGGTCCACAAAACTAAAAAAAAAGGAAAGTAGATAAGTGTTTTTATTAATACAGCAGGCTTAAAATAAGACAATGCATGGGTACCTACCTTTTTACCTTCACTACGTAAGAGTATTATTTATTTATTTTTATTTATTTATTATTAGTGACACTTCACAGCACATAAACATATCTTAAATAAGTGACATTAAAATTATACATAGCCAATAACGAAGATCACATATTATTACATTTTATCAAGGGTAGGGAGAAAGTTTTTTTTTTAATCGATACAAAGAAAGAAAAGAAAGAAAAAGAGGGACCTTTAAAAGTGATTCTATATAAAGTTAATAGTAATATATACATAGTAATACATAGTAATATATTTCGGGGTGCGGGGGGTAAGTATAAAGGTGTATGTGCTGTGTATGTGGAGGGTGATTGTGTAGTGAGTGTAAGGATGGAAGAGAGGGAGGCCAACCCTATGCAGATAAATGCTTGGGATCGGAAGTCCACTAGCCTCTCTCCTCTCCATCATGTGGGAGTGTCTGTGTGTGTGTATGGAACAAGGGAAAGAAACTGTTGAGTGGTTGGCCCTACGACTAAGTTTTGGGATTGGGTTATTTTGTATACAATACAACATTATTATATTGTCCGCCATTATACCAACTTATTTCCATATGAACTAAATAATATGTATAGATGTAAGTACTTACATCGAAATGATCTTCACAGCAATGTCTTGTAGCCTGGGTAGAGGGTGGTGTTTTATCATCTATGTTTACAACAGAATACCATTTTTACGAAGTTTTGGATCTTTCAGCGCATTAAAAAATAGTTTTTCTGGCATTTTAATAGAAGTTTTTGTATATTTCGGCACCATACAATATTTATACATAGTTAAAAAGATGAATTCGACACAAATCGGATACTTAATTTGTATCAAAATCACAACCAAACAAAACACTGTACGCCTTATCGCGGCTAACTGGCGGCGTCCGTCACAGTGACGTCACAGCTATCGCGGACATTGACTTTTAGCGGTTGAAACGGCATATGTTTATTACTTAATATCTTCGTAAGTAATGGTCCGATTTGGATAATTCAAAAAGATATATCGTCACTGGAAAAGCAAAATTACTGATCTGCCAAAAAGGTGACATTGAGTTATATATAAGATCCGCCAAATAGGCGATATTGAGTTATATATAATTATTATATAATTATCATATACAACGTGTTACAAAAAATACCAAAAAAAAAGAATATACTTCATCACAGGCATTTAATTAAAATTTTCTCATCTCTAGTGTCAATTGTCACCTAAAATATAGACTATCGATTCTCAGAACGGAAAAGTATTTGTACACCATTTGTGCCTACATTATTAAAACAGATGTACTTAAATAAATTTATGTTAGAAAACATTTTCTTTTTTGCCTTCAATTCAATTTTTTAAATTAATGGCGTTCCCAAAATGCTTTTTTGCCTTAATTATCTTGTTTATGTATTTACAAACATAATTATTAATTTGAAATATTTAGGTCATTATTTTATTATTTTTATTTATTTTATTTTATTATTTATTGTACACAATAAAGTTAACAGAAAATGATCACATATTAAAACGACACAACAGGCACTGCTTATTTCTAAAGAAATGTCTTACAGCAGACCTTGAATTTTTATTAATTTATTATTTCATAACAATTATTTAACAAAGCTTTTTTATTTAGTTTTATTTTGAAATTAATTGTTCTAATGTGAATGTTATGGTACAAGTAGTACGTAAACATTTTTAACCATAGCGGTAAAAATAGGCACATTGACCTAAAATGACATATCTGGTCTGAATATTCTTTGACACAGCTGATCACTAGAGGTGGGAAAATTGTGATTAAATGCCTTTGATAAAAATATTCTTTTTTTGGTATTTTTTGTAACACGTTGTATAACTCAATATCGCCTATTTGGCGGATCAGTAATTTTGCTTTTCCAGTGACGATATCATTCTTATGTCATAAAGAATAATGTGGATATTAGTTCTATTGAAATTTCGATAACTTTACTGATCCTCATTGGGAGGGAAATTAAAAAAACAAAATTAGCTACTACTGTTAGTGATATTCTTCCCCTTCAAGTTCTCTATGATGATATCCTGCTATCCCTTTATCAGACCCGAGCTCGGTTATCTATGAATTAAGAGTAATTTACAGACTGTAGCCAATTGCCACCTGAAGCTCTCCTCGACGCTTTAAAGACTTTGTAGCAATAACATTTGAAGGGAACCTGTGATAGCCCTAAAGGGAAAGCAATGATAACCCTAGACCTAGAAGGAATCCTATCAGTAAAATAAAAGGGATTTATAAAGGTCTATCCACACAGCTCAGTGCCGTGTCAGGGACGGGGCCGGAACGTGGAAAATGTCATAGAAAATCGTCATTGTCATGAGTCTAAAAAAATATTGGTACATACATTTTCTATGACATTTGCCACGTTCCGGCCCCGTCCCTGACACAGCACTGAGCTGTGTCGATAGACCTTTAGTAGGATGATTTTAGATGAAATCTGACTAAGAGGCTCTAGACCTTCTGAGCAGCAAACAGGAACTCAGCATGGGAGAGAGATGAAGGGTGGAGAGGACTGCTAGACTGCAGCTTCAGAGCAAGTGATGGAATGCAGGGAATTGAGAGTTGAAGAGGGTTAAATTTACTACTTAGATAAGTCACATAATCAATTGCTAGTCAGATTATCATGTTAATAAAATCATCCTCCTCAAATCCCTCCTAAATAAAAATTAAATTGATAGGGTATATCCCTACAGAGGGATCTATAGGGTTAACACGGCTTTCCCTCTAGGTTATCAACTTGACCATGGCCGACCATGATTTGTAATGAATATTGACTTGATTCATTAGATCCTGGGGTTGCAGTGATCTTAGACACAATACTAACTTAGACCCTTCATCAGAAATCATAAAATAAGTAAGCAAATACTATGTTGCTTGGTTACCATTCTTGAACTTTTCAAAAACAAAAGATGATTGGAATGTAAAGAGTAATATTTGTTTATCAATAATTAATCCTGGTTTCTAAACATTTAAACATGAAATTTGGCATCACAATGATTAAGTACAGTGAGATTATGCATTTATATAAGTCAATAGGTACAGAAAAGGGGTTAGGAGACATCCTTGGGGCAAAAAGAATACTCCAGGGCTGAACCTCCGTACCTCAGTGAAATCGCTCAAGCGCCAGGCGCTAAGGTCTTCAATGATTCGCAACCCTGCATCTCCTCACGAGTTTAAACCCTGATCCCACACCACTTACAATGTTTTCCGATTTTTTCTTCCTCATACGAACATTTCACGATCCATTACAACTATTTTAACACAACACTGACACGTTCACTTCGACATTAGGATGGTTAGTTTTTTTTTCCGGTGGCGTCGTCGCAGCAGCGAGCGTCGCCGGCCGGTACTCCAATATTATCCACTCACGCACTTAACACTAACTTGTTTTATCACTAATAAGGTTTCTTTAACATATTTTCACTGATTGTAATTGGAAAATAGCGTCTCTGACATGAATCATGATATCGGCGTCGCGTTCGCGTAGGGCATCGACGGACGACAGACGAACGAACGAACGCATCGCATCATTACACAACTCACTCACTCAGGGCGCATTCCGAATCAGACTTTCAGCGCTGTCAGCGATCAGAAAAGCAAAAAAATGTATGGCTGACAGTGATTCGGAACGTGATTACGGGTACTTTGATCGATTTCAGCGCATCTCAGAACGCAGGGTCACTCTCACTCAAGTCATGTCATGCATGATGCCCTGCGTTCTGAGACGCGCTGAAATCGATTAAATCACCCGTAATCACGTTCCGAATTACTGTCAGCTGTCAAAACTCATACGTTTCGTGCTTTTCTACGTTACGTTTATTGCTTTTCTGATCGCTGACAGCGCTGAAAGTCTGAATCGGAATACGCCCTTTATTCGTGTTCGATTCGTCCCTGTGGGGGTCAAGCAGAATGGCCGGTCACTGATTGATTCGCCATTTGCTTTGCGTGAAAGTGAATGGCGACGAGAGAGCTGGCTGCCTCGTGCTATAATATATATTATAGCTGCCGTGTGTGATGCCCTTAAACGGCTGGATGGATTTTAGCTAAAGAGGCCTATATTACTATACTCTTTGTAAAGAGGTGTTATTAGATTCATCTTACTTGTGAGAGAGACACTGGCCTCGATTCACGATGTCACGCTCTAATCCTTAATTTAAGTTAGTCCGTCCTTTATACCTTTTAAAGATTGGAAAGGGACATCCTAATATTAAGAGCTGTCAAACTTCGAATTTGAACCTTATGACCGTGTCGATTGCACAATATTAGAGAGCACTAAAAACATGCGACTTACCCTGCGTTCCGAGACGCGCTGAAATCGATTAAAGTACCCGTAATCGCGTTCTGAATCACTATCACCCATACATTTTTTTGCTTTTATGATCGCTGACAGCGCTGAAAGTCTAAATCGGAATGCGCCCTTAAAAATATCTTAAACTGACAGCTATGCCCTTATTTTAGGTTATCATTCGTTCAAATTAATATCATTCGTTCATCACCTCTCTTTCATTGGTCATAAAAACGAAAAGCATAGCTGGATTTTAAAATTAGAATTATAGCATGACATCCCGAATCAAGGCCACTGGGTACATCAAAATTATAAAAAAAATGAGATGGCCGATTCGTGGCGCCAAAACATAGACTTCAAAAATTTTATCTCTCCAAAACCTATCGAGTGAGGTATCAAAATATAGGTCTTTATGAATGGTCTTCAAAAATATATATGTACGTACAGCTTAAGTTTAAATGTAATTTGGAATGAGAAATGCTAAAAAACAAAAAAAGATTAAATTGAATGACCATTATAATGAGTGAAAGAGACACAACAATATCGGTCATTCATTACAAAACTAAAAAAATTAAAATAAAAAAAAATTAACCCGACTGCGTGAAAATTTTAAACTTTCAAACTTAATAAATGAACTGGAATCAAGCTGAAAATGAACTGCAAACAAGTTTTTTTATTTTGTTTTGAATGATCGTGGTTGATCGTGTTCACAATAGCAGTCGGAGGCAACAAAATATACATAATTCATAAAAACACTAAGATGGAACATAGTAATATTGTGAATATTTGATGCTTCGAACTGCTAATTATCAACACTATTAACCACGATCACTCAAAACAAAACAAAAAACTTGTTTGCATCTTTTCAGTTAATTTATTACATTTTTATATTAGTATCGTCGTATTTAATTTGGTTTCAGCGCGTCTCGGAACGCAGGGTATGTAGGGATTTGAAGAAGGGAAAATATTTCACTGAAGAATTTATTAAAATGCATAGTGGCTGCATAGCAAATGCCTTTGCCTGCTCCAGAAAGGGGCGGGCGAACCGAAAAAAAAAAGAATGACGTCACGTCATGCAAACTCTCCTATCTATGGTTATTTAGCGATTGTATGTAATTAAACTATTGGTGATTTCTAGGCTATTATTGATGTTATTAGTGAAATAATAAAAAATGGAGACTGAAAGGATGATAGAAGATACTGCACCACCACAGGTAGGACTCTGTAAATTGTATTTAGGGCTCTTCGTAATGTCATGGCTAGTCCGCCATTTTTACACAAATTTCTACAAGACAGGTTTATTTTCTACTTGTGCAATAACCAATTTATTCACACATTATAGTGTTTCAAGCAAAATTCGATGTAAATAAATTCTTAAACTTACTTACGTGGAACTACTGAGACGTCACTGATGTGCCCCACTTTTATAAGAACCTGCAATGCAGGCTACATTTTCATCTTTTTGTGAAACATTCAAGACAGGCAGGCATCTACCAAGCTGGAGCACTATTCTTTCCGTTTCGGTGTATCTTTATGTCTGATTTAGTTAAATTAAGACTTACAAAATACCCTTTCAAACCTTGACAATTTTTAAGTCAGTTTTGTATTTTTTTAGTAAAATATATATGTAATACATTCGTTTATAATATTAATTTATTCTTGCAAATAAACATCTTACTTGCTTGCTTTATTTTCTGCAATAAACTACTTCTACTACTTCTTGCCATCAGGACAATTCCATATTGAACCCACATTTTATTTTCCTTATATCACTAATTTATACCCAGGTTACTATTAGTATTAGCTGTGACAGCTTCAAAATTCTTCATACGACGGTGACAACTTTTTTATTATATTCAGTTTAAAAACCATACAAGCTAAAAATAAAAAAAGTAACTTCACCTTTTATTATATTCTTAAAAAACAAATAAACAAAATAATATTAAAAAGTGTTTAAAATTTTAATTTTTCATCCTATAGTAACCCGGGTAAAGTCATATGAATGCATGTGTCTCATGTTTACAGTTTTCATTTTAGTAGGTATTATTTTTTTTTATTTAATTTTATTAAGGGCCGGTTTTTCAATCCTCAGATAAATGATCTAATAACTATCTAACGAACAAAGTTATATGACTGTTTATCGGACGAATAATTGTTCTTCAATTTTTCAATTGACAACATTTCATATTTTCAGCACCCTAATATTATTACTTTAAATAAGACTAGATAAAAAAATAAGTTACCCATATTTTTTTTTTCTAAATTGTCTTTTTCCTAAGGTAAATTTAGTTTTAAATTAATCACGTTCTAAAAGGACGTAAACGCAGTATGACGTCATATGTAGGCTGAATAAAGCACGTCAAGTCTTTGCCGTCTTGAAGTTTAATTAAAAATAAAAATGTCAATTCATGCCTCCTTGCGTCAGTTCAACCTAGGAACAAGGAAAGAGCAAAGATGCTGGTTGTGATTGTAGCTATGACAAATTTAAAAATCCTTCAGCGAAAGTGTGTTAAATGCAGATGTGGTGGAAAAGATTGCAGAAGCCACAAGAAACCAAGCCAGTTCAAAATTATGGCATTCCATGCGCCATGGAAGAGTAACAGGCTCTAGAATTTGTGAAGCTGTTCATTGCAAAACTGAAAATGGTGCATTGGTACAAGGCATTCTGGGAGGATACAAAGTGCCCGAAACTACAGCTAAAGGGGCAAGACTTTAGAAAAAGCTGTATTGAATGAGTTGGATAGAGAGTTAGGTATGAACTTGAACATGAAGCAATTTGATTATAGATTGTCTTGAAGATTTCAAGACAATCTATAATGCAAAATACATTTGAATACTCTTTGTTTGTAGTGAAAGTTGATGGTAGGTTTTGCTTAACCTGAAGAATACTTGGGGAAAATATAAACTGTTTAAAAAATTTTGATAAGAGCAATAATGTCTTGTAAAATATTCTCCACAATGTGGTTAATGACACTTCAAACATATCAGCAATTTGAGACAAGGCAATGTTTGTTTTTATTTTATATAAAGTTATGATTATGCCGTACCGTAGGCAAAACATAGCCCCGTAGGCAAAACATAGACCCTATCCTTTTACGTACATACAATTATTTAATAGAAAATTCCCCTGGCAGGTGACGTCGCTGACCGCGCTGGACTCCGGCGTGCGGCCGGCGCCGAGCAGTCCTGCCTACGCCGCAGAGAGAGACGCATGTCTTTCCTACTTTTCTAGATGGAATGAAACAGATCAGGTATGTATCTCGCAGGATATTGAATGAACGGAAGGGTCTTTGCTCCCAGGACATTCCCAAAAAACCGGATGCTCGGAAACTTCGTTCTTAGCGGGTCAATGGTGTCAATTCCCGCAGCGAAATTAAATTTAAATCATTAATAAATAATAATATTAATTAATATAAATCTAAATTTAAATTAATTGATTGTCTCTTTCATTATGATATGATACGTGTTTGTTGCTGTATTTCTTTCTCATCTTTTTGTACCGCTTCTTAATAAACGTCTTATCTATCTATCTAAATTTAATATTAGTCTTGTCACTTTCTGACCCACCACCATGAAAAAGGACGGGAGATTGTCGGCTCTTTTGAACGTCAAATTTTATGTCACAAATGTCAATTTGAAGCGGGATCCTAAAACAAGCCGTTTAAATTACATGGCACACAAAATTAACGCATAGATATTAGTGATGTTCAGAGGATAGCCGTGGTCGCATGCTACCTTGCCTTAAGGGTTGTTCATTAAACTATACATTTTAGGGTAGGTGGCATGCGACCACAGCTATTCTCTGAATATCACTAATATCTATGCGTTAAATTGAAACATATATAAGTTGTTTACTTATTAGATATTAAATAAATAACTGGATAATTACTTAATAGATAGATAAGAATTTGAAGATATTTTCTTGTTTCATGCCTTTTAGAGCTCGTTTTTTCCGTAGTTGGGTTTTAGTTTTTAACCGACTTCAAAAAAGGAGGAGGTTCTCAATTCGTCTGTTTTTTTTTTTTTATGTATGTTATTAGATATCTCCGCCAATTGTTAACCGATTTTAATAATTATTTTTTCATTCGATAGGATTTACTCTCGAGGTGGTCCCATATTAATTTCGTTAAGATCTGATGGTGGAACATGAGGTAAAACTTGGAAATTCCTCAACGGAATGTAGCATCCGCGTCGTTATTCGCCTATTCTTTTAGTCATATCTCAGTCAGTTTTCAACCGATTTTGATGATTCTTTTTTCATACGATAGAACGTGCTTTAGGGATAGATCCATACCAATTTTGTTAAAATCTGATGATGGAATAAGAGATAAAAGCGGAAACTCCTCAACCAGTGATAGCAACATGCATCGCGCGCGATACCGTTTGTGGTGGAATGTTGCTAGGCAACGAAATAAATTTGTTTTGTCAGTTTGCTGAAAATCTACGTTTCCCTTGTTCCATTTATTCGATTTTATCTCATTATTGGCGACCGTGACAGGACAAGAACCTGCAATCTTCGAATATTGTATTGGAAATCACAAATAATTTTGCTTCTATGGCCGAGTGGTCGAGTGTTTTAATCTTTTTACGGAGGTTTCGGGTTCGAATCCCGGTGAAGACACTCTTAAACGAAAATGTCCTTATGAGACTTTCTCCAGTTTAGTTGGGACATTGCTGCCTGAATCACCCGATTGTCTGAAAAGAAAGATTATTCCGTGTTTCGGAAGGCACGTTAAGCCGTGTGTCTCGGTTCTAATATCTACAGAAGGCGTCGTTACTCGAGCTAAGTCAGTGGGTTTTGACAAGGGACCAGCCGGTCGATTGCGTAAGCGGACTTGCTTTGCTTGGGGCGGGTTTGAAGACCGCCAGCGGCTTTCAAGCGATCGCGTAAGGAGCAAGCCAAGTCAACGAAGACGATTACAAGTGAATATTTTTACTCTTTGTCCCCAAGACGATTACCGTCCCAAAAGTTAGACAATTCCTACAATCGGAATCGGAATACCGTTCAACTTGCTTGAAGCCAAGCCAAGTGAACGAAGCAAGCTCGACTTACGCGATCGAGGCCCAGTACTATATTAATTGTGTAACAGGGTGTGTGAGGTTGGTTGTCGACCTTACAATCCACAATATGAAGAAAAAGAAGAAGCCAGCCTACGTTCACTATCTGTAATCAACTAACGATAGACTTTCAAGATACCATCTCAAACCTGAAACTCTTTACGAATAGCCCAAGTATCGGGGTAAACTGTAAGCTTAAGGGAAGAATCGTGCTCGTCCATACAAAAAGAGATAACGTTTTTCCACTTCTATATATATTTTCCAATCTTCATGATTTTTTAGTATGTTATTGACACAATGAATGACTAGGTTTATAGTTTTTGCTTTTTTCAAAATTCGCAATAGATTCAAACTTATATAGGCACCTCAAGTAACGTAATTTTTTTGATTAAAACTGTGTCAAAGTGATTTGTTGAAATTTAGTAATTGGAAACCGTTTTCTCCCGTAGTGGGAATTTCATCAAGAAAAGTATCTATTGTCGGCGAGCTGCAACGCTCTCGCTCTCTCTCTCCTGGGGGTATGAGCGCACGAGCGATAGCAAATGTTTTCCTAAATACCTATTTCGTTAGGATCGCGAAGCTATTCTTTTCTCTTAGCATTGTCAGTTTAGTGGCCAGCTGAACTACCAAATGACCTCTTACTTCGTAGCCTCTTTACCCAGTTTAACTTATGTTATTTTAGAAACTATTATATAAACAACTAAACGCGGTTGCAAAGCACGAAAGACGCAGTCTAAACTAAGCAAATACCAAAAATATAATATCTTTGTACTGAAACTGTTAAATAACAAAACCTAGCTTTGGCTAATGAAGAAAAATAATAGAAAATGTGTCGCGGTTAGGATTAATTACTTACATAAAATATATTAAATAAAACACTGAAAATCATAAAATAAAAATAATTTTAACAAAAAAATAGAAACCTCCTTCAAATTGCCTTATATGGTTATCTCCACTAAAAAGTAACATAAAATAACATTCCAGATGGAACATGAAAAAAAAATTGCCAATATCCTCAATTAAATAGATAGGTAGTGTATTAAGTAAATATTTAGAATTTTGTACTTCCTTTTGGAGTCGGTGCCAGTCAAAAAATCGTCGATTAGTCGTGGGCAACTGTTTTAAGTCGTCGTCGTCGTTAAGTCAGTACATATTTCTATATGACTATCACTAAAATTCTTTGATAGTCTATAGCGTCCACTACACCACTCGCGAAGTTGATCGAAGTAAGCCGAGGACGAGAGTATAGAGAGGCACTTCGTGCAACTTCGGGCTTCACTTTTACACCAATTTGACACTTCGTGAGACTTCGTCGAAGAACTTCGGACGAGAGTGTAGTGGGCGCTTATGATATAAATGTTTTGTTGTGCTGCGCGGGATGCAATGCCGCATCCGACCAAACGCAGGGATAACGACAGGAGCGACTACCAAGAAAGTCCGGGTAGGTTTCATTCGATAAATAATTAATACTCGTTGTTTCGTCATCTTCAATTTTTGGCTGGCACCGACTCCAAAAGGAAGTACAAAATTCGAAATTTTTACTTAATACACTACCTATCTATTTAATTGAGGATATTGGCAATATTTTTTTTCATGTTCCATCTGGAATGTTATTTTATGTTACTTTTTAGTGGAGATAACCATATAAGGCAATTTGAAGGAGGTTTCTATTTTTTTGTTAAAATTATTTTTAAACTTATTTTTTATTTGAATTATTTTGTGGTATTATTTTCAAAAAGAAAAGTTTTATGTTAATAAGTATACAGGTTCATATTTCGGAATTCAAAAGACTTCTTAATCTTTCTAGTTTCTCAAGAGATTGAGGATCGTGAGAATATTTGTATTTCAATTCAACCAATCACGACAGTTAATATGATATTTCCATATTAATCGCCGTAGAGTTTCACAGATTCTGTGGTAGGTCTGTATTTTTATTGTAAATTCGACTCTTAAGTGCAAAGTTAGAAAAAGATGCCGCCACTTGTTAAATAAAACTAGAAATCGGTGAAATTAACCTGTTTACAAACAGTAAGGTACGTAACCCTCAGTGCTGAGTCGGACTCGCACTTGGCCGTCAATTTTTTTATGGTACGGTAATGAGACCTTTACATCAAAGTTGTCTATAAATCACGTTGATTACCTAAACAAGCATCTGCAACGTGTTTTTTTATTTATATAATTCAAAATTCAAAGAAATTCAAAATTCAAAATAGTTTAAAAAATAAATAAATTATAAATTATAATATGCAATTATCGCAGTAATGCAAGCAAAGTAACGTGCAATAGCTAGTAATAAATATATATTTTTAGAATATGCAGATTAAGCCCTTTCATTTTATACCCCACATGATATATTCATATTTTTTTTTTTTTTTTGTACTTAATGTCCTCTAGAAGGCGCCATATTGAATTTAGTATGACGTCTTATAGCCTATAACCAGCGGACAATTAAGACGCTTCTAACGATACCTCATTTGTTCAATTATGATAGATAGTTTAGGAGATATGTGGGAACAGACAAACATACATACATACAAACATACATAGCGGCTAAAATCATAACCCTCCTTTTTGCTTCGCCGTAGTCGGGTAAAAATTAAATATTTTGCTTGAATATAAATGAATACGATATTCATGTTTTTACTACAAAATATCAATAAAATTATTTCATAATCGTAAATTGTTTTGTCAAAAACGTTTGGCTGGCTGGCAAGAAACGAAAACGCGCCCCTTAAAAAAGGCGGGAGAAAACTTTTGGTGAAAATATTATTATCTGTGGTTTTAGTCAATGTTCCGAGAAATTATTCATTTTATATTTTGTTTATTTTAACCGCGAAATAGTTTCTAAGTTTGTGTGTCAAATACGGCGGTGCAAATATGGCGCGTGTGCTGTATGTAGACTATATTATTATATATTTTTTACAAACTGTTTTGTTTACTTTCCTCGCAAATTGAGATGAAAAGCAGAGTTACCTCGAGGTAAACTGATCAATTCCACCCCACGGTAAACAATCTACTATTATTTATTTAACAGGTTATAGTAAGCGTAAGTAGGAACTGTTTGAACTACCGTATATTATTAAGAAACGACAACAGGCCTACTTATTTGAAATATCGAGCGAGCAATGTATAAACATAAGTTATACCAGCCTCCTAGCCACACTTACATATATAAAAAGAATGTTTATAATATGTCTATTACTGTTTTTAATAATCTTCCTGACGAATTCAAGACCTTAGATAATAAGACTTTTAAAAAAACTCTGACAAACTGGCTATTAGATAAATGTTTTTACCGTGTGAAAGATTTCTTAGAATAGATAGATACAAGGATCGTAGGTGGCATATTACAAACGAGGTGACTTTTGTAAAGCCGCAGGCGAGGGTTTATAATGTCACGAGTTTGTTATGAAACCTAAGATCCGTGTGTTGTACGACGTTTTTCAATACACTTGTGAGAAAACTGATAGTAAATAATTAAATGGTTAAGAATGGTACATACATAGTACCCTACAAAAGCTATGATACTACAGGTAAAATAGATCATGTAGAAGTTGTAAAAACTAACCTTTATTATATCGCGCCCAGTCTGAGTATCCTTACTATTCACATTTATCATTAAATATCAACACTAAAACACTCATAAGACAACATTCAATGTAAAACAATTAAATGAAAATTTTACAAACTTGGCGCCAACCACAAAACGATAGTATGTTTCTTTTTTATAAGCATTATTACGGAGCAAAGGCTCTGGCGGACATTCAGCCTCTACGAATATTATTTGTTAAATCGAGATAATTTTATTTTTATAATTAAAATATTACTGGCTGATAATATTTTTGATACAATTTGTTGAAATAAAAAAATATAAAATACTTTTCTCTTTGTATGAATCGATTTAAATATTTTTTATTGTCAAAATGATCGTGGCTGAATAATAAATTCTGAAGACAGTAGGAATTTAAAAAAAAATGTAATAAAATCGCACTAGTGCGGTAAAACGCATTTACCGCACAGTTTACTGCCTTCGTAAGTTCAATTTTCGAGCAAGGTGTATTGAAAATCACTTTAAAATGTAAAATTTGCACACCTGCACACAGGTTGAATACAAACTTATTTCATTTCATATCTACTAGCAGACCCACATTCTTTACGTCTTAAAATCGACTCGGACAGGCTCGATGTGCGCGTCGAATCGTTCTACGAATACATCGAGTGGATTTGTTTGTTAGTTTGCGGGGACGTTATTATTTGTTGCAGCGATTTGTAGTGTCGCATTTTTTAGCGAAGCAAACTTTTATGTTTGATAGATTTCGCAAACGCATCATTTAGTTGTAGCCAGGGAGTAGGGACGGGACTACCCGTTGAAAAACCCTTCAGTCGTTTGGGTTTTAAGTATTACAGAATGATGAATTATTATGTGAATTGAACTTAGGTGTATACAGCGGTTGTACTTGCTTATATGTTTCACTAAACTCTACCTTTACAGGTGTATTCACAAAAGAAGAACTTAAATTTAATTAATATGAAATATTTAAACTTTTTTTATTAAAATAAATATATATGTTTATCAGATTCCTTGATAGGGTTACCCTGTTGGATTTGCAAACGTTATTTGTAGCATAATAAGGGTACGAGATAATATCGTTGATCAAAATCGTAAGTTTAGTTTAGTTTCATTTATTCACTCAATTTGCTTAATTTAATTACATTTTAAATATCTTAAAACTATAAAAATTCGCAAAGAGCACGTCAATGAGTATATAAAATTAAAATAAATTAATTAAGAATAATAAAAGTCACAAAATAACATGTCCGATAATTAAAAATTACATTTTATTACAAATAATATCTCTGTACTCATTTACTGAGTATAATGGGTTATTCAATAAAAGGTGTTTTAGTCGATGTCCAAAAGCTTCGTCGTAAGGGTTCCAGTCCCTGGTTGTAGCAAATTTTAGAGTCGCATTTTTTAGCGAAGCAAATTATCATACGAGATAAATTTTGCAAATGCATCATTTAATAGGGGATCGGACTGTTCACCATATTTTATGGATTTACCATATTTTATGAATTATTTTTAAAATATAGATTAGTAGCAGACGATTCGCGAAAAAAAAAAACGGAATCGGTTGAAAAACGAATTTACAGTGATTTTTTAAAGGTTCAATATCTCTTTCTCTTTCAAAAACGATTTTTGTATGGAGATTATATGGCGTTATTAACAAATGACGTCATAAGTGGGTATTTGCGTCTCTGTCTAATCTTGAATTTCAAACCTTTATAACTCGGTCAATTTTAAAGATAGAGCAGAGCAATTCTTTTAGTGTTCGATAGCAGAAACTAAGAAGTTTGGATTTATAAAATAAAAAAAAAAGTAGTCCGATCCCTTATTGCAGCGAATTTCAGAGTCGCCTTATTTTAACGATCGTTTATTTTTGTGTGCCTGTGTTTTAATATCATCTATTCGATTTCACGTACGATTGAGCTAACATTCTGCAACATTTATTGAAAAAAAATAATAAAAGGATTGGACTTTCCGAGCAGGTGTTGTTGTAGCAATTATGTATGTTTTGATAATTGAAGTATTTTCATAGTGATATATTTCGCTAGGTGGAATTTGTGGAGCAGCTGCTTGCGCGCATGTGCCACTACCAACATGGCCACATCAACGCGTACCTCAAGCCGATGCTGCAAAGGGACTTCATCAGTATGCTGCCAAGTATGTCTTCTTCATTCTTATATTCTTCATTCTTCATTTTATTATAGAGCCGAGAGAATATTAGGATATTAATCCGAGCCCTCACGGGCCATTGTAAGCTTAATAAGCATCTGATCAGGATGGGTCTATCTGAGAACCCTTACTGTAGATTCTGCGCAGATGACGAGGAGACTCCACTTCACATCCTATGTGAGTGCGATGCCCTTGTCAATAAGAGAAGCCGGGTACTGGGAGGACCCAAAATTGCCATCCAGGAAGCCCAGGCTTTAAGCCCCTTATCGACCGTCAGCTTCTTCAGAACTGTTGGTCTAGAGGAGGCTATTTAACACCGAAGGGCCGACTACAATAGATCCATCTCGGGTCGCAGTGGTCATTGGGAAATAATTTGCCCGATCCCTTCTACCTAAATCATAAATCATAAACTATAGAGCCGACATTCAAAGACAAGAATTAAGCTAAAATTGTTTTAAGAAATGTGATAAGGCGTACTAAAATTTTTTTTTAGCCAATATTTATTCGCCGAAGTCGGTGACGGGAACCAGTACGACAGAAAAGACTACACAAAAAATGAGGGTGCTGCGGAGTTAATTGGCAACACTGGTCATTTTTCAGCCAATCATTCCAATTTCCTGTTTTTGGCTACCAATCACAGCCAGTTTATCTGGTGTTGCTTTTAATGAAGAATTTAGTTCCATCATTATTTAATTTCTACTCTTTCGTGTCGCACCATACAAATGTCATTCCGGAATTCTGGAAGAATTTTTAATATGTCAAAGGGATTGCACGTTTATCGACTTGCGATTATGTTTATAATATTTAAACATTGATTTACAACAAGCCTAGATAGAACATGAATGTTCAAAAAATGGGCCGGCAAAGCGGTGCTTAAGCACTACATTACCGCGGTACATGGCAATAAAAATCCTACTACAATGGTAGACAATAAGGTTGCTATTAATAAAATACACATGTCGCTTTTGAATCCCAGCATACCTTCAAATAGGTGACATTTTTCTAGTGTACTTTTATATAACCCAAATCAGATAAAGAATAACTGAAAATGGCGTCCGCTCGCATGCTAACTCGCTCACAATCTATCGCTGTCTATACTCACACAGTGAAGTACGCGCTACAAAAAAATAATGATAATACTTTGGGTTGGATTTAGAAACAATTGGAATCGATCGGAGGAAACTGAGCATGTGGGGAGGTTCAGAGGGCTTAACTGAATCCCGCTACACCGATTTAACCTTCAGGAGACTTCGAAAATAAATTAATGAAAATATCAATGTCCTATCACACCCTTGCTCCGTATTTATTTTATTAATATTTTTTGTCATTATTATTAGTATCATTAATTAATAATAATAATAATAAACCCGTCTCGTCCCGTTTTAAATCATAATAATAAAAAAAGTCAACAGGGAAAATAAAAATCGATTAATGAGAACTTGTTTTGCCAACTGTATCTTAAGTACCCGCCGCCATTTTCAGATCTATTCCTTATCTGCTCGCTATATCTAGGCCTGTTGTAAATCAATGTATTTAAAGCCCTAATTCAGGGTAATAGGCCAGTCAATATCGACATCAAACATCGCAAACGCGCATGTATCTACGATTTTTTTATATGTTGTTAGGTTCCTTGAGAGTAGTCTACACCCAAGTTTGCAACCCTGAAAACCCTGTGCTACCCCCATGGTGCTCGAAAAACTGCGAAATTTTGGCACTTATTTCAGTTTTTTCGAAAAAACTACCCTAAGAAAGCGTTTTTCAAGTATGTTTGCCGTATAATTTAATAAAGCTAACTCCAGCACTTTAGGTCCATTAGTTGCAGAGATACAGCTTGTCAAAGGTAGGCTATTTAAAAAAAAAAAACTTATATTTTGTGTTTGGGTCATATTCAAAGACATGTACTGGCTAAACTAATGGTCCTGGTGCTGCTTCATTTGTTCATCTGATTGTTTTGTGACTCTTTGGAATATGGTAAAGGGATCAACATCAACACTCTTGTTAAATACTTTCACAGAGGTGGTGACTGATGCCAAAGTCTTCACTTTGTCCTGGGTCAGCGTTTTTCGCGGTTTTTCGATGTTTTTGGGTAGCACAAGGTTTTCAGGGTTGGAAACTTGGGTGTTAACTACTCTCAAGGGACCTAACAACATATAAAAAAATCGTAGTTACATGTGCGTTTGCGATGTTTGTCCTTTTTTGTGTTGATATTGACTGGCCTATAGGCTCGAGCTGCGTAAATGAGCTGAGACCACAACATATACACAGCTTGTTTTCAAACAACGTGATAATGTTTGGTGGCTAAATAAACGGGAATACCTTACAGAGAAAGGCCTGGATCACGTCGCCGAGAACATTTTGTCGTACCTGGACGCGGGGTCCCTCTGCGCGGCAGAACTGGTCTGCCGAGAGTGGCAGAGGGTCATCTCCGAGGGCATGCTGTGGAAGAAGCTGGTCGAGAGGAAAGTGCGCACCGACTCCTTGTGGAGAGGACTAGCCGAGCGCAGGGGATGGTGAGTGAGAGATTGTAGAGTAAATGTAGTGTATGTATGTATGTCCGATGGGGGACGCCTGCGACAGAGCGCAGACGGGTGACCTGCTCTGTGTGTAGAACTATTTCACCCCTAATTCCCAGTTCGGTTGCCGCCCTTCGGACTCGCGGTGCATCGGACATTTCTCCCTGTTCCCTCGCTCTCCCCGGACGAGTTCTGCCCCCACACGTATCCTCTCCCACCGCTCCAGGTAAGCGCTTGCGGGAGCGTCCTAGCCGATTCACCCCAGACAGAAGGGGGCACCGCTCCGCAGGAAGGGAACCTGAAGATCTCAGTAAATGTAGTGGGGAAAGATATCGGCCTCGATTCGGGATGTCACACTCTAATCCTTAATTTAAGTTAGTCCGTCCTTTTTACCTTTTAAAGATTGAAAAGGGCCAGGAGATGGCCATCCTAATATTAGAGCTGTCAAACAGCGAATTTGAACCTCATGGCCGTGTCGATTGCACAATTTTAGAGAGCACTTAAAACATGCGACTTAAAAATATGACAGCTATGCCCTTATTTTAGGTTATCATTCGTTCAAATGAATATCATTCGTTCATTGGTCATAAAAAAAAGGATAGCTGTATTTTAAAATTAGAATTAGAGCATGACATCCCGAATCGAGGCCATCATCATAGGAATGGTACAGGCCATTCCAGGAGACGGACAAAGTTTACTTAGCAAGAGAATGAAGTGGGAACACCAAAAAAGTTTATTACTGCAACATTAATATGGTATTTGAATGTTCCTGAATTTACCATATTATTGGTATTTAGATTAGCAGCAAAGAAAAGATTCGGTTGAAAAACTAATTTACAAAACGCTTTTCTGTTAGGAGAATGTACGGTGCTATTGGCCTGTGACGTCACTGGCTATTATTTCATTTCATTTAATCTTGAATTTAAAACCTTTATAAACTCGGTAAATTTATTAAATTCTTATACTGTTCGATAGCAAGAAAGGAACTTTAGCAAAAAGTTTTTATTCAAAACTACATTTAATAATAGAAATATACTTCTCCTACAGTTTTATAATTTTGATTTTAATTTTCAATATAAGTATTATATAATCACATAATTAAGTTTACACAATTTTCATACATAGAAATTAGCTCTCTTAATAGAAAAAAAAACATTGGTATTAAGAATACCAGCTATGATTAGTTAAATAATTATTTATAAATTACATACAATTGCAAAAAGTTAGAATTTATAAATAAAAAAAAAAAGTAATCCCTCCTCTCTACCTTACTTACCTAACCTTATGTTTTCTCAGTTATTTCTTTACTTCACTAGAATGAGGGTCAATGAGGAACCAATGGGGGATGGTGGGGTTGTGGGTCATGAGATGTGATGGGTTGGGTTGAGGGGGGGTCTTTTGAAATGATGTGTAGTTTTGTTTATGTTGTGTGTAGGATCCAGTACCTGTTCAAGCCGAAGCCCGGCTGCCAGCATCCGTCTCACTCCTTCTACCGGCAACTATACCCCAAGATCATCCAGGACATACGCTCCATCGAAGATAATTGGCGCATGGGCAGACACAACCTGCAGGTATCTCACTCACACTCACCGGGAACACAATCCAAACATAACATAATTGTCCACGTAAATACAAAATAAAAATATAAAAATCTGGTAATGGAAATACAAAACGATAAGTTTTGATCGCTCTAGGATGTATAGTTGTCGGCGCATGCGCTACAGTCGCATTCTAAAAGGTGAAAACGGCGATTTAGTAATGTTTAGTTTCAAAGACTTCCAAGCGAAAACGACGACGATGACATTGACAGTTCAGGATAAAATAATGCATAAAGCCTTTTGAAACCATAAAGATACAGGACTTTTTTTTGTAGTTTCGCCAGTGCGATTAACCGTTGCAAAAATCTAAATACTTTTAAAATAAAGTCCTTAAGTGAACGTGAAACATACATATTATTATTATTTATGAATCTTGTAAATGACTGTAATATTATTTGACAAAAAAGAAACGCAAAGGATGCGACGCATGTGGAGTTACTTTGGTGAGTTCTTCTCCAGAGTTCTCCACAGAGTCCGCACATCGTGTAGTGATGTACGGTCTTGACACCGTACATATTTTTATGCAGACGCGGCAGCCTACTTTCGGCCACGCGCTGCAGTGTTCTTTAAATACTAAAATCATTACAATAACTTTTGAGTGCATTACCATCTCGCGAACTAGCAACACCTCAAGGAAAGAATCACCAAATTATAATAGTTTTGTATATTAACTTTACATTATACAACTTTTACTACGTTTGTGTGATCTTTCTCTTCGCGGCGCTCCACAACGACTAGCAGCCTTACAACCTGCTGGAACTACACACTACTCAAATGTGCGGGTCTCACTTGACTCGTACAAGTGAACTCACCCAAAAACATGTAATGTCGAAGCTAACATAATGTAGCATCCAATAGTTAATGAACTATTAATTTCATATTAGATGCATATGATTAGACTATATGCATTTGCAGGTTTGCATAATACGTAAACGTGTTCTGCGTTGTTGTATAATTTACTACTTTTCTACCGTTTGTGATTATCTGAATAGATTAATTAAGAAGATGAATAAATTTCAACAACAGGTCAATTTTGCTCTAGAAAACGTAAAATAAAACATTGATTATTGTCTTAAATAATATACTCACCGGCACATCTAACCGCCCACTCCTGTATTTCGGGTTAATTTTAAATTACGCTTATTGTTATACATTACAATTTAATTATTGATAATTTTACGATAAATTAAACACACTTAAATAAACGTTAAATTAACTACTTTTTAACTAACATCAGCTGTAACTAATAGAAATATAAAGAATCAGGAGTATTCCCTTAGATGTGCCGGTGAGTGTATAATTAGCTATCTGCCGTTTTGTTTTCGATCAAAACGACAGAGTTTCTACAAATTTCTTCACTCTCACATTTTGCCATTTTGTTTTTTTTTTTTCTAGCCTGAGTTGTCCCACTGCTGGGCAAAGGCCTCCCCTTGTTTCTTCCACCGTTCTCGATCCTGTGCCAGTGACTCCCAATCATCCTCGAAAGTTTTCGAGGTCTGCCTCTCCCACGTCGGCTATCATTTGGCACCCACTCGGTAGCGATCCTAGCCCACCGGTCCGGGTGTATCCTGCAGACGTGTCCCGCCCAACCCCATTTTAACTTGGCAGCCTTTTCACCCACGTCTTGTACGTGGGTTTTGGAGCGCAGGGTGGTGTTCCGGATATGGTCAATCCTTTTTACACCTAGAATGCTACGCTCCACTGCCCGTTGGCAGACCGCGAGCCTGAACGTTTGTGCATCAGCCAGTGCCATTTGGTTAATGCATTTATTTCGATGAGTAATCCTGACGTTTATTTGATAACAAGCTCCATTTCGCTGAACCCACACACTTGATTCCTCCTATAGTTAGGTTATTATAGGATGAGTTCTGACAGCTTCAAAATTCTTCATACAACGTTAACAACTTTTTTTTATAATGTTCAGTTTAAAAACCATAATAGCTAAAAAATAAAAATTAAATAACTACACCTCTTATTTTATCATTAAACAGTATGTAATTTTACTTAATTAATAAATAAATAAACGAAATAATATTAAAAAGTTTTTAAAATTTTAATCTATCAGAGCTCATCCTACAGCAACCCAACTATAGAACAGAGATGATCATAGAATGTTCCGTTAAAAATCCTGAAATCAAAGAAGGACTGTTTCTTGATTTTCATGTCTCTGATGATATTCTAATAATCCTGAATGCGATATTAAAAGTAAAAGAAAATCACAGTACAAATGTTTCTTTTTTTTATTGATACTTGCGATTGTCGGCACTTGGTGGAACTCCATAGTATTGATGTCCTCCCAGAGGTATCCGTCGACGGCGACACCCTTAGCCTGTGTTATCCTGGGCCCTTGCATGGGCGCGAGCGTGACTCGCAAAACCAAATTTGGTTTTGAAAGGCCTATTGTAAAAAGCACAGTAAAGAGACCCACTTGAATTATAAGTATAGTCGTAGGAGGGCTTGGGTCGAGTTTTTCGAAACTGGCGTTTGGCGTCAAGGTCTTCAAGACGGGCGCGTTCACATTTTTTAAGTCCCGAGTTGACAGCAGTTCGCCATTCCGCCCTCTGAGTTGCAAGCTCCTCCCACGATACACTGGACATGCCAATTGCAGTCAAGTGACGTTTTAAGACATCCCTGTAACGCAGAAACTGTCCTCCAGGTTTACGTTTACCTGAGCTAAGCTCAGAGTAAAATACCTTTTTAGGCAATCTGGAAGACTCCATGCGTACAAGGTGTCCACACCAGCGTAGTTGGCCTTTCATTAATAGGCACTCCATTCCAGTGAGTTACAAAAAAAAAAAACATTTTTCGCTTTATAATTATTGTCTAATTTTGTAATTATGTAGTTTTATAACCCCTGAGCCGTGCCGTGTGGTGACGGCAGAGTAGAATACATTAGTCACCAACCCCTACTCTTCCCGTGGGTGTCGTAAGAGGCGACTTAGGGACTACACATTGAACAGGTAACGGGCAGCAGCGCTCTCTGATACAGTAACCTTTTAATCTGCGATCTCCAACCCGCCTGCCAAGCGTGGAGATTATCGCAAAACCAAACACTTGGCGCATAGTCCAGCAGTGGGAAACGACAACGGTTGCATAAAATAAAACAAAAAATATAATTTTCTCCGACACGCTCGAAAATGTGATCATTACTGCCAAAAAACAGTACGCGAAGTAACTAATTTTTGGACGAAACATTTCCCCATACAAAGCAGCGGCCAGCAAAGTAACTGTCGTCTAGAAATTTCAATGTTTTTGAGTCTTACAGGATACTCTATGTTCTAAATTCAAATTTTATATGAATCGTACACGAATCGTAGTGATTGGAGTTGGCTGTATGCTCTGTATGACACTGGCACAGAACAAAAAAAGAAAAGCGCACAATATGGCGGTTTGTAATTTTCGTCTCTTTTATTTTATCGTAATATTTTGTTACTTATTCATCACGATGGAGTTTGATCATTGAATTAGGGAAATATTATAACAATGAATGGTTCAAGAAGTTAAAGTAAATGTTAAAGTGATAACGATTAGAACTTATAAGTTTAGTACGATACAAGAAGACATCTAAAATATTGTGGTAGGTATACCACAATATTTTTTGTTTTTTTATATTTTCCGCATATTTCAGAGAAAATCACTATACAAGCCTCGACCGCAATAACTCTTTCTGGACTCGTACACAATAAAAGTGCCCTCGTCCACCAATAGCTAATTTTGCGGCCGCGGCAGTAATGTACTATTAATTACAAATTGTGCGTTTGTTCGTCTGCAGCGGATTAACTGTCGGTCGGAGAACTCGAAGGGCGTCTACTGTCTGCAGTACGATGACAACAAAATAGTATCGGGTCTGAGGGACAACACTATCAAGATCTGGGACAGAAAAACGCTGCAGTGTGTCAAGGTGAGTGCGAACGAATGCCGGTGTAACTATAAAATAAATAAGCTTGATTAAAAACCCTTTTTAAACAAGCTTTTAAAGCCGTGGAGTGGAGTATCCTTGTTAAGACAAATTCAACGAGCCCAAACACGACTAGGTTGTGGTGTGTATTTAAGGAGTTCCTATGGACACCTTCTGGCTCCATCATGAGACCCTGTACATCACGTATGACTAAAGATCTAGTTAAGACAAATCCAACGAGCCCAAACACGACTAGGTTGTGGTGTATATTTAAGGAGTTCCTATGGACACCTTAAGGCGTTCCTATGGACACCTTCCGGTTCCATCATGAGACCCTGGGCATCACATATGACTAAAGATCTTGTTAAGACAAATCCAACGAGCCCAAACACGACTAGGTTGTGTTGTATATTAGAGGAGTTCCTATGGCCACCTTCCGGCTCCATCATGAGACCCTGGACATCACGTATGACTAAAGATCTTGTTAAGACAAATCCAACGAGCCCAAATACGACTAGGTTGTGTTGTATATTAGAGGAGTTCCTATGACCACCTTCCGTCTCCATCATCAGGCCAGCTCCATGGTACCATAATATTGCATTGTCATCGCGGTTACATAGTGTACCAAATTTCAGCAAAATCCAATGGCAGCAAGTGCTTCAAAATTGAGTTGCAAGATTCCGCCCGAACATAACCCATATACAGTGCAAGTTAAATAAAAGCTTGTAAATAATTTATAATGTGGAGACAGCTCACACACGGCCATCTGATCCCAAACTAAGCAATGCTCGTACTATGCGTATCAGACAGCTGATATACGTTACTTAAATAGATAAATACATATATATGTCGCAGCATAAGATACATAGACCGAACTGGTTCGTGAGTTATACTATTTATGGATGAAGTCTTGGGTGGCTGTTTGAGAATCTTTGAATACGTTTGCGAACCACAGGAATATTTCTCAAGTGGATGTGCGTAGAACACGGTGTGACGATTTTGAAGGGGCAGTCTAGCTATGACGCCTGCGCACAGCTCATGCCCAAGGATTCGTCGATCCTTTTCGGCTCTATTCGCAATTTCGCCCACATTAAAGACTTTTCATTTAGTTTTCCATTCTGATGCTTTCACCGCCGCGCCGCGTTATAGATAAACAACATCCAGACACAAGATGTACTCAGTATGATGAAGAAATAGATAAAGTTAAATAACGTTGAATAGTAGACTGAAAAATGCTTCAGAATACAGCTCGTTTAGACAGGGGAAGTAATAGTCGATTTTATGACATGAGTACAAATAATATAGTACCAGAATGGTCACTCACCTCCTCCCGCCAATCGCCGTTACCTCGTCCCGCCCCGGAGCATTGACAACGGTGCCCATGAACTTCACATCCTCATACCACCGTCTCCTTTCTTTCATCGGAATACAAGGCGAACTGCTGGCTACCACCCCTATCTTGTCAATATCTCCAGCATTCGAACTACTCGTTTCGGTTCCTCCTTTATAATGCGCACAGCCAAGGAATGGAATGCCCTGCCGGCCTCTGTATTTCCGAATGCATACAACCCTAACCTCTTCAAAGTGCGAGTGCATAGGCTTCTCATGAGTAAACTCGCTCCAGCGTAGGGCTCACCTCTCCTTCGGGCTAGATGGAGGTCAAGAGTTTACTCTTAATTTATAAAAAAGAAAAACATCCTAGACTTAGAGCTACTCGTAAAGCTGTGACTTCTGCTATACAATACACAAAAACATCTCAACAAAATATAACAAAATGCATGTATGTCTATGGTTCCTCTACACAAATTGTTTATTCTTCTACACAAATCACACTAATATTATAAATGTGAAAACCGCCTCACGCAGTACTCAACAGATTTGGATTAAATTTGGAATAGAGATAGTTTGTAACCTGGATTATCACATAGGATACGGGAACAAGTCTTATTCCCACAGGAAAATGTTACTTTTACATCGTAGCCAATAAAAAAACTGTTGTACGGAAATTAAACTATATTATTATTTGCACGGAATATAAAACAAGAGAGGAATGGACAAGTGGGCGGGGCGCGTGTGACATAACTATGAGTAGGTCCGCATAGTTTTGTTTAGTTCGCCGAGCTTGCAAAAACTATTCCTATTTTCTTTAGGCTAAGGTATGTATTGGTATGCATCTTGTAGTACGCCATCTAGGTCAGAAGCGTTGAACTACGTGAAGAAAGTATAGAGTATATCTGAGCTCATGCGAAAATATTCTTTATTTTTTTAATGGTTAAGTAACATTTACATTTAGTAATGAAGTATTTATATAACGTTCTTGTTTGAAACGAGCACAACAGCTCTGATTAGTCAAATGCCCGATTATCTTGGTCTGTGTGTGATGTAAACAGTGCTATGTGTGATTTTGGCGACACTGGTTCTCATAGAAAAAAACGTTTATCCTTTCCACTCTTATTTTATATTCCGTGATTATTTGCCTATTTCGCCGCGACTTATTATAAAAAATAATGTTTCCAGGAGTTGCAAGGCCACACGGGCTCGGTCCTCTGTCTTCAGTATGACGAGCGCGCGATCATCTCCGGCTCGTCGGACTCGACGGTGCGCGTGTGGGACGTGCACACGGGCGCCATGCTCAACACGCTCATACACCACTGCGAGGCCGTGTTGCACCTGCGCTTCTGCAACGGCATGATGGTCACCTGCTCCAAGGTAAGGAACTAAGGAATACAAAAATAAATAAATAAATAAAAAATACAGGAATCTGTAAAAAAAAAAAACAAAGCTACACCAACTACACCTAACACCTTTGTTATTGACTGTACAATTACAAAGCTTTTTTAACACTTTCAACACAATTAATTTGAAATTAATCAATAACCGGCCAAGCATGTGTCAGGCCACGCAAAGTGTAGGGTTCCGTAGTTGTCCAATACTACTTAGGTACCTACCTGTTTAAGACAGTTAACATTCATCAAAATATTTTTCTATGATATTTGTAGTACCAAATTTCTTACTTGTACAAAGTACATTTTATAAGTTGGTCTATTATTCGATAACCTGTAAATTCATCATACACTGTTTAATTCATCATACAATCTATCGTTAATTTTTTCACATTTACAAATACAACGGTTTCGCTGGTGAGGGGGGGGGACTTGACTCTAACAAAAACAAGCACTTCAAAACGAAATATCTCTGAAACGTACACTAGCATCGAAAAATGGTTTCAACAAACCCCCATTATTTAAAACAAAATCTATCCAACGATACCTCACACTACAAGGTAATCGTAAATAAAATAAAATAACCCCCACTTCACGTGTACCAGAGAAGGAACACTAAAAGAGTTTTTTTTTAAATTTTATTCTTCAGCTTTGTCGGCATGACTAATATGTATATCCATGCCAAATTACAGCCTTCTAGTACTAAGAGTCTCTGAGCTAAGCCGCGGACGGACAGACAGACAGACGGACATGGCGAAACTATAAGGGTTCCTTTTTGACTACGGAACCTTAAAAGTGGATGTTTGTTCCGCTTTCACGCCTAAACTACTGAACGGATTTGGATAAAATTTAAATTGGAGATAGTTTGTACTCTGGATTTACAGGAAAAAGTGTTATGCGGGGATAGCTAATGGAAATAAAGTTTTGACTTTGTACGGTTTAAGACCGCACATATTTATTCGTGCTTATACGGCAACCTAGTTACCGCGTTAATACGAATTTATTAGCTATGTAATGTTTTGTTTTTAGTGTGCATTTATAACTGAAGGAAAGAAGTCGCCATAATTACATATAACTTGTGAACCTCAACCAACTTAACTATAACTTAACTTCATCAACATCAACTTTACTATTCAACTACATCATTATCAATCAATGTTCAGACTGAACAGACTTAGAGATATTGATTTAGTTGTTTACTACGCTCGCCTTTTGTAAGAGTTTCCCGTGGGCAAAAGTATATTTCCCTTAAAAATTAATCTATGTTATACCTATACTAGCTATTTATTATAATGTTTGCATGCTATTATGATTTTAGCAAAACATGTATGCACTAACTATGTAACATACCAGCCTTATACCATGTTTTTTATTTTAATTTATTTTTTATGTGTTAATCGAGGTTACAAACTATCTCCATTCCAAATTTCATCCAAATCCGTTGAGTACTTTAAGCGTGAAGGCGGAACAAACATCCAAATATATGTTCAAATCAAATCAAATCAACGGCCCGTTACAGTCCACTGCTGGACTATGAGCCTCCTCCACTCCGCGTGTTTGGTTTTGCCATAATCTCCACGCTTGGCAGGCGGGTTGGAGATCGCAGATTAAAAGGTTACTGTATCAGAGAGCGCTGCTGCCCGTTCCCTGTTCAATGTGTAGTCCCTAAGTCGCCTCTTACGACACCCACGGGAAGAGTAGGGGTTGGTGCCTAATGTATTCTACTCTGCCGTCACCTTTATAATATTAGTGTGATGTGATTTGCAGGACCGATCGATAGCGGTGTGGGACATGACGTCGACGACGGAGATCATGTTGCGGCGCGTGCTGGTCGGGCATCGGGCCGCCGTCAACGTGGTGGACTTCGACGAGAAGTACATCGTCAGCGCGTCGGGGGACCGCACCATCAAGGTGAGGGTCATAGCAATCATTGGCCTCGATTCGGGATGTCATGCTCATATTCTAATTTTAAAATCCAGCTATCCTTTTCGTTTTTATGACCAATGAAAGAGAGGTGATGAACGAATGATATTAATTTGAACGAATAATAACTTAAAATAAGGGCATAGCTGTCAGTGAGATTTTTAAGTCGCATGTTCTAAGTGCTCTCTAAAATTGTGCAATCGACACGGCCATAAGATTCAAATTCGATGTTTGACAGCTCTAATATTAGGATGGCCATCTCCTGTCCCTTTTCAATCTTTAAAAGGTAAAAAGGACGGACTAACTTAAATTAAGGATTAGAGCGTGACATCCCAGGTAAATGGATCATGTAGAAGTTGTCAAGACTAACCTTTATTATAACGCGTGCAGTTTGAGTATCCTTACTATTCACATTTATCATTAAATATCAACACTTAATCACTCATAAAACAACAAACAAACGAAAATTTTACAAACTTGGCGCCAACTGCAAAACGATATGTTTCTTTTTTATAAGCATAATTACGGAAGAAAGGCTCTGGCGGACATTCAGGCTCTTCAAATTGATTCTTTGTTAAATCGAGATAATTTTATTTTTATATTTAAAATATTACTGGCTGATAATATTTTTGATACAATTTGTTGAAATAAAAAAATATAAAATACTTTTCTCTTTGTATGAATCGATTTAAATATTTTTTATTGTCAAAATTATCCTGGCTGAATAATAAATTCTGAAGACAGTAAGAATAAAAAGAAAGTTGTACTAAAATCGCACTAGTGCGGTAAAACGCATTTACCGCACAGTTTACTGCCTTCGTAAGTTCAATTTTCGAGCAAGGTGTATTGAAAAAGAGATGAACGCGACTGTACAGAAAACAGCTTCACAATTTTATTCGAATTAAATTTTTACAAATCATTTTTCGACGTTCTAGCTAACATAGATGGCACGTTAACTACCAGCGTACGCCCTCTGTGTACTATAATACTATTGTTGAAAGAAGGTTTCCAATATGTATGAAAACGCCGCTTTTTTGTGACCATTCGAATTTGGTCGGATAACCAGTAATCTAGTTGCTGTTTTGTTAGTTTATTTATATCTACTTAAACACGAGACATTGAAAGCTAATTTTGGCAGAATTATATAGTTTCTTTAACACACTAATATTAGGTTTTTACTCACTTATCTTGGGGTAAATAGATTTCTTGTATATCGAGCTCAAATCTATGACCATGTTACCGTTGAATTAAACTGGTATAACTTAAAAACGCGTGTATGCACATTGTCAAAACTTAGTGCTGTTGTTAACAATAACAAGATAAACAGAATACCATTTTCAGTAAGCTTATACGATTGCTCATTCAAACGCTAGGACGTTAAAGAAAAACTCGATTACTTTAAAATTATAAATTTATTTAAAAATCTATGAATGCACAAATTGGGCACCAATAAGAGCTACTCCTATATGTTTTTCCACGATCGCACATTACTAACAAATAGTGTTCGATAGCAGAAACTAAAATATTTCTTTACGCAGCTGAAACGTGGACCTTGCGAGATGTGGAAAGGCAGAAAATAGATGCTCTAGAAATGTGTTGCTGGAGAAGAATGCTTGGGGTTTCGTGGACCGAGTTTCGCACAAACGTCTCGATACTTCAAGAACTCGGTATCAGGCAGCGTCTATTTTCGATAGTACAATCTCGCATCCTGACATTCTTCGGACATGTTTCCCGGCGTGACAATCAGTCCATAGAACGCCTCGTCATCCAAGGGAAAGTGGAAGGCACTAGACCGCGCGGAAGGTCACCCACGCGTTGGACTGACCAGATCAAGTCTGCCATTGGGGGTTCTGTGAGCGAATGCAGCAGGATGACCTCTAGCAGGCAGGTGGCGAAATGTCGTTAAGTGCATCACATCTGCCCCTCCATCCAATACTGCTACGAGTACTTAACGATCACGACCGCTCTGTCAAGAGCGTACCGGATAAGAAGAAAGCAGAAACTAAGAAGTTTAGATTTATAAAATTAAAAAAATGTAGTCCGATCCCCTATTGCTTTTATCCACTTGGCTCTTCGCATTTCATCACTTGGTAAAATTTTACAAAACCGTACAACGCAGCGCAAGGACCTGGAGACATTTGACGGCCCCGCAGCCTTAGTAGTACGTCTGCCTACGAAGCACAAGGTCGCCGGTTCGAATCCCGCCCAGGGCAAACATTCGTGTGATGAGCACTTGTGTTAGCCTTGTGTCTGGTTATTGTTTATCTATATAAGTATGTATTTATCTATTTACGTAATGTATATCAGCTGTCTGGTACCCATAGTACAAGCTTTGCTTAGTTTGGGATCAGATGGCCGTGTGTGAGATGTCCCCACATATTTATTTATTTGATCACACGGCTCACACCGCACCCATGGCCAAAATAACGAACAAAGAACGAAATAAAATCAAAATTTATGGCCCTGGGTGCTAAGCACTTTAAGCCGGACTCGCCGGATTTCTTCATATCCACGAATCGTCAACGCTATCTATCAAAGTTTTATGAACTATTGAATGAATGAATGAATGGATGAATGAAATATACTTTATTGCACACAGACAGAAACATACAGTAATTACAGAAGTAAAAATAGTACAATTGGCGGCCTTATTGCTCAGGTAACAATTTCTTCCAGGCTTGATTGTCCTTTCTGAAATAATTTGTTTACCATCATCACATTACAGGTGTGGAACACGAATTCGTGCGAGTTCGTCCGCACGCTGAACGGGCACAAGCGAGGCATCGCGTGCCTGCAGTACCGGGACCGCTTGGTGGTCTCCGGCTCCTCGGACAACACCATCCGCCTGTGGGACATCGAGTGCGGCCAGTGCATCCGCGTCCTGGAGGGGCACGAGGAGCTGGTGCGGTGTATACGGTCAGTATCGGGCGTAGTGTAAGTAGAAGCCGTGCAGATAAAGAATAGATCTGAAAATGGCGGCGGGTCCATAAGTACCCGCGGTACGTACGGTTGGCAAAACAAGTTCTCAAAAATCAATTTTTATTTTTATGATGATAACTACTACAGTAAAATAGCCTATTGTTGCGTGTTCCAGATTCGACAACAAGCGGATAGTGAGCGGCGCGTACGACGGCAAGATCAAGGTGTGGGACCTGCCCGCCGCGCTCGACGTGCGCACGCCGCACCAGGACCTGTGCCTGCGCACGCTCGTGGTAAGACCGACACGCGACTGGTGTACATAGATCAAGGTGTGGGACCTGCCCGCCGCGCTCGACGTGCGCACGCCGCACCAGGACCTGTGCCTGCGCACGCTCGTGGTAAGACCGACACGCGACTGGTGTACATAGATCAAGGTGTGGGACCTGCCCGCCGCGCTCGACGTGCGCACGCCGCACCAGGACCTGTGCCTGCGCACGCTCGTGGTAAGACCGACACGCGACTGGTACACATAGATCAAAACTTTCGTTGGCACGATTAAGACAAATAGCGTAACACACTCAAAAACCAATGTGAAAAGAACAAAAAAATAATACATATAGATTCTGAGTTCAGAACATGTAAAGCTAACAACACCGATACAAAACAAGGTAGTTGATGGAAGCAAGTGTGCGTGCGTCGGTCTTGAAACGCTCGTGGTAACACACAATGATACACTATTCAAGGCAATAAATCGTCCAAAAATATTCGTATTATTTTACATTTCATCAACAGCTCATATACGTCCCCACCGAGGGGCTCGAGTGCGTGTTGGTCGACTTCACACACAACCTTTGAATTTCTTTGCAGGAAGTGTGCAGGTTTCATCACGATGTTTTCCTTCACCGTAAGAGCGTCGAATAAACGTAAATATGAATTCGAAATTCGAAAACACATTGGTACGTGGTGGGGATCGAACTTGCGTCTCCCGGACGGGAGGCAGCGGCCCTAGCCACTAGACCACCGACGCTCGTTATTTTACATTTAAGATTTTTATCAAACTAAACGCAGTACATAAACTATCATAGCACGTCGTGACGCCTTGCTTATTGTCTTGAATTTCCACACTAGGTTACTGTTTTGTCACGGATCAGTTGGTTTAACACACTCTAAGCAACTGATCCCGGGATTCCTGCCCAAATTTACTGCCGAGGTACTAAAATTGAATCGGCAAAATATTAGGATATTAATCCGAGCCCTCACGGGCCATTGTAAGCTTAATAAGCATCTGAACAGGATGGGTCTATCTGAGAACCCTTACTGCAGATTCTGCGCAGATGACGAGGAGACTCCACTTCACATCCTATGTGAGTGCGATGCCCTTGTCAATAAGAGAAGCCGGGTACTGGGAGGACCCAAAATTGCCATCCAGGAAGCCCAGGCTTCAAGCCCCTTATCGACCGTCAGCTTCTTCAGAACTGTTGGTCTAGAGGAGGCTATTTAACACCGAAGGGCCGACTACAATAGATCCATCTCGGGTCGCGGTGGTCATTGGGACATAATTTGCCCGATCCCTTCTACCTAAATCATAAATCATACTGTTTTGTCATTTAAAGACAGTAGTAGTTTCGAAAGGAGAGTCAGGTAATATATTTTAGTGGGGGCTCACTACGTCACAACTTGTTATAAATCGACTCAAGCGTGAAATAGCTTTCAATAGGGGATCGGACTGTTCACCATATTTTATGAATTATTTTTAAAATATAGATTAGTAGCAGACGATTCGCGAAGAAAAAAACAGAATCGGTTGAAAAACAAAATTACAGTGATTTTTTAAAGTTTCAATATGTCTGTCTATTTCAAAAACTATTTTTTGTATGGAGATTATATGGCGTTACTAACAAATGACGTCACAAGTGGGTTTGTGCCTCTCTGTCTAATCTTGAATTTCAAACCTTTCTAACTCGGTCAATTTTAAAGATAGAGCAAAAATTATTTTAGTGTTCGATAGCAGAAACTAAGAAGTTTGGATTTATAAAATAAAAAAAAGTAGTCCAATCCCCTATTATGTTATTTTAAAAAATGAGTTCGTCATTTCAATATGTTAAAGGCAGGCGCAATTAATAAAGGTATTCTATGAGTTGACTATTTATGACTATTGGATTATAATTCTGCGACAGTAGTAGTCAGATCCCCTATTCAATGTATCTCCGTAATTTTTTTTGATTACATAATAAAAGAAAAAATACGACTCCAATACTTTTTAATAATCTACCAAATAGACACAGAAAAAAGAATCGCCAACCCAATTCTCAAAGTTTTGTCAAACTCCGTTAATAAGTGTCATTCAAACCAGGAGCACACGGGGCGAGTGTTCCGGCTGCAGTTCGACGAGTTCCAGATCGTGTCGTCCTCGCACGACGACACCATCCTCGTGTGGGACTTCCTCAACTACGGCGGCGCCTCGCCCCCCGCGCCGCCGCCGCACCCGCGCCCGCGCACGCCCGACCACGAACAGGACTTGTACGACTAGGTAAGACTGCTTTAATGACTGGGTATAACTGTTTCTATGGCTAGGTGTAACTGCCTCTAGGACTAGGTAAAGCTGCCTGTTAAAGTGAGGGATTCAAAATACATCGCCCGAGGAAAAATACTTGCCTCCGAGTAATACATTCTACTTAATAAAAAAAACAATACGAAGGACAAACTTATGTTTGTAAATAATTTACAATGTACCATTGACGATAGATTTGGTCTAAAGGTCTTAGTAACCGGACTATAAAACTTGTTGACGGCTTGCGTGTGTTGCGAGCGAGCTGCTGTCGCCACGCCACACGCACGCGGCGACGACGTCATTTGAAAACTGGTTCGGCAGACCCCACCCCTCACTTCTTTCAAATCTGCACTACGGAACGCACGCATGTACGCGTATTTTATATTTATTTTATTTTATCTTTATAGGAGAACCAACAGTTATTAAAAGTGCAATAGGTAGACTGTAACATAGCTACTTAAAAACCAATTAAAGGTTCCCACACGTAGAGACATAGTACAATATAACAAATTGAGACTTAACAATTAACCAACACCAACATCTAGTAGTAAACATTATACAGGTAAATATACGTAAAAATAAACAGCATTATCAACAAACTTTTCAACCTATCAATTATTCTTCTAACGCACCGGACAAATGCTCAGTAATTTTCCGCCTTACAGATTCCACACTGACACTGAATAAATCCAAATCAAGCGGTAAACAGTGAATTACAAGTCTTACTTGCACGCACCATGAATGTGTTAGACCTAACTATTCAAAACTGTTCTTTTTTATATTTTTAAAGTTATTATACTACTGTTAAAGTCAAGTATCTTTCCTTTAAAATCCTCTTACGAACACGCCATCAACAAACGCCCAGAAATACAAAACAAAAAAAAAAAGAAGACGGGACGTAGTTCGGTAAATTATCATTAATTGTCATTGGTCATCGGCCTAACGATCAGACCCAAAATTTTGGATGGCTAAAACGCCAAAAGAGTCCTCAGATTAACAAATCACCTAAACTAATCGACGCAAAAAAAAATGCAGTGTATTTTCGCCAATTTGGCGCTTTAGTACTTTTACCTTTCCACTGACGTTGTTTTCTGTTTTATTTGGCTGAATGGCATCTTACCAGCCAGTAACTTTTTTCATACAAAATTTTGCATTCGATATCTGTAGCGTTCGATATCAGTCGCAGAATTATAAGCAAATATTTATGTTCCAAATTCAAAACTTTCCCGCCCGTGGGTTTCTAAGACATACTTTGGTCGCACTTATGTGCGAACCAATCGTCACATTTCGAATAGATGGGACGAAAAAATGTTATTATTATTTATAATATATATATACAATTATGTTTTATTGTTTTTTTTTTATAAGAATGTGTGTAATGTGACTTTTAATTAAAGTATTTGTAATTCGATATGTAGTTTTTAAGAAATAATTTCAAACACAATGATTGTATTGTTGTTGATAAATGAAATGAATAAATAAATAAATTATTTGTTTTCAGGTTCGGGCGAGAGAACTACTGCGAATAGACAGTTTAGTGAAGTGTTAACAATTACGTAGTGACGGAGGCGCGCTCACTGCGACGTGGCGAGTGATAGTCACAACACAATAGATCTTACTTAACAAGAGGACTGTTATTTTTAATTTTAAGGTTTTAGCTGGTTCTTACGACTCTCGGACCAACCACGCACTGGACACCGCATTCTGTATAATTTACTAACAAACTAATTACGAAAAAGTTGCGGTGCGGGGGCGCGGGGAACGCGTCGTGATTGGTTCATCTCGCTTACGCAACGTATTGACAGGTCTCATGATTGGTCGAAACTGAAGTGAGCCGCGAGGTATTGGCCGCCCAGAGGTATCTATATGTGCAAATGCACCTATGCGTTTCGTAAAGTAGCGCCCTGACATGTGGTGTCCAGCGGGCGGTTGGTCCGAGGTTACGACTTGACGTAAATACGACTCAAACTCATTGTAATGTGAACATTAAAACTACTTGTTTTGCAAACTTTTTAAAACACGCCATGTTTCAAATCAATACGGATATAAAACTGAATACGCACACTAATTAATTATAATTTAAGGTGTGACGTCATACATTGGGCCAATCTTAGGATTTTCATGTAAGTTAATAATGGTTTTTGCTGTTTTTAATGATACTTTATGACAACTTCGACCGGTTCTTAATAAATTGATCGCGAATGCTTTACAAATAAATGCAATATCGTATAGTTCATGTGTCGGACAGTCTTGTCCAATGAAGTTAAGTGAAGTTAAATACCTAATTGTAAGGAAATTAATGAAATATAATTTTATAACTTCTATTTATTAGTTCAAATAGTTTTATATATATATAAAAAAGAGTTTAGGGACACGTTTCAAAAAGGCGGAAGGAAAAAAAAGCACCGTGTAGAATTAGTCAAGAAAGTCGGTGCCAAAATGCTTCCTTGCTTTGCCGCTAGCCATTCAAAGCATTAAGAATTTTAGAAAATGCTACTAGTCTATATAGCGCTAAATCTGGTGATGGCACTGAACAACGGGGGTGCCCCATGTGAACACTAGCGCCACTTGGATAAAAAATCATAACTTAGTGAAAACACAAAATATCAAAAAAATGAACGATCAAATTGTTTCATTAGTCTTGTTGTATTTTTAGAATTGATAAATTCAGTTATCTATTGTTAATTGTAGTAACAGATAGCGAAAGTGCTAATAACGGCCGTTTTTAGCACTTTCGCTATCTCTTACTACACCGTAAAAGATTTTATAAAATTCGGTAAGTACCTTTCGGTACCATTCGGTGAGTAATACTTAAGTACCTACACTTTAAAATGATCGTCCACTTTTTTAATATATTTAGTTTTTTCGGATTTATGATTTTTTTTCGAAGTGGCGCTGGTGCGCAGGAGCCTGCCTCTGAAGGGGCTCCCCCACGCCAATGACCTTGAACACTAGCGCCACTTCAATAAAAAATCATAACTCCGAGAAATCAAAGTATATCAAAAATCTGGTCGGTTATATTATTTCAAAGGTTGTGCTGTATTTTAAAAAATGACAAATTGAATAAAATGTGTTTAGTTGTAGTAACAGATAGCATAAGTGCAAATATCGGCCGTTTTTAGCACTTTCGCTATCTGTAACTACAATTAACAACATTTTCATAAATTAATCAGTTCTAAAAATACTGAACGACCTTGAGAACAATATAAGTTTTTATATTAGATTTTCAACATAAGATTTTTGATATATTTTGTTTTCTCAAAGTTATGATTTTTTATTGAAGTGGCGCTAGTGGGCAGCCAGGTAGCCCCTTAAACAAATTGTGCACCATTGTCGACCCAGAGTTGAGGAAGAGACGTAGTCTTTTTATTCAGCCAAGATCTACCGGCCACTAACTTTTTTCTTAAAATATTTGCATTCCATATCTGTTGTCGCAGAACTATAAGCAAATAGTCAACTCATGAATACCTTTATTAATTGCGCCTGCCTTTAACATATTGAAATGACGAACGAATGTTTTAAAATAACATAATAGGGGATCGGACTACTTTTTATTTTATTTTATAAATACAAACTTCTTAGTTTCTGCTATCGAACAATAAAAGAATTTTTGCTCTATCTTTAAAACTAACCGAGTTATAAAGGTTTGAAATTCAAGATTAGACAGAGAGGCACATATCCACTTGTGACGTCATTTGTTAGTAACGCCATATAATCTCCATACAAAAAATCGTTTTGAAAGAGACAGACATATTGAAGCTTTAAAAAATCACTGTAAATTAGTTTTTCAACTGATTCTGTTTTTTTCTTCGCGAATCGTCTGCTACTAATCTATATTTTAAAAATAATTCATAAAATATGGTAAATTTAGGAACAGTCCGATCCCTTATTTACAATGAACGATTGACCATTGACCATTAAGTTTTGTTGACGAGCGGTAGTTCGAGATTTTTTTATTTGGCTGGAAGGCCTTACCGGCCAGTAACTTTTTTTATATAATATTTTGTATTCCATATCTGTAGCCGCAGGATTATAAGCAATTATTCATGATCCAAATTCAAAACACTTTCCTGCCCGTGGGCTTCTAAGACCTACTTTGGGCGCACTTATGTGCGAACCAGTCGTTACATTTTGAATAGATGGGTTGAATTCGGAAATTAGGAGAGCAAAAGTTGTTCAGTTCAGACCATAATGGTCGAAACTACCAGCCGAGAGGATTGGCGTTATCATAATCTATTTAACACGATGCAGGATTAATACATAACTCCATTCTTTAGTTTGAGTCGGGTTTAAGCGGAGTCGAGTAACGTTGGTCGACTTACAGCGCGCACTAGTTGTATCGTTTAAGGCGAAAAATAAGAGACCCATGACCAGGCGACCCGCGACCATTTCTCATTTAATAAACGTCACTTCTACTAGTTCCACTTATATTCACCCGACCGGTTTCGATCAACAGATCATCTTCACAGGGTTATTAATTCTATAATCTTAAATTAAATAATTATAATTTAATTCGTAATGCGATGAAATTTCATGGCGTAAATATATATGAAAAACTATTTCTAGTTTTCTAATTTAGAATAGATGTTGTAGCTGAACCAAATAGGGTCATTACTGTTGCGCCACCCAGTATTCACCTGACCGGTTTCGATCAACAGATCATCTTCACAGGGTTATTAATTACATAATCTAGATCACATACGAGGGCTGCTATTTATGTATCCGGAATAACAAAAAATAACAAACATCTATAACCAAATATACTTTTATTGCTTTTCAAAATATTCCCCGTGATGATCGATGCATTTTTTCATACGTTGAAACCAACTTTCGTAGCATTTTTTCCATTCTGTATTGGGTATCTCCAAAACGTGCATTTTTCTTCCCGGGTCGAAAATCGGTGTCCACGTAATTTGTTCTTCACGCTTGGGAATAAATAAAAGTCGTTGGGTGCCAAGTCGGGACTGTACGGCGGATGACCCGTCAATTCGATCATTTGACTATTTAAATACTCCGTTGTTGCGGCCGAGGTGTGACAGCTGGCGTTATCGCGGTGAAGGATTATTCTTCGTTGTCGATTGTTCTTGCGTATTTCTCCAAAGACTTCTGGCAAGCAAATGGTGGTGTACCATTCAGAATTAACCGTTTTAAGATTCTCTAGTGGTACTGTAGCCACATGTCCACTAATACCAAAAAAGCAGGCAACCATTTGCTTCAAAGTGCTTTTTGCACGAACAACTTTAGTTGGGTTTGGCTCATTTTGGAACACCCAAACCGTTAACTGCTGTTTAGTTTCGGGATCATACGCATATATCCAAGATTCGTCTCCTGTGTAGATATTATGAACAGCTTTTGATGTACCACATTTGTATTTTTCTATCATTTTTTTGCACCAATCAACACGAGCCTGTTTTTGTTCAACTGTTAAGTTGTGCGGGATCAAAGAACAAACGAGAACAAATTTTTTTTACAGCCAAATGTTCGTGTAATATTTTATAAATACTCGTCATACTAATGCCCACAAATGCCTCTATCTCGCGATATGTAACATGACGGTCTTGCATTATTAGTTCGCGCACAGCATCAATATTTTGTGGTACAACAGCCGATTTAGGGCGACCTTCTTTAAAATCGTCCGCAAGCATACGACGACCACGATTAAACTCACTGAATCAGTGATACACAGTGGTTTTCGATGGGGCTTCCTCCCCAAAAGTCTACAAAAGTTGATCCATGCACTGTTTTTGAGTTAATCCACGCCGAAAGTCGTAATAAATCATAGCACGAAAATTTTCACGAGTCAAATCCATGGTGATGATAGACAATGAATTTTAAAAATGGCGCCACAATGTAAAAACAATTGACAGATGAATGAAACAAACTTTATTTTACAGCCAAAGAGTTCTATTTTTAAATGTTATAATTTCTTTTTAAATATTGTTTATGCAAGTGGCCAGTTCCGGATACATAAATAACAGCCCTTGTAGTTTGTCAATAACGACCGTTGATGTTTGGTTGTTTGGTGGTTGGTGTTCATTTGTTAGTTTGGACGGTCGTTATTGACAAACTATGTGATCTAGAATAAGTAATTAATAACCCTGTGAAGATGGTCTGTTGATCGAAACCGGTCGGGTGAATATAATATAAGTGGAACTAGTGACTTTAATTAAATATGTGTACCAAGTTCCATCTAGTGCCGACAATCGCAAGTATCAATTGACCATTTCTTAACTTAACCTCTTCTATACTTCATTATTCTGACATTGGAAAACATACAAAAAATATGTATAGCATAAAAAAGGTTATTCGTGATTCACACTTGTCAGCTAATCGAGATTGACATGTGCCTGGAAAATGTATCCTATGAATGACTTTTCTAATGTTAAAAAAATGAAGTATAGATAGAAACAACAATTTCTGGGACCACTTGTTAAATCGGCCAGTTCTGAACAAGACCATTTCTGGATTTGACCCCAATTTCAATTTCTTTTAGTGTGCCTGATTGTACAGTTTCTGAATGGTTCTTAGGACTGGCCTCACCTGTCTGGTATTCCTTTGACAAAGTTAAATGGGGGCTTTTTTGTCAGCATCTGACAATGGCGGACGTGTCTTAGTTTTTTTTTTTTTACTTTATTGAAGTGTTTAGTGTATAATTTCGATAGTGTATTATCCAGTGAATGTTTCGGGACTATAAACTTTAATAGGATAATTATATTGAATACACACTACACACACTTTGCTGACATTTTTAGATGATGCAAGAGGCCTCGTGGTGGCTTCAGTAATTGTACTATCACATTACTGAGCCCAATTCACCGAACAATCATCCAAGCATATATCTTAAACCTACAAATATCACTCGACACTGGCGAAATACGTCTATATAAGATGTGTCGCCATTAGTTAGGTAGAAGAAAAGAAAAAGTTAAATGGTTAATCACACTGCCAACCAAAAGGTGTGAGCAGGTCTTACGTACTCTCATGATCTTACATTTCGCCTTAAACAGAAGTGCACGGAGTATTCTACGACGGCCTGTAGATTTTTTTTACTTTTAGGTATGTTACCAGTATAGGATTCCGTTTGTACTGAGGTTTGGTGGTATGGCCATGACATTACATTTTCATTTAATTTCTCGAGGTATATATTGTGTACGACAAACTGTTTTGTAATTAAATAACGTACATACTATAACATCGTGAATATGTGTTTTTTTTCGTTGATGATAAAGAAGAGCTTTCGTCTTAATCGCATACTCTCAAATGAGAGGCCATCATTCAAAAACTTCTGCATAAAGGGCCCCGGAGACGGTCAAACGGTTTGATTCAAACACGTAAAGTTCGGTTTGACTCAAACCATTTTGATCGTTTACAAAGGTGGTTTGAACGGTTCGTCAAACATTTACGTGTTTGAAGCATGTTTGATGCAATTTCATATTTTTATTGTCAGAAGTGTAATTACGACAGCGTACAGAATCAGACTGCGCAGAGCCGTTTGACAAACCGTTCAAACCGACCTCAAACGTTTGACCGTCTCCGGGGCCCTTAAGTCGCTTGTTTTGTCTCCTGTTAAATTAGGAAAGTGTATATGCACGGAGTTTAGTTGTGTAGGGGTCTGGTAAGCTCATTGTCTGGCATAATATTTTTAGTCCTCTATTTTCTAATGGAATGTTCCGCATATTTGCTATATGATACAGTTTGGCAAAAAAGAGTAGCGGTGCGGTGTTGCCATTTTATATGAAGCTATCCTGTTCTGACTTATGGATATTTCTGAAAGGTAAGATTCGTTCCGATTCTCTTTATAAATATATAACAAACTTAAGTAACATGGAATTCAAAGACAATGTATATAATGCTGTATGATGAATACTGTGCTGGGAGTCAGGAACCCAAACTAGGATACCCTGTGCTATGGGCTCCTGGCAGACCCTCTCGGAATAATAAATTAATCAACATCAACATCAACGGCCCGTTACAGTCCACTGCTGGACTATGAGCCTCCTCCCCTTAAGCGTTTGGTTTTGCCATAATCTCCACGCTTGGCAGGCGGGTTGGAGATCGCAGATTAAAAGGTTGCTGTATCAGAGAGCGCTGCTGCCCGTTCCCTGTTCAATGTGTAGTCCCTAAGTCGCCTCTTACGACACCCACGGGAAGAGTAGGGGTTCTATGATAAATTAATGCATTAACATAATTACACATGTTGAAGAATTCTACACTTTTTTGCCAAACTATTCATGTTCTATGATTGTTTTTTGGCATATTCGTTTGCCACCATGATGTATTCATTGTCACTACTATTAATTACTCTAATTTGTTTCAGCATAACTTAAGTAACCTTACTGTAAAAAAAAATTCAAGTCTGAAAAAATAACTTCAACTAAAATTCGCAATGCGATTTAAATGTACTTAACATGAAATCAAGTTACGGCTATATTTTTTGTGGTTAATATTCCCTTGACGGAAACTCAATATGTATGTACTTTCAAATGTAAATTTTCTAAAATATTAATTTACGCAATGTAGAAAAATTTTAATTTCTCTTTTCAATAGGGAATATGCACATTTTTAAAAAAATCATTAATCGAAATATTTCAAGTTCCAGATAAACACAAAAAAAATATTTTTTCAAATATCTTGCTCAGAAACAAAGTTATAAAGTTGATGGTTAGACAGAGAGGTCCGACATGACCATTGACGTCATTGGTCACGCGGGCCATACATCCGCCATAGAAAATTTTGTTTTCGTTGATGATGAAAAGAGGGACAGATATATTTGTTTAATAATGCTGTATCTAGTTTGTTTTTCGATCAATTTTGATTCTGTTTTGACTATGAAAAACACTAATATTTTATATGCATATTCCCTATTACTCGTAACCATACAGCCTTTAAAACCTTCAGTAAAATATATTTTAAATAGACAGCAAATCAATCTATGTAAAAATGTATTGGTTAGGTAAGTTTAGAAGTGTTGGTCACAACACAACACTTTATCGAAATAATAATTATTACATGATTGGAAACTGTACATTTAAGTTAAGTAAAAACATTCTTACCTACATTATTTATGTTCAAGAAAATTATGCCTAATCAATTATTACAAATTAACATTATGTGATTATTAAAATGTTTTAAAGATGCATAGCATAATCTTTAGGGTCGGGCCCTTATCGACGGTTTGCCTATACAAAACGCGCGCGAAGTATGGAAATCCTTTCGCATCGGACGCGCGCGCGTTTGTATAGGCAAACCGTCGATCGCCGCCGATAAGTGTGGCCCGACCCTTAACATTATCACGCATAATGTTAATTTGTAAGAGTCAACAATCACGAAATTGCGAGGTTTTTGTGACCGAAACGGCGCCATGCAAAAACTACACGGTACAAGCGACAGGACTCCACGCAGTGCACTAAGTCAATGCGCGCGCATGCGTCGCATTTTATAATAGGTTAATTTTAGCGGCTTTATATTCAAAAAGTGGTGCTGCGTAAAGAAATCCTATTCTTATGTTGAACTGACGTGATAAAGCTGAAAAATATCTATCCGGAAAGAAATACACTGTCATTATGTGGACACTAAACTTGTCACTTATATCCTGTATAGTGATAATTACGGTGTTTTAATCCACAATTCATCTTACCCGGACCTATGTTTCGCTTAACATATTCACAGTTGTCGGAATCAAGAAGAGTGTTTGATTTTATTTATTGTATCAAAAATATTAATAGTTGTAAAGTGGTGTTGAATCGTAGGCGACGACATTTTCCTTTGCCTTTGCAATGCATAATTATTATAGTCCCCGTCACGTAAAAACACGCTGCATGCAGTGGAGGGGATGTTGTGTAAAATGTGTAAAATACGAAAATACCTATTATTTAATTACATTGTTAAACCAAAAAGATTATAACGTCACTGTCGTTTATCGTACGAAATTCCACTCGAAAAGAAACTACGAAGTGAGACACGATTCGCCATGGCCCTCAACAGACTAAGCTCCCAGGTTGGCAGACCAAAGAACAACATATGCAGATATCAATAAAACATCTGCTCACACACGCAGAATAGGGGATCGGACTACTTTTTTATTATTTTATAAATCCAAACTTCTTAGTTTCTGCTATCGAATACTAAAATAGTTTTTGCTCTATCTTTAAAATTGACCGAGTTATTAAGGTTTGAAATTCAAAATTAGACAGATGGGCACATACCCACTTGTGACGTCATTTGTTAGTAACGCCATATAATCTCCATACAAAAAATCGTTTTTGAAAGAGACAGACATATTGAAACTTTAAAAAAATCACTGTAAATTCGTTTTTCCACCGATTCTGTTTTTTTCTTCGCGATTCGTCTGCTACTAATCTATATTTTAAAAATAATTCATAAAATATGGTAAATTCATAAAATATGGTGAACAGTCCGTTCCCCTATTAATGTATTACTAACGTAGGTACAATAATAAACGAGTAATATAGACTATTATCACGTTTATTTCATTTATATCTGAATTCAGAATACAACACAACGATCAAAGGACCCCGATGGCCGTCAAACTGACTCACACAAAATAATCCATTCGAAATCCAAAAGCTATAAAGTACATCAAACGAATCGGAGAAACAGCCAGCATCTATCAAAGGAGGCCGTTCCCTACATGCCGCGTCGCCGTATCAAAAAAATTTCAAGAATGAAAATTTTTTTGCATCACAAACATATAAGACCTAACTAAATTTCTCCGACGCGCTTCTCGCCCTGGCAACGTTCTGGGCCGCGGTCCGAGCTCGTCTGAGGGCGCCCCCAGATACGTTGTCATAAAATTCCTAAGGGGTACGAGCCTTCTGCTCCCCCGCAAGTCCGCGCCCACTATATTACCACTCAAAAAAAAAAACCTAACTAAATAAAACTACCTAGGCCAATCAATCTTTTTTTTTTCAAATATACAATATGGACTTGTGTCTATATGCACCTGGCAGGTCGTAATCGCTTGTTATATTATATAACAAGCGGTTACGACCTGCCAGGTGCGGCAATCATACTATCAGATAATAATTAAAGAAGATTAATTATGGAAAAGAAGAGAAATTAATTATAATCAATAAAGATTGCCAAAGCTTTGCCTTGCAAAAACAGCCGACAAAAAGAAGCAAGGCACTGCCAAATGTGCCCATCAACTTTTAATAAAAAACCAAAACTTGAACAAGTATAGTATTAAATTTTGAAAGAAATTAAAACAAAAACCTAAGTGAAACAATCACAAACTCCAACACAGTTAACTAGGCAAAATTAAAACAATTACTGCCCACAGAAAAATTATCATTAAATTAATTTATAAATGAAATGCAAATTGGACAGTCAAAGTTCAATTAAAACTAGCAAACAATAAAAAAGAGTAGGATTGACCACAACCTATCTGATCTTAAAACTACCTAATCTATTCAAGAGTGTCTTGTTATCAAAGCTAACAGCCAGCATCTATCAAAGGAGGCCAAATAATAAACGAGTAATATAGATTATTATCACGTTTATTTTATTTATATCTGAATTCAGAATACAACACAACGATCAACGGACCCCGATGGCCGTCAAACTGACTCACACAAAATAATCCATTCGAAATCCAAAAGCTATAAAGTACATCAAACGAATCGGAGAAACAGCCAGCATCTATCAAAGGAGGCCGTTCCCTACAGTACCGAACGACCGGTCTCCCCCTCCCGCCAATCCACGCTTCCTCCCCGCCCCGCAGTTGGAGGGGCGAGTTGGGATTATCGAATAAAGATGGCCGCGCCGCGACGTGCCGCTGTCAGTGACGTTGGTGTGTACCAGCAAAGGGTCGACCAACCCGCACTGGGCCAGCGGTCCTTATTCAGGGTACGAACTCCCTGGTGGGGAGTTCTTCGATCACAGAAGGGGGGAGGTATATAAACCGCCACGGAATATAAACAAGAGTGGAAAGGACAAACGTAATTTTTTCTATGAGAACCAGTGTCGTCAAAATCACACATAGATAGCACTGTTTACATCACACACAGACCAAGATAATCGGGCATTTGACCAATCAGAGCTGTTGTACTCATTTCAAACAAGAACGTTATATATACTTCATTACTAAATGTAAACGTTACTTTACCATAAATACAGTATATTTTCGCATGAGCTCAGATATACTCTATACTTTCTTCACGTAGTTCAACGCTTCTGACCTAGATGGCGTACTACAAGATGCATACCAATACATACCTTAGCCTAAAGAAAATAGGAATAGTTTTTGCAAGCTCGGCGAACTAAACAAAACTATGCGGACCTACTCATAGTTATGACACACGCGCCCACTTGTCCATTCCTCTCTTGTTTTATACTCCGTGTAAACCGCTCATCGAGCAGTTAACGATATTTCGTGAACGATGCAGCCCTACCGCGATCCATGCCTCGTCTATCATTCTCCACTCGTTGTTTGGAGTGTCCAGAGTATGGTGGAGCGTACTCCGAAAGCATGGCAGACTTGCTTGTCTGTCTCTCCTGTCCTCTCTCTTGCTCACTTCAGGAACTATATGAGGCATCAAAATAGGCAATGTGCATAAAAAAATACTGTTTTATTTTCATAGTTCGTTTCTAAATATACAAAAATATAATACTGACAGTCAAAACAGAATCGAAATTGATCGAAAAACAAATATGTCCATTTAAAAAATAAAAATAATTCTATATCGTATGTATGGCCCGCGTGTAATATGACGTCACATTACACATCGGACCTCTCTGTCTAACCATCAACTTTGAAGCCTTATAACTTTGTATCTGTGCAAGAATTTGAAAAAATATTTCCAGAACTTGAAATACTTCGATTAATGAATTTGAAAAAATTGTGCATATTCCGTATGTTGTTCAGTTTTGGAAAGGAAAGGCTAATTATAGTAGTTAAAGTACTATTGACACTATAAGCTGTAAGAGGTACATAGGTGCCCAGTGTGGTTTTTACGTGACGTGAACTATACTATTCCTACTTTGAAGTGGCGGAAAAATTAATATGTATGATCTTACCGTTGCAGTTGATCTGTCGCATAAGCATTCAAGTTTTCTAATTGCAAATTATTTCGTAGTCCATATTACCTCGAAGAAAAAAAAATATTGCTGGTATTTTTTTTAAGTAGTACTTACAGCTATTTCAACTGATCTATATTAGGAAGCCATTATAACCTTATGTATTTACATGTGTAAGTGGTTTTAAAATATTAATAAATTTTCATTCGTTAGCAACAGATTTAACAGACAGTAATCTTTTTCTTTGCGCGGGATTTGATTCTTGATCGGGAAATACAAAGTAAAGGGCATCACACACGGCAGCTATAATATATATTATAGCACGAGGCAGCCAGCTCTCTCGTCGCCATTCACACGCAAAGCGGGGGTCAAATAAAATGGCAAATCAATCAGTGACCGGCCATTCTGCTTGCACTCAATGTGAATGGTGATGAGAGCTGGCTGCCTCGTGCTATAATATATATTATAGCTCCGTCTGTGACGGGCTTAATGCCGGCCAAAACGCGCGCGCGCTCGGGGGGCCATATCTTGTAAAATAACTAACTAGTGCGTCAACTTTGTCATTCATTATCATAATATGTACAAAAGAATAAAAAAAAAAATGTATCATGTACTGTAGGTCCAAGATTATGTTTTTATTTTAATCCCCGCGAAGTTTTTAATAACCCGCCTATTACTGCTATTGTAATATAGGTATTACATACATAAATACCGGGTGTCCAAAAAGGGTATTAGCACTTTTAAATATCAATAAATCGTCTTAATGAGGGTATATAGCAAAAACAAATATGATGTCATACGTGGGATTTATTGGAAATTTAGTTGAAATGGATTCGTATACCGGAGCTCAGCGCGCACTTTGTGTAAGAGCTTATTATCAAAACAATAATTCGATAATAACAGCTCGCCGCTTACATCGCGCGCAGTTCAATGTACGGGACATTTCTTCATCTCCCAGTGCGAATATCATTAGAAAATGGATTAAGACGTAATGGACGTCATTTGGACAACATATTTTTTTTGTCGTAAACTTTCCATTGTATGTACTTTTTGCAAATAGAAATAAAACCATGAAACGATATATTTTTCATATATTATTTTTGCGTATAAACTGCCAACACCCTTTTTGGACACCCTGTACTTATTCAGAATGAAGGTAGAATGAACTAACCATACCTGAAGAAAAAGTACCTTAAATATAGAACAAGAAGAAGACTTATTTAAATCTTACTTGAGCTGGTTATTGAAGTAATTGAAAATGCACTGTGTTTTATTGTACCACCGATCGATTGAGTCGACGATAAGGATGAAAACTCACCAATAAGGGTCGGGCCACACTTATCGACGGCGATCGACGGTTTGCCTATACAAAACGCGTGCAAAGTATGGAAATCCTTTCGCATCGGACGCGGTGAATGATGCGAAAGGATTTCCATACTTCGCGCGCGTTTTGTACCTATAGGCAAACCGTCGATCGCCGTCGATAAGTGTGGCCCAATCCTAAACATGACCTATGATCATCAGCCTACGTCCAGCAGTGGACTGCAATCATCATCATCGGATATATTTCGCTATTATACTTAGGGTAATTTCCCGCCAGGTGTGATTCGTTCCTTCCACCCTGTGTTCTTCCCACAGAGAAATTCTTCCACACTGTTTTTTTTTTAGTTTCTGTTATTATTACATATTTTGTTTTTGGGTTGTTAGCATCACATCTTATTTGGTGAGGTTATTCCTATAAATACAGGCCTCGACACATGATCGAAAGATTTGTAAATAGTAAAAGAGATGTTTTACGACAATTGTGCTTACTTGTAAATAGGTAAATGGAACTGATTATATTGTATGATTGAGAACGCGATGAGCTGAATAGTTACTAGTTAAGATACTTATTGCAATTAACTCTAATATTGTGTTTAATGTAACCCAACAAATAGAAAAGAAACATCGATTTTGAACCACGATTCTAAAGAACACGGACCGGAATAAAACAGACAGCAACATGATAATATGATTGTAAAATCTTCAACCAACGTTATTGAAAATTAAACTTTCAAATTAGTGTGTTTAAAGAAAGAATCGGGGCAAAATTAAAGTTTCTTAGAAAAGTAACAGAAGACGAATGTTTTATTTAAATAGAGTAAATTGGCAATAAATTATAATATTATTTTTAATTAAAAAGGCCTTTTTTTTCTGTAGGCTAAAACATGTGTCCGTGATCACCGAAAACAATATGACACATATTCGTTAAGTAGTTACGTATCTTGAAAAATAAAAAAACTGGTATTGTTTTGCCAAGATGTAAGATAAAGGACAATTTTAATTTCCAAGAAAATTACAATTTTAATTTGATTCTGATTAATCTGGAATGGTGTCCATTGATGATGATGATGAACCCAGCAGGAAAGTGCGTCCTAGGCTGGTGTTATGCTCCAGGGCAGAACCCACTTAGAGTATGATGGATACGATCAATGGTATAAAATGTATATTAAGCTGAATTAAGTACATATGCTGTGGTAAAGCTATAGCGTTTCCTGCTGGAGTAATGTTTTGCAGATTTCAGTTTCTCGGAAACTACTGAATGTGCAATCGTGGAAAAACGTACGAGTAGCTCTTATTGATGCCTAATTTGTACATTCATAGATTTTCAAATAAATATATAATTTTAAAGTAATCGTGTTTTCCTTTTTAATTCAAAAAACGTCCTAGCGTTTGAATAAGCAATCGTATAAGCTTACTGAAAATGGTAAATAGATTAGCTGGCCCGCAGTTTTGTATGAAAGGGACAACTTTTTTTGTCGTCCGACAGCCTATGTTTCTTGGGGAAAGTTGTTCAGTTTCATGGGTAGGTTGATCCTTTAAAATAGTGTCAGCTAATTTATGTACATATACTTTATTTCTCTCTCCGATCATTGGTTTAGAATTTTCCTGCTGGAAGAGCGTTTCTCCAGCAGGAATTATTTTTCCTGTTTTCTTCCAAAACGATAAAGCGCACAATTTTTTTATTTGGCGCACATTTACAGCATAATGCGTACTAATAGCTAGTTGCACTAAATTTAGCCTAGGACGCACTTTCCTGCTGGGGTAATGGACACTCTGGAATGTGACGCTAGAGAACCCGAGATAAATCGAACGCAAACGTGTCCAGCCAGCTTGAAAACCGCTTTTCGCCCATGCGACCATTCTCTCAATCTCCGAACAGAAGGGATTCTAACTATTTCTTGCTTATTAATACGGCGTCACCTAAAATTGTGACAGGCATCCAGTTTGAAATCTTGAGATACGTATAGCCATTTAGCTAAAAAACAACGAAAAGCGTGGCCAGCCAGCCTGAACTTACGTATTAAACTTCTGGCTTGCACCTCTGAATCTCGACAACGAAAGCGTTTTCGAACAAGGTTCTTTTACTAGCATTTAGTGACGGAATTTTTGACAGTCATAGCGTTTGTTTCATGGCGTCACATAAAAGCGTTTACGAGAAATCGATGAAAACTTGGTGCCAGCC